>CADEHL010001052.1:170000-669913 GCA_902827135.1 Harpagifer antarcticus | reverse complement strand
TATGTGTATTATCTCGATGCCCAAGACACATTTCTCCTAAGGGAGACAATAAAGCTCTATCTTATCTTATCTTATAACTGCAGGCAATGAAGGAAATGTAATAATGAAGTTTTCCATAGGCTTCCGGTATGATGGTGCAGTGAGCGTCAAGTTAACTAACTCTCTCAGATCGGTTCAAATAAACCCACAAAATCCAACTACTCGACAATAAAAAGTAAGCTATGTGTGGGGGGGGGGGGGGGGGGGAACTATCGAAAAAGCTCGGGAATTTCCTTTCTGAGAAGAAACCACAAATGCATTACATTAATGCACAAAATGTACCACAATATCTATTTAAAATAAAAATGATTACTACCTTTTCTAGGTCTCTATCTGTGTTTTTAATTTTTGTTTTACTTTTATGTATGCACCACGACATCAAGTCAAATTCCTCGTACGTGTCAACCTAAGCTTTTATTGTCATTCGTACATAGCTACAGTGTAGATATGTACGAATGACAATTTGAGGTCACAGGCTCCTCCAACAGTGCAACACAATAAAACAGTAAATAAAATAGAATATAATAGAAACAGAATATAATAGAAGCTGTGCAGGATAGTCTAGTAATTGGAATATTGATATATGTGAGTTGCAAACAGATGAATGTTCTTTCAAAGGTTCAGGTGTTTAACATTCTTGTGATCTCGTAATAAACCTGTTTCTGATTCTGAAGTGATGGAAAAGAGACACACACAGACCTGATGTTTAGAAGGCGCAGCATGGGATCAGCGGAGGTTCCCAGCACCCAGGTGGTGAAGCCCACCAGCAGCAGGGTGGTGGACAGGATGGTGCGCCTCGCTTCTGTGGATGTGTCTCTCACAGCCAGGCTAAAGGCTACAGCCCCCCTGAAACCTGAGAGAGAACAGCTGTGTTACTGCCATCCATCAAGGAACAGAAACATGTGACCTTCAAATATAATTGTATTTATCATAAAAGCTGCCTTTCAGTAGCCTAAAAACATGAGCACATTTATATAGCACCTTTCATCACAAGGCAATTCAAGGTGCTTTACAAAAATGAAAGACATTCAGACAAAGGCATTTAAAAACAGTCATTAAGAAGAAAAGATAATAAAATAAACATTAAAAGAAAAAATACATAATAAAAAGTTACAGTGCAGTTGAAGATAGTTCACACAGAAGTTCCACTTTACTGATGCCTTTCTTTAAGGTGTCTCCGAACATGAGCTGTGTACGCTTGTATGGCACATCCGTCCCGAGCAGCACACAGAGGAGAGCAGCCAGGGCAAAGTCCCCAGACACTGACCCCTGGGGTACTAGCCCCAAATGTTCATCAACCAAAAACGAAACACAACCGCTCAGTTTCAATTAAAAGCAGCGGCAAAAAGAAAAGTCTTCAGCCTGGATTTAAAAAAGTACAGTTTAAAAAAGCAGAAAATGCTCTGTTTCAGTTTAACACACACAGTGAAGCTCACACACACTATAGGTTCACCTGCTGAATTAAACATTTAGGAATTTCTACCTGGCCTTGTCGGTGTTTAAAATGGCAGGAATCGCCCAGGTTTGTACCCGTTTACCTGCAAGGGTTTCTTATAACAGTAACCTGATATCCATTACTTTTGGATAAGCTCAATATCGAAGGCAATCTGAATAAAGACGTATCAATAATGCTCCGTTTTAGTTTAACACACACAGTTAAGCTCACACACACTGCTTTATGAACTATAGGTTCACCTGCTGAATTAAAACCAGAACACATGAAGCAAAGAAAGTGAAAACCATGAAGCAGATTCAGGCAGTAGAAGATTCACTCTGAAAGTATTATCCTACAGAACAGAACAGCTCACAGAGAAGAGAGAACATCAGATCCTTTACACCAAACACTATAGGATGTTTTTAGGTTGTTAGTAACACCTGCTTGTAATCAGCAACATTTCAAAATGGAACAGTAATCTGATCTGAACAGTTTCCACTATCACTATCATTGACCAGCTGATCCCAAACTAGCTGGTAGTGACATGATACTCAAAGTCAATATTATTCTTAAGGCAAATCCTTGACTGGTACGAGAAACAGCTGGTGGAGAAGCTTTTTAAAATAGCAAGACAAGGTTATTTTTTTACAAAGAACCCGTCTTATGTAAGAGGTAAAGTGGGTCAGGCGAGCAGCGAAGCATCCTGTACCCCACATCACTTCACATCCTCTATTCCTGCATCATCAACGCATCCAGAGCTTCAACCACTGTAACTATAAAGTGATGCTGTATTTAGTCCTCTCCAAAATACACATACAGAAATAGAAAAGGGCTACAGTCAGTTTCCTTTATCAAATCTTAGGACATGACAATATTGATTAATTCAAATGTTTAATGAGGGAAGTGAAATGTTATTGCCTGATGATGAACACCAACTCAATCATCTTCCACATGTAGATACTAAAGCCATAACTGCAGGCAGTGAAGAAAATATATTTAAGTTGTTTTTTGTGGAGGTTTTCCATAGACTTCCGGTATGATGGTGGAGTGAGCGGACACTAGTTAACTAAGTCTCTCGGATCGGTTCAAATAAACCCACAAAATCCAACCAATCGACAGTAGAAAAGTAAGCTATGAGTGCATCTATCGAAACACGGGAAAATTAACAAAGGCAAGATCCATCGAATACTAGGAAGAGCAAACAGGGACCCTGGAGCTACAGGATAACGCAGAAACGCACATTTAAAGACGAACCGATGACTGAGATGAAGGAAGAAATCAGCGATCTCTGAAGCAATGGTTGAGTTAGAAGATAGTGGAATTTGTGGAGGTTTAAGAGCAGCAATATTATCACCCAACATTCATCAAATTAGCAGCAAGAGATGTGGTTAGACAGATTGTTCAATATGTATTATCAAGAGCTGAACCTGCAAACATCATGAAGTGCTGGAAGGAGCGCGGGATCTTGGTGGTGCGTCCCAGGTTCAGGAGGAACGAGAGCGGGTAGATGTTACAGGCTCTTGCTACAAAGATGGAGAGCTGTGCACAGGTTAAGGAATATATATACACACACACACACACACTCACACTCACACACACACACACACACACACACACACACACAGATGTATGTCCCCACAAGTATAGTAATGCTAGACCACACACACACACCATGTATACATCACTTCAGGGGACATTAAATTGACTTACATGCATTTCCTGGAGACTTATCCTAACCAACACATGCCTAACCATTACCCTTAACCTAACCCTAACCAAGTCTTCACCCTAAAATGAATGATTCCCCTCATGGGGACCTCCATTTTGTCCCCATAAGGGCGGCGAGTCACCACACGTGACTGTGTAACAGGTCCCCATAAGTATTGTAATGCTAGGCCACACACCCACACACACACACACACACACACACACACACACACACACACACACACACACACACACACACACACACACACACACACACACACACACACACACACACACACACACACAGGTTGAAGAAACAGTGAACAATTACTATTAGCATCATTTTCCAGACATACACCTGTTACTTTTTCAGTTGAGCCGTCCCGGTTTCACAGCTAATTCCTTAATAAAAAGAACAAGATCAGGCTGTCACAGTCAACCCATTAATATCAACATTTATGCACACACACGCATACACAAATAATCGTGGACTATTTGCTGTTTAGGACGCAAACACAGCAGTGTGGCACCATGCCGAGGCATGAAGCCAATCAGGGCCTGCCAGCTGTCTCTGCCCCTGCACACACACTTTGATGTTGCACATAGGAAGGGACTGCATGCTAAGTGTCCTGGGCACGAGGATATCTGTGCAATTATCAGGGACAAAGGTACCTGGAATCATCGTTTGTCATACTTTAAGAAGAGGCCCCTTAAAACCTCCAGGTTACTTGTACCTAATTCAAGGGAAGGATGGAGGAGCCTGGAAAGTAAAGCATGGAAACGTGTCAAAGTAGAGGCACTAAATACAAATATGATCCTGAAAATGTGCAAAATATGTCCTCTTTAATGTGATTCCAGCTTTGTAAGTCAAACTTATGATGCCTGGAATAATAAGGGACCAATATTTTAGGCAGGGGACCGTAGTCTGACAGGGCTATTACTAAAACAAGCTCACTCACACCCTGCAGTCAATATTAGATCTCATGCACGCTATGGATTTTCAAAAGCAATATCCTGCTCCCAAAAGCAGTCATTACTCCATATCAAAAGGCCTCTGAGCTATTTGAATGGAGGTAATTAAGCACTTTCATCTCAGCCTCATTTCCAAAAAGCCCATCTCCATTGTAACGGCAAAGGCTGAAAGCTACGGCGATTAAAATCTACTGCGTAACCGAGGAGCGATTAACCGGGGTTGAATCACTGGGGATATTTCATTTTGATGGACACTTTGAGCACCGAGGACTTCGACCTCCAGTTATTCGTGTACATCCGGGTCTGCTTATATCCAGATTGTTTTCCCTCTAAGCTTTTGTTGTGGCAGCGAGGACAAAGCTAAACAGGCTCAAAGCTCAAGTGAAACATTTCCTCCCAGGCTGGCACTGAACCCGAGAGAGTTGGGATAAAGAATCTGCCCAGTCGTCTCTTTCTGCGTCTCCTTTGACCCCATGGTGGAAGATGGATTGTAATAATAATTGCCGGCCATCTGGGCACCGGAGTGTGAAAGAACAGCCCCTTGGAGACCTCCTCAGGCGTAGGCTACCGTCATGCCAGCTCTCAGACAAGGACAACTGTAGCCAGAAGTCCATCAGAACCAGTGCACTGCCCTCAGGACGAGAGGCTGACGGACAACAACAGCTGTTCATAAGAGAAACTACAACATGTGTTTGAACATAACATGTATTGTGGCTGCTTTGTATTCTGGTCTATAAAAACATCAGCCAAACTACTCTTTGTTAGTCATTATAAAACACTTATTAATGCCTTATTCTACACGACCATATTCTCCCAGTACTACTACGTAATGGATTGTATGGATAAGGTTAAAGGGAGAGCTAGTGCCAAGCCAAATATACTATTCCAATCTAAAGTATTGATTTCACCATTGTAGCATAGTTATTACCATAGGAGGGCTTTAGGATGGAAATATGAAATGACTTCTGTCTTTAAATCCTTGATAAAGGAGGGAGTAATTGTTACGTGTTCGGACACCCCAGGTTCCACACACTGCTAAAGAGTTTAACATTGTTCTTTAGGTGGACCAGCATTGAAGATAAATGAGTAGAATGAGCTATGAAATGCATAGCAGAGCTACACAGATCCTAGTAATGCTTTGACTCAAGATAATAGTTATGAACACACGTTTCTGAAATAGCTCAGTAACCCTCTAATTAGTACTCATTTATTGTAAGTAAGGAAGTACATGAGTTTTGGTCTTAATATGTTCAATATGCAGCAGCAGTACCACAAGAATAATCATTCTCCCATAATAACACCACACATACGGTATACTCTCAAGAAATGAAACTACGTGTTAATTGTGTCAAAATAACAACAAAAATAGGTATTTCTAAATCAGAATATGTTCCCTATTTGAAAGTGAAGTCTTGTTCATATCAAATAAGCTAGTAGTTTGTCTCTAACATGTTAATTAACAACTAGTTGGTGGCGTTGTTTTAGGGATACATGATCACTTCCTGCCAGTTCATTTCTCCGTCTTGCTGACAGAGTTTGTGTTGACAGCTTGTTTGGTTCCCTTTTTTAAATCCCTGTGCCTTTGTGACCTTGGGTTCTGTATCTTTCGGGGCAGTAAGGAGCTGCTTTGTGTCGAGGAGATGTGCTGCCAATCGGCGGAGGTTAATGTTGGGGGCTTTTATCTCGCGCTTTAGACTGCATCTGATAAAGTTAGTAGTTTGTCTCTAACATGTTAATTAACAACTAGTTGAGAATGAATAAGTCCAGAAAACGTCCATTAGGAGAAACTGGGAAGAAAGCTGAAATAGCTGAGCTGAGTGATATTTACAGATCTATATATATATACAAAATATTACTCAATACATTTTCTGCTAAATGCAAATAAACTACCAAACAATATCTTGCTTTTCTGGGCAACAAAAGCAAAGTCGTATAAGTCGTATCAGTCGTTAAAATTGAAATGACAACTTCCTAAAAACATGTGAATATTTGATTTGATTTGATTTGATATACTTTATTAATCCCCGTGGGGAAATTGTTTCTCTGCATTTGACCCATCCTAGTGTTAGGAGTAGTGGGCTGCCATTTTGAACAGCGCCCGGGGAGCAGTGTAGGGAACGGTGCCTTGCTCAGGGACACCTCGGTAGCACTTGGTCTTTCCGGGACTTGAACTGGTGACCTTCCAGTTGCCAAGCCAAGTCCCTATCAACTTCGCCACCACCGCCCTACTACCATAAAGAACTCTTTCAGAAGAGTTTCTAGGACTAATATTATTTAATCTTCAACCTC
Organism: Harpagifer antarcticus; assembly: GCA_902827135.1. NCBI lineage: Eukaryota > Metazoa > Chordata > Actinopteri > Perciformes > Harpagiferidae > Harpagifer > Harpagifer antarcticus. The sequence continues at coordinate 663,471 of CADEHL010001052.1, read as the reverse complement.
AACAGGGAACCGGTGCTTAATCCACTACATGTTAAAGAACAGTAAACGTTTCACACATCTTTATTCCACTGAGCTCTGCTGGAACACAGCATCAGCAACAATAATCAAAGACCTGTTTAAAAGTCCTTCCTGCGAGCCAACGCTGCACTGCAGCATCTAAATCTGCAGAGATGGCGATGGTGACCGACTGGATGGTATTTGCAGAGCTCACCGGATCAAACCTGTACAATTTAAGTGCTGAGGTTTTGGTTTTTTCTAAAGGACTGGGGAAATGACTGTACTGCACTGCAGCAAGAGAGGAAAACCACCCTGGTCCAATAAGTAGGAGATGATTGTGCAGATTATTGCATAATGAGGAAGAGAGACAGCGAAACTGGGGTCCAAAGGATGCACAGCAGGGGGTAAAGATGCCCCATCATGCAACAGTAAAAGGATACAAAGGCCCCAGTAATGAAGAGGGCTTTGAAGACGTGGCGAGGAAACGTCAACAATACATATCCCATGTAGCCGAAGATGAAAATCTCCCCGAGGAAGTTGAAGACTTCAAAGAGCTGCAAATGATAAAACAGGATTGAGAGGTGCATGAGGGAGAAGGTCATTGGGGATGAGGAGGGGTAAAGGGTAGAGGCTGTGTGTGTGTGTGTGTGTGTGTGTGTGTGTGTGTGTGTGTGTGTGTGTGTGTGTGTGTGTGTGAGACTCGGATCATATCTGAAATGGGTAAACAGGCTTAGATTTGCACACACACATCCAGTGTCGGTGTTACTCTCTGATCCTTTGAGGTGGCACACATCTACAGCTTGCTTTCGGACAACATGGGATTGCATGTGGAAGCAGACATGATTTCGTCACTATTTTCATGTTAAATGATCGATATTAAATATGCCTTTTGTAAAAGTGGGTAAAGGATAACTTTCTAGACAAAGACGGCTAACAATGTGCTCTTTTCTCCTCACACATCCTGTAACGATCCAGACCACATCAAAGAGCTTGGATGTCAATTACTGCGAATGAAAATAGAATTTGAATCACTTAAATTGGGTTTCACTGCATAAGATGAAATCAAATATTAATTAAGGTCATTATGTAGTATCTAGATTAAATTAGAGCAGATATTATGACTTCATTAATGATTCAGGCTATTATCGTCTGTTTTTTACCAGTTAAACCAGCCTGGGTAAAGAAAGACATTTAATTGAATGAAAGCAGGTTTTTTCCCAGAAGACTCTCATCACAAGGACAACGGGTGCCACGGAAAGAACACATCTCTCCTACTAACTATTCAACCAGTGTCTGCACAGTAAAATCACTTTGTCTTGTCCTTTGAGCTGCTGCTGCATATATAAATCATAACAATGTAGATAAAGGCATGCTGCCAAGTAAATACACTGCACCATGCGTTGACTTCCTCATAGCAAATCCACTCTTCTGTGATAAACCGTTAGCTCCACTGTTAATGAATAATACATGCATATAGGAGTATACGCGTACTTCTGATTAATTTGCTCCTCTGTGAGGCTTGTACAGTATGGCAGCGTGCTCGCCACCATCTGGGCTCAGCCTTTTAAGCAGATAGTCGAGACCGGCCTCCCACACAGACCACCAGAGCACTAATGGCAATTAATGATTGCTTTTGCACGCAGGACACAAATATTGGCATTAAAAGGAAATGTGAACAAAGTGAGGACACCGTAACATTGTGTTTGATAACGGTGGGAAAAGGCCTCAATCTTTATCTAGAACACCCACCTGCTTGGTCCTGGTCCTGCCCTCGGAGGATAGATTGTGAAGCGTGTACCTTGCCTGGCTCAAACCACAAAACAGCACCGCCACGATACCTGAAAGATAAAGATACATTCAGAGAGAGGGATAACATATACAAAGATGTATTAAAGAGTCCTCTCCTGCTGATGTTCAGGTGTATATCAGTATGTAGTGTCTCTACTTTAAAGAGTCCTCTCCTGCTGATGTTCAGGTGTATATCAGTATGTAGTGTCTCTACTTTAAAGAGTCCCCTCCTGCTGATGTTCAGGTGTATATCAGTATGTAGTGTCTCTACTTTAAAGAGTCCTCTCCTGCTGATGTTCAGGTGTATATCAGTATGTAGTGTCTCTACTTTAAAGAGTCCTCTCCTGCTGATGTTCAGGTGTATATCAGTATGTAGTGTCTCTACTTTAAAGAGTCCTCTCCTGCTGATGTTCAGGTGTATATCAGTATGTAGTGTCTCTACTTTAAAGAGTCCTCTCCTGCTGATGTTCAGGTGTATATCAGTATGTAGTGTCTCTACTTTAAAGAGTCCTCTCCTGCTGATGTTCAGGTGTATATCAGTATGTAGTGTCTCTACTTTAAAGGGTCCTCTCCTGCTGATGTTCAGGTGTATATCAGTATGTAGTGTCTCTACTTTAAAGAGTCCTCTCCTGCTGATGTTCAGGTGTATATCAGTATGTAGTGTCTCTACTTTAAAGGGTCCTCTCCTGCTGATGTTCAGGTGTATATCAGTATGTAGTGTCTCTACTTTAAAGAGTCCTCTCCTGCTGATGTTCAGGTGTATATCAGTATGTAGTGTATCTACTTTAAAGAGTCCTCTCCTGCTGATGTTCAGGTGTATATCAGTGTGCAGTGTCTCTACTTTAAAGAGTCCTCTCCTGCTGATATGTGTATATCAGTATGTAGTGTATCTACTTTAAAGAGTCCTCTCCTGCTGATGTTCAGGTGTATATCAGTGTGCAGTGTCTCTACTTTAAAGAGGCCTCTCCTGCTGATGTTCAGGTGTATATCAGTATGTAGTGTCTCTACTTTAAAGAGTCCTCTCCTGCTGATGTTCAGGTGTATATCAGTATGTAGTGTCTCTACTTTAAAGAGTCCTCTCCTGCTGATGTTCAGGTGTATATCAGTATGTAGTGTCTCTACTTTAAAGAGTCCTCTCCTGCTGATGTTCAGGTGTATATCAGTATGTAGTGTCTCTACTTTAAAGAGTCCTCTCCTGCTGATGTTCAGGTGTATATCAGTATGTAGTGTATCTACTTTAAAGAGTCCTCTCCTGCTGATGTTCAGGTGTATATCAGTGTGCAGTGTCTCTACTTTAAAGAGTCCTCTCCTGCTGATGTTCAGGTGTATATCAGTATGTAGTGTCTCTACTTTAAAGAGTCCTCTCCTGCTGATGTTCAGGTGTATATCAGTATGTAGTGTCTCTACTTTAAAGAGTCCTCTCCTGCTGATGTTCAGGTGTATATCAGTATGTAGTGTCTCTACTTTAAAGAGTCCTCTCCTGTTGATGTTCAGGTGTATATCAGTATGTAGTGTCTCTACTTTAAAGAGTCCTCTCCTGCTGATGTTCAGGTGTATATCAGTATGTAGTGTCTCTACTTTAAAGAGTCCTCTCCTGCTGATGTTCAGGTGTATATCAGTATGTAGTGTCTCTACTTTAAAGAGTCCCTCTCCTGCTGATGTTCAGGTGTATATCAGTATGTAGTGTATCTACTTTAAAGAGTCCTCTCCTGCTGATGTTCAGGTGTATATCAGTGTGCAGTGTCTCTACTTTTAAAGAGTCCTCTCCTGCTGATATGTGTATAATCAGTATGTAGTGTATCTACTTTAAAGAGTCCTCTCCTGCTGATGTTCAGGTGTATATCAGTATGTAGTGTCTCTACTTTAAAGAGTCCTCTCCTGCTGATGTTCAGGTGTATATCAGTATGTAGTGTCTTCTACTTTAAAGAGTCCTCTCCTGTGATGTTCAGGTGTATATCAGTATGTAGTGTCTCTACTTTAAAGAGTCCTCTCCTGCTGATGTTTCAGGTGTATATCAGTATGTAGTGTCTCTACTTTAAAGAGTCCGCTCTGCTGATGTTCAGGTGTATATCAGTATGTAGTGTCTCTACTTTAAAGAGTCCTCTCCTGCTGATGTTCAGGTGTATATCAGTATGTAGTGTCTCTACTTTAAAGAGTCCTCTCCTGCTGATGTTCAGGTGTATATCAGTATGTAGTGTCTCTACTTTAAAGAGTCCTCTCCTGCTGATGTTCAGGTGTATATCAGTATGTAGTGTCTCTACTTTAAAGAGTCCTCTCCTGCTGATGTTCAGGTGTATATCAGTATGTAGTGTATCTACTTTAAAAGAGTCCCTCTCCTGCTGATGTTCAGGTGTATATCAGTGTGCAGTGTCTCTACTTTAAAGAGTCCTCTCCTGCTGATGTTCAGGTGTATATCAGTATGTAGTGTCTCTACTTTAAAGAGTCCTCTCCTGCTGATGTTCAGGTGTATATCAGTATGTAGTGTCTCTACTTTAAAGAGTCCTCTCCTGCTGATGTTCAGGTGTATATCAGTATGTAGTGTATCTACTTTAAAGAGTCCTCTCCTGCTGATGTTCAGGTGTATATCAGTATGTAGTGTCTCTACTTTAAAGAGTCCTCTCCTGCTGATGTTCAGGTGTATATCAGTATGTAGTGTCTCTACTTTAAAGAGTCCTCTCCTGCTGATGTTCAGGTGTATATCAGTATGTAGTGTCTCTACTGGGACATGTCTCCATGCTTTAAAAAGCTCTTTATTGTCCTCATACTGCCTGTGCTGCAGCCCCTCTTTTCACCCTCTGTCTGAAACCAGAGCTGCTCTGATTGGTCAACCGCTGAGAGATATCCCGCCCTTAGCCTATCATGTACAGGGATTGTAGCCTTTGCAGACCATTTACATGCACACAAACCTAACACACTACAGAAGAGGAAAATCCCCCAAAAGTAAATAGGGCCTCTTTAAAATCTGTTTTAAATTCGAGTATCAACTTTTTTGGAGAACACATGGAGGGGGAGTTAAACCATGTGCTGTATCAACCTAATTATTACAAAGAATGCCAAATCGCTGATACATGCACACGTTATGTAATCAGTGTGAATATATATATATCCGTGTGCTGGGTGACACACAGAGCCTCGGGCCTCTCATGCTGAGAATATGCTGTAGGAGGTGTTTCTATAATGGGACAAAGGGTCTTTGTCTGCGTGATTGAAACCAGCATTTGTTCAATCAAAGCCACCGGGCCAAAGATAATCCATGTAAGCATTCACAGAGAATCTAATTAAAACCTTGTGCTACGACTAAGTATGTGAATGCAGATCATACCGGCCCAACGCCACCTATTGTTCTAGTGGATTCCAGCTGCAGTTAAATCAAAATGTTCTGTCCAACCCAATTCAAGCATCCTCTGCATGTTTCTGGCATAAGTCATTTCTACTCCAGAGACATGACGCTCTAGGAATAATAAATGCTAAAGGATGATATCAGCGCTGTAGATGTGGGGGAGCAGACATGAACAAAAGGCAAATAAATGACAAGAGAAAAGTCCAGAAGGGGAAAGGAAATCAGCGGTGGGCGTGATTAAGGGCCCCTGCTGGTAAAGAGGAGGCTTTCTGGACCAGAGATCTGGAATTTGAAAGGCAAAGCATGAAGAGGTGGGTTGCTGCCGCGAGCTTTGTTGCAGAAATTCAATTTCACATCCCTCTACCTTGAAAGAGAATCACAGAAGATGGGGGGGGAGACATGTGAAATGACTGTGAGGTGGAGCAATAGTTAGAGGACAGAGCTGGCAGGAATAAATACGGCAGCAGAGAGACAAGTAGCCGGCCGGGGTTCAGGCTGCTAAGTGAGACCAGTCTCTCTTCACCACCCGCCTTCACACTGCGATGCAGACCTGTGCGAGCTCCAGTAATCCTCGTTCACAGTGTCCTTTTCAGCAAAAAACTGGATCTCATTTTGGTTCAGTGCCTCGACATCCTCCTTAGTTTACATAACACTGACAGAGGTACACACATCGTCCACCACGTAGAGTCCCTTCCTTCATCTTCCTGGCAACACATCCCGTAATGAGCGGTTGTGCGGGACGTAAGATTAATGACAGCAAGGCTCTCGCTGGGCCGCTCTGTATGAAGTGCCGCTTCACACCAAATGGACCCATTAAGGTCTTTGAACAGAGCAGCACTCCACACATTAGTAAGCAGTCAAAACTGTATTTCAGTAACACTACAGCAGAGAGTTGTATCTACTAAAAATACCAGAGGCTCTCCATCAGAGAATAACTGCCCTGAGGTGTTGCTGTGGTGTGCCTCCCACACTGGGCAGCATGTACTTTATAGACATTGCATGTGGGTCCAATCGACAGAGGTTACGCTATTTCATTAAAAGCGTCTTCTCCTCCCCCACAGGCCACAGGGAGTACTGACAAGTGGGAGGGAGATCGACAACATCAGCACAATGAGAGGCATCCCTCCGACACAATCAAGGCGGGAGCAATGTGCTCACTTACACTATAATACATGTGTGTGAGGTTATAGATGAGGACACACCCAGGCAGCGGAGCCAAGTACTTGTTGGTTTCAAGCTACCCAACATATCAGATACAATGCATCTAATAGAAATGCAACCTCGGCCTGTGTGGCAGATACAGAAAAACAAAAACAAGGTCATGGTGTATCCAATTATACGTGCCCTGAACACTCGACTTTCCAGGAAATCAGCTAGGGCAAGCATGCTATTATGCCTTTTATGGCTGGCTGCCTATCTGTGGAGCGATCTCCAGACTAAAAGGAACGCTCAGACAGAGGAGGGCGGACGCCGTGTTAAAATGAGTTATGGGGGTTGAGCCCAGAATGGGATTGGTAGCTGCAGTTCCCTGTGGAGAAGAGAGAGCTTAATACTTTCTCATCTTATTGACTCGCGACAACGGCAAGGACTCTCAGAGGGTATGGTGCATGCATGTAAAGGAGAAAGGAAAATACCTTCCTCTAATGGAGGGGTGGGATTTCATCTGTTCTCATGCAGGTTATGTTGCAGATAGGGTGACCAAGTGTCCTGCTTTGTGTTTGTCAGGTCTGGAAAGAACATAAACAATAACTTCCAGGTGTTTTAGAGTGCCAATGGCCACGGAGAAGCATTGAAGCAGCAGAGGTTGCCAATCAAACAGCTGCTTGTGCTACTGTGGAGGGGTGAGCAAGCATTCATTGGAGAAGGTGAGAGGGCAGCAGTTCACCTCCAATTTGTCCCCATAAGGGCGGCGAGTCCCCACACGTGACTGTGTAAACAGATGTAGGTCCCCACAAGTATAGTAATGCTAGGCCACACACACACACACACACACACACACAAACACACACACACACACACACACACCTGAAAGACCACTGGCTTCGGCAGCGAGGAAGCAGCTCCAGGACAGCAGGAAGAAGACGGATGTCTCCAGCAGTGGGTTCTCATGGAGCCGAGTGAATTTGGTGAGGTGGAAAGAGAGTTAAAGAAAATCTTACAATAGTTAACACTTTGCATTAGGCTAAGACATAGATGGAACATATACAGATGCATTAACTGTAGACAACTGTAAGAACACCAATTGGTTTGTGGAAAAGAGATCAAATTACTCATGTTTCATCTGCATTGCATTAGCTCTCTGTATCTTTTAGATTTGACTGGTTTATAAAGCTGGTTTGGCGCCCTCAGATATCACTGGTTCTCTGTCGTTTTATGTCCCTGCACGAGCCCTAAGGTCCTCTTCAGCAGGCTTTTAAAATCTTCCAATAGTGGGAGAAGCAGCTTTTATCCACTCTCGGAATCTGGATCACCCTACCAGGAAACATTGTAAAAGTCATAGCTACACCCCAAAGAATAACCATTTCACTCTAAACAGGATCATAATTTACAAAATGCTGTATTTAGAAAGACTTAAAACGGCCTATTATGACTAAAACCTCTTCAGGAACATGTTTACTGAGGTAATGGAGTGAGATATCAGGTCATTACCTCATAGACTTCTATATAACAGGACCTTTTTTTGTGACAGGCTAACTTTCAGGGCTAGGAGTTGTTGTTAGCGTTGCAACAGCATGTGTCTGCCTGTTGTGTCAGATATCATGAACCAAAGAGTGTTGTGTTTCCCTGCCACTGTTCACTAAGACATGTCTTCCCCATTAAGAGTAACCCAAGGGTCTTAATAAGACTTCTTCTGTAACTTTACCAACAGATAACAAAGTCCACATCCCACTCCTGCTCCCCCTCTGGCAGAACTTCCTGTTAAAGCACACAGCAAGACTTTACCCTCTGTTCCAGAAAGAACAACACAGGTTGAAAGTTCAGTTCTTGTATAAGTCAAAGAAACTTAAAGGTGAGGTAGGTAATTTCGGAGAAAGCAGCTCGAGTACGCTAGAATTTGAAAATACACAACCGGAAACAATCTGCCCCTTCCTTCAGACTTCCTTCCAGAGCCCCTCCTCCAACACACACATGACCAATGAGGGCCCAGATGGAAGGCTGACAGGCAGGTAGGCCATCCAGTTACTTTAGCCGGGCCGGCTCAGATGATTGGTCGTGCTTTTTACAGAACCACGGCTTCCACAGATGACCTTTTTTATGGATTTTTTGTCAAAGCATTTCAGATATTCATTGCTATCGGGATGTAAATAGCATTCCATGGAATATAACAAAAAGTGTATCTCGAGCCGGTTTCTCAAACTGACCTACCCCACCTTTAAGATCAAGGTACTATTAATATAACAATATTAAGACAGCTAATTCTGCTATCCCTTGGATACAGTTAGCGTACAATAATGAAAACACCTTCCCAAGTCTGGATGCTTTTGGTAATTAACAAGGACAGGTACAGCGAGTAATTAAAAGATAACTGGAAGTCGAGCTGAGTCTCTACTGTTTGAGGAGGAAGCACAAAAGAGCAGGCTGTTGCTGTAGCTAACATCAGCGAAATCTAATGCTCACTTTGTGCTTTGCTCACACCCGGAGATTAGTCCCTGTAAATAAGAGCTGAGCTGCGCCACACACATCCTCGTTTTTCATTCTAAAGTCTTATGACTCGGAGATCAGAGGGAAACGCTGGACTTCGACATTTCATCAGAAGCCATTTGCTTGATTGACGAGCTCTCTGCAACCATTCGTGGCGCAGAAGCACTTTAGAGTTGAGTTCAGGTGGTACAGTTGGGGCTTTAGTGAGAGAGGCAATTACCAAGTGGAGGAAGTGGATAGATTGCAGCGGAGGCCGAGGTGATAATGAGTTTAGGGTGAAGACACAGAGATGGGAGGGGATGAAAGGATATGAGGGCTGTTGTGATTGTGAATGTGAAACCCAGGAGGAGGGAGCCGGCAAACACGGCAAGAAAATAACCAACTGAGAGGAGGAAGGAGGCGGGGTCGAAGGTTCGCCCTGCACCCATCTGGCTGTAGGTGGTGATGCCACTGCAAGACAAATTGACACACAATAAAAACAGTTATGGAACAAACAGAAGGCAATAGTGCAATTGCAACAGAAGTAAATATGAGTGTTACAGATGCTGAGATATTAAAACGTCAACATGGTTTATGGCTCTGCAGTTGACAGAAATACAGCCCTCTTGGTCCTTGGTGTGAGCGAGCATTCATTCACTTGCTTATTATGCTGAGCTAAGCCCTTAAGTGCAGTTTAATGGAGTCACTCCTAAGAATACACGGCCTTCTTTAGAAGTGAAATCCTCCCCCTGAAAAACAATCCCTGCTTAATTAATTGCCGAAGAGACGTCCCCCTAGTAGTTAGTGGCAAACGGGGGAAATACTATTGTTGTTGACAGAGACAGCACCGTGCGAGTCTATCCACTATAAATATTTACTTTGAGGGGGGAAGGGGAGACTTCCACATCGAAGTCATTAAAGAGGCGGAGGAGAGAGGGAGAGAGAGAGAGAGAGAGGGCCTGAGGTGAAGCAAGCAGAGACAACATGACAACATTTCTTTACCCTTATCCTCCTCTCAGACCGTTCCAAATGAATGTCAAAGCATCGAGTCAGCTAAACACGGGACACACATTCTGTGAGCAAGAATAAAACTCCTCTTACTTTATACTCCAGCTACTATTTCAATATAAGTGTTGTGCATGTCAATGGTCTGCAAAGGCTAAAATCCATCCAGAGGGAGTTTCTTTTTTTTGAAGATCAGTATGATGTCAGAACCAGTGCCGTAGCCAGGAATTATTGTGTGGGTGGGCCTGGAGAAATGTAGGTGGGTCTTATTAAGCGTGGGGTCTGAGCTGAAACTTCATTAATGATTTTATTTATTTTTTAATCCACATGACTGGCTCGGCGGCCACAGGTTGTCTATCCTTGACAGTCGCACAGTGGGCACACACTGAGAGTCTTTTCATATTCAGCTGTAGATCTCAAGAAGAAATAAGACTTTCATTCACTCACGGCAAAACTTACTTTATTTACTAATTTACTCACGGTAAAAAAATGCACTCCCTATTCCATAGTCATGAAGGTGGAATCTAACTATATCCAGAATAAGTTTGATTGGATCCAGGCTAGAAACATGTTTATTTCTGCTGTAAAGTTGGGCATTTTAAAATGGGGGTCTGTGGGAATTGCTCCTTTCTGCATCCATCCCCTGGCGGCCACTAGAAGAACTGCAGTTTGTGGCACTTCCTTCTGGGCTTCCCGGCTCTGCTCCAGAGTTTGCCAGGAACGTCAACTATCGCTATGACGCGCTGATTGGCTGTGTGTGGGCCAGACGTGCATGTGGGTGTGCCCACATCTCTGACAAAGGAACTGTGTACTTCACTTTTCATGCCATCAGGTTGAAATGAGCTAGCACAACATGCTTTAATCTGCACAGCAAGAGGAAGAATCAATCAAGTTATTGCTAATGAGCTCAGCAAGCTGAAGGGGAACATCTATTATCCCGTCCGTGACAATAAAGCCTCCAGTTCTGTTAGCACATTACATCTGGCTGCTTGTCTCCGGTCAGTGTGACCCTCTGAGGAGAGTATCTGTTACCTGAGGTGGGAAGTAGTGGAGTACAAATACGTTGTTACTGTATTTAAGTACATTTTTCTGGTATCAGTACTTTACTCCACTACTTATTTTTCTGACGACTTTATACTTTTAACATTTTGAACACAAATACCTGTACTTTGTACTTCTTACATGTTGAACCCAAATACCTGTACTTTCTACTTCTCACATGTTGAACTCAAATACCTGTACTTTCTACTTCTCACATGTTGAACACAAATACCTGTACTTTCTACTTCTCACATGTTGAACACAAATACCTGTACTTTCTACTTCTTACATGTTGAACCCAAATACCTGTACTTTCTACTTCTTACATGTTGAACCCAAATACCTGTACTTTCTACTTCTTACATGTTGAACCCAAATACCTGTACTTTCTACTTCTCACATGTTGAACACAAATACCTGTACTTTCTACTTCTTACATGTTGAACTCAAATACCTGTACTTTCTACTTCTCACATGTTGAACACAAATACCTGTACTTTCTACTTCTCTCATTTCCCAAACAGCTGGTTCCTTTAGTCTGAATATGTGTTTGGTGGCGTGATCATTATTCTTTAGAGTCATTGCGTGCCTATTGATTTGAACACGATCCGTGTATCCATCACTTCCTGGTCTTCTCTAAAGAAGAGGGACCAATGGAAACGTTGCCGTTGTTCAGCATGGAAACATTCATTAGCTAACAATGACTGTACTTTCTACTTCTCACATGTTGAACTCAAATACCTGTACTTTCTACTTCTCTCATGTTGAACACAAATACCTGTACTTTCTACTTCTTACATGTTGAACCCAAATACCTGTACTTTCTACTTCTTACATGTTGAACCCAAATACCTGTACTTTGTACTTCTTACATGTTGAACCCAAATACCTGTACTTTGTACTTCTTACATGTTGAACCCAAATACCTGTACTTTGTACTTCTTACATGTTGAACCCAAATACCTGTACTTTCTACTTCTTACATGTTGAACCCAAATACCTGTACTTTCTACTTCTTACATGTTGAACCCAAATACCTGTACTTTCTACTTCTTACATGTTGAACACAAATACCTGTACTTTCTACTTCTTACATGTTGAACCCAAATACCTGTACTTTCTACTTCTTACATGTTGAACCCAAATACCTGTACTTTCTACTTCTTACATGTTGAACACAAATACCTGTACTTTCTACTTCTTACATGTTGAACTCAAATACCTGTACTTTCTACTTCTTAAGATAAGATAAGATAAGATGGACTTTTATTAATCCCTCGTGGGGAAATTGTTTCTCTGCATTTTACCCATCCTGTGTTAGGAGCAGTGTGCTGCCATTTTGAACGGCGCCCGGGGAGCAGTGTAGGGAACGGTGCCTTGTTCAGGGACACCTCGGTAGCACTTGGTCTTTCCGGGACTTGAACTGGTGATCTTCCAGTTGCCAAGCCAAGTGGCTTTCTGGAGCAGGACATTCGGAGAGAGAGGGCACATATCAGCGTGAAGCTTAGCTGCTCGGGGAGCTTGTTAAAGTGCCAGGGCCCCGCGTGGCTCGCTAATAAGAGCCAGCTTTGTGAGTGGAGCCAGGCGAGCGGCAGCCAGTCGAGTGACAGGCGACGGCATGAAGGCCGGTCACGCCACTCCAGAAACAAACGCAGCCCTATGTGGCCGTTTGTCCCTCCTCTGCACTTCAATGTACACAGAGACGGCAGCCACAGTGTGAACACAACAATCCTCACACTCGCCTCCTTTTCCCTCCACCTGCCTGCCTGTCTGGGCCGATCACAGAGGGACGTGTGCATGTGAGGCGTCGCTCTGTGTGAACACAACATGCACACATATCTTCTCCTTCCCACCTCTATTCAGTCCCTGGACTTTAATGTTTATCTTATTCTATTTCCACGGGTATAGACTCATGCATTTACTTATTCACTTACAACATTCTTTGACGTACGTACACTGTATAGTTTACTTCATGCATTACTGGCACATTGGTCTTGCAACATACGGTAATCTTGCTATTCTACTCTGTTTCTTCTTGCACTATGTTACCGTTTTTTAAATTAGCTTTATTGTTTTATGTCTTATATATATATATTTATGTTGCATTGTTGTAGGAGCCTGTGACTTTTCATTACACTGTAGAAACTGTGCATATGACAATAAAGCCTTTGAATCTTGAATCTAAGGAGGACCTGTGTGAGTTTTCTCCCTTCTCTGTCTCCTTCGTGCCATCTGTTAGAACGTCTACTTGAATACTTTTACCCACTAGCAATGTGTGAATAGAGCAGACAATGGCTGCAATGTTTGTGAGCAGGACAAACAAACATATTTGAGTGCAAACGTGGAGAAAGGGAAAAGTAGAGAAGCAAATGCATGAAGGAAGCATGACTGCATGGTGGCGACCTCACTGAGGGTTTCATGCTGTATTTTGTCCGAGGTTGACAGTATCTGTGTCAGGCGGATCTGTTAGCTGGGAGCGTGTCTCTTCCCTGGCAGTGAGTCAGTTTAATGAGATGCTGACAGTGCCACGGGCAACTCGCTTACGCAGTCCACTGCATAGCATCTAAAGCACTAATGCGGTTTTGCCAATCGCACACTTTCCCTACAGCTGGCAGGATCCATTTCCTCCCCCTCGCTTCCACCCTCTTGCCACCAATTGCAAAAAGACTGACTGAGCTCCCACACAATTATCCTAGAAAATATATCACACTTGGAGAGCAGAGACAAATCCTAAAATGACATTCTCACTGTGTCAGGACGATGGCCACGGCATCATTCAGGACACTCTCTCCAAACAGCAGGCTGTGCAGATCCAGGTCCAAACGCAGCTCTGCCAACAGGCCAAGGACTGCAACTACAAAGAAAACACATGAGTTACGGCTATGGAAGACAGCATGAAGCACAATAACTCCTCTGCTAATCCCACAGCACAAGTGGTGCGGTCTATCACCTCTACTGCCACACACAGGAGCATCAGGGGATTTCATAACAGGAGAATAACAACACACTGACAGCCCCAGAAAGAGGGTTCTGACACTTTGAACAGCCAGAGTAACTGAACCTAGAGAGACCTGTAGAGCCCGAGCAGAAGGAAATTCACAAAGCTCTGGAAAGCACAATGTATGTCAGCAAAAGTAAATGCTGGTAATCTTCTCTGTATTTATGATGAGATTGTTGTGTAAGTGCACAAACATCTAAAATGTAAGTGAACGTTTGCCTTCGTATGGTGTCATTGAATGATTACACACTAAATAGCACATCACAATTGCACTATAGGTCAATAAATCCATTTTCCTAACCGTGCAGGCTTATTGCAAATCATCCGAGTACAGCGACCTTTTTCATATATTAGAAATGTGGCAGTTACAGTTTCCTTATCGTAAGAGCTGCAGGTTTTTATGTTTACCGTTTTCTGTGTTTGTTAAAAGTGTATATACATGGGGGGGTGTATTTATTAGCCGAGAGCATTGCTGCAGTTTTCACCTAAGCGGGAAATAGCAACAAGGATTCTGGGAGAAGGGAAGGCTTGGAGCTACGATGCAAAAGGAGGCAATTACAGGCAGCCCTGCTTTAAATAATGCAATATACACTTACTGCTTAGCAACACAATACACTCCTCCACACTTCATTCAGTTTCTCACCACTATTGGATGACTTTCAGACCCTATGAAGCTTTGGGGGTTTTCGAGCCCGAAACGCCTCCATTGGACCGTGTGTTCCAACACATTGTAATTGAGCTTTTTGAACATTAAAGCATGGAGACATGAGTAGAGAGAGACATCAGCAGGAGAGGACTCTTTAAAGTAGAGACACTACATACTGATATACACCTGAACATCAGCAGGAGAGGACTCTTTAAAGTAGAGACACTACATACTGATATACACCTGAACATCAGCAGGAGAGGACTCTTTAAAGTAGAGGCACTACATACTGATATACACATGAACATCAGCAGGAGAGGACTCTTTAAAGTAGAGACACTACATACTGATATACACATGAACATCAGCAGGAGAGGACTCTTTAAAGTAGAGACACTACATACTGATATACACCTGAACATCAGCAGGAGAGGACTCTTTAAAGTAGAGACACTACATACTGATATACACCTGAACATCAGCAGGAGAGGACTCTTTAAAGTAGAGACACTACATACTGATATACACCTGAACATCAGCAGGAGAGGACTCTTTAAAGTAGAGACACTACATACTGATATACACATGGACATCAGCAGGAGAGGACTCTTTAAAGTAGAGACACTACATACTGATATACACATGAACATCAGCAGGAGAGGACTCTTTAAAGTAGAGACACTACATACTGATATACACCTGAACATCAGCAGGAGAGGACTCTTTAAAGTAGAGACACTACATACTGATATACACCTGAACATCAGTAGGAGAGGACTCTTTAAAGTAGAGACACTACATACTGATATACACCTGAACATCAGCAGGAGAGGACTCTTTAAAGTAGAGACACTACATACTGATATACACCTGAACATCAGCAGGAGAGGACTCTTTAAAGTAGAGACACTACATACTGATATACACCTGGACATCAGCAGGAGAGGACTCTTTAAAGTAGAGACACTACATACTGAGCTGCAAAGTTGGACTGATTTCTCAAACTTGTATCCTCGCCTCTATCTACCTAAGGCTGATTTGAATCCCTAGCAGAATGGACTTCGATAGGTCAAAGGCTATTTTTCTGAGTCTCATCAGCACTCGAGACTGGGAGGGACCCTCCAGGATTTACTGTAACGTCTGCAGATGATTCAGCTACTATGTGATGTCATGGTGTGAATCACGTACAGAGGTTAAATGCTGGGAAGCCTCAACCACTCAGTAAAGCTGATGAGAAATCATAGATTTGTGGCAAATCAATGGAGGGCTCTGCAACAAAAAGTCAAATCGCCACTGATTTAAAAACCAAGATATTTAGAATCAAAAATGATTTTGTTTATAGGAAAGCTTTTCATTAAGCATATTCAGGCAGTCTGATCCTCTTACAACAAACACAATATGCTATTTTTTACTAACATTGTAATCCTGCTACTAATCCCCAATTTTAAGATATGTAACATTAATCTGATTATGTCTTTTTTTGGGCAACTGTAAGAGAAAACAGTCCATTTTACGATTACTCCCCCAGGGAGTTTCATTATCCTTGGTTTCAAGTGATTATACACCAATCAAAACAGAACCATGGATATTATTTTCAATGTCTGCTAATAGGTCCCTAAATACGTCACACGGCTCTTTAAGATTCAAATCTGTGCTGAAAAATACAAACAACTTATTAGCCACTGCTGCATCTATCAACATCTGCTTAGAGGAGTATCAGCTCAACTCCACGGTGACTTCCCAGACAGTAAACAAACGCTGAGTATATGAATGAGTGCACACACACACCACACACACACACCCACACACCCACACCAAATCGCAAAGCCTGCAAAGTGTGCTCTGCTCCACATGTACCAGCCATTGTTAACCAATCAGAAGTGGCCCATGATAGAAGGTGATGGACAGATTGATCCAATCACCTGCCAAGTGCTTTTGAAAGTGCCTGCCCTTTCCAAATGGCTTCCAATGGAGCTTTAGATGGTTTGGTGAAACCAACCATCTGAGTCAGGTTAGCAATGCTCCATCACATCACGGGGTGAATCTTAAACTGAAGCTTGACTTTAAAGCAACCCAATGGAAGTTTCATGTAAGTTTAGTTATTCTAGACCACACACACACACACACACACACACACACACACACACACACACACACACACACACACACACACACACACACACACACACACACACACACACACACACACACACACACACACACACACACACACACACACACACACACACACACACACACACACACACACACACACACACACACACACACACACACACGGCTCAGTGTTGACAGTGAGTGACGAGAGGAATACTGACACTGACTGTCAGCTCGACACTCGGTGACACCGCAAGTATCTCCTTCTGCAAGATACAGGCATTGTTGTATCTAGGTGTTGTGTGTGTGTGTGTGTGTGTGTGTGTGTGTGTGTGTGTGTGTGTGTGTGTGTGTGTGTGTGTGTGTGCGTGCGTGTGTTTCACATTGGATAGATGTAGATAAACAGATATAGTAAACAGTCCATTGGAAGAAAATGTCTGCCGAAAATCCTTGTTGTAACTGCCACAAGGGAAACAAGCAAAACAAAATTACCATATAATGAAAACATTGCCAGGTATGGAGAAAGACACCACCCACACACATACTTATGAGGATACATAGGAAAACAGAGACTCAGAGCGATGCCATTCTGAAGGCCAGACAATATCACATCCAAAACAATAACAGCACCCGGTAGATTACTATTCCACCTGTTGACCAAAAGCTGTTGCATAAGTTTCAGGGAAATGTGTGATAGGAATACAGAGTGTGTCTGTAGTGAACACCGGGTCAGGGAGGGCAGTATTTGAGCAGACCGATAAGATAGCAGCCTCAGGACATGTTTTGACATATCAGGCTCTTTGGTCTTAAGAAAGGTTTAGACTACTTCCTGTTTTGGAGGGGAACAATCCTTTATCTCAAGGGGTTCAAGTTAGGCCCTTAAAGCCAGGACGGTTCCATCTGCCTGCTCCCATAATGCTTTGCTGATGATAGCATGTCACTGCAAGAAAAAAATAACACAAAGCACTGTCTAAACACACACACACACACACACACACACACAAGCATGCACGCAGGTTGGCTGCGTTGTCATGGTTACGCTGTCCTTACAGCTGTCAAGTGTTCATCAGTTTCCACAGCAACACCATAAGGTGGAAGAGAGTAGACAATTATTTCAGACGTAATATAAAAAGGGTCTAATGGAAGCCTTATTAGGTCAAATTACCCGGCGCTGCAGAGGCAAAAAGCTGCCGGCCGCCTCAGAGTGAGAGCACGGGGTTTGCTCTCTGATTTCAACAATTTAGGCAGATTTAACACCGAGAGAGTAGCTAACGGTCAACGGGGAATTACTATAATCTCCCCAGCGCTGCGTAAACAAAGGCGACATATTTTTAAGGCATTGCAAAGTGCACCAACAGGTTGAAATACTGCAGCAGGTGAAGATATTTATCATTAGAAGCAAACCAGCACTTTCTAATTAGGAATGTTTCAGCTGTGCTTTTCTACTCTGAACCGTACAGTAGTTCTGTGAAGGTACCTTTTAATAATACATGGAGAAAACGCTAATTAAACCTTAAGAACTTACTCAATATATGGCTTTTGAGATTTTGTAACACTTAGAAATGTATTGAAGCCAACACGGGTTGCACAGAAAAGGTGTTTTACTTGTACAGGCAACCATGATGATATAACGGCACATTTGGCTGCCTATCTTTCTTAAAATCCTACCAATTTCACAACAACATTTCTCCACTTGTTCAGCCAATTAAATCTCTCTGCTCCCACTCCTTCGCTGCCCTATGCATCCTCATTCTGTGTACGATGTTGAACCGGTAGAATCGAGTTATGTGCATGTTTAACTAAGTTTAAATATGTGCTGTAAATCCCGTTACTGCTGACACCTGGCGCAGGACTGCATATTTAACGGGTCGTTCTGACATACCAAAAGCCTTTTCCCTTTGAGGAGTTAATGACGCTTTTTCTCCGACCTTTTGTAACCATCCCTGAGGCGAGAGGATGGAGCACAGCAGGCGTTCCACTTTGTGACCTGAGCCGTGAAAGAAGAACAGGTTTCATGGCTGCAGTGCTTTGGGGGGCTTACATAAAACCAACCATTTAAAGTCAATAGCTGCACGCTGACGGAAACAGATGCTAGGGATGTTTTTGCAACAGAAGAATGACACATTTCTGTTATCAAACAATTATTAATACAATCTATAATTGCTCAGGTAGAATGGGAAAACACTGGAAAGGGTTTCCACCTTTAAATCAGCTGGTGGCATTACTACAGAGGTGTGTGGCGCAGTGGGTTGTGCGTTGGTGTTAGGACCAGGGGGTCACAGGTTCAAACCCCACTGCAGTCAGCATGTCGTTGTGTCCCTGAGACACTTCACCCCAAATTGCTACTGTGGGGATTGTCCACAGTATTGAGTATGGAAGTCACTTTGGATAAAAGCGTCTAACAAGTAACATGTAATGTAATTACTAGGAAATGTCTGAATATATCGAAAAATATTAATATTTATTTTTACCTATCCATTCATTATAATTATACAAATAAATAAAAACATCAAGTGCTTTTAAAAGTGCTCAAAGAGGCGTTACATAAATACGAAATTGAGAAAAGTAAATCGAGCTCACATATTGTGTCAATTCAGCTTAAAGTAATAGTCTACCCTGCTTACAATCTAGTTTAAACATTAGTCATATAAACACATATTGACTCTTATCGCCTCCGTTAAAAAGTAGTTCTTTCAAATCTCCAAATCTCCAGGAACGCTATAGCACAGTATGAACATCTGCAGCCCTAAATTAGCATCCAAATGAATAAAGCAAAGGCAACAGTATGCCATGCGTTTGCTGCTCTCAGAGGAGGTTCCATGGATTCATTATGGCTGCATTGAGAATCCAGCCCATCAAATACCTCTGTAATGTTGCATCTTCCAGTGCAGGCAAAGTGGCACAATTATTGGGCTCCAGTTTCACACAAAGCCCGGCTGCCAGCCTGCGTTCTCGAGAACTCCATCATTTCAGTCCGTACGTGACACAATGAGTCATCGTCACACGAGAGGTTACGACATCAGGGGGAAAAGCCGTATTCGTCAAGACCAAATTCACCCACTGTTCTGCTTGGAGTAATATACAGAAGACGATGATGCCCTCCCTTACGGATGGGAACGATTATTCGAAATTATTCAGGTATTTGAATATGAGTTATGAATATTTATTTATTATTGTAATTTTTTTTAAGTTCTTTTGGGAGGAGTGCCTAAGTTGATTACATATTGTCAAATGGAATAATTCAATGTATACGACAGTGCCATAGCTAAGTGGGGGCGAGAAGATAGAGACAGAGATGAGGCAGAGAAGTACAGAGCGTAGCGAGTAGATATATCTCTCTACTAGAGAGAGATAGCGCTCGCGCTAGCTCCTCTCTCGCTCTCTCTCTCTCTCTCTCTCTCTCTCTCTCTCTCTCTCTCTCTCTCTCTCTCGCTCTCTCTCTCTCCTCTCTCTTCTCTCTCTCTCCTCTCTCTCTCTCTCTCTCTCTCTCTCTCTCTCGCTCTCTCTCTCTCTCTCTCTCTCTCTCTCTCATATTCGAATATACATTTGCTTTCAAATTCCCATCCCTACTTTGGGGAAGTCCATCCTAAAGGACAGAACAAGAATCCATTGGTCGATGATTGCTCGTATATCCCATAAGTTAAGTCATTTTTAAATGATTTTTTTTACGTTATATAATTATAATAACGAGTGCTTTTTCAAGTGCTCAAAGTGCTTTACATGACATATTACACATAGTGGATATAATGGTTTATTTTATTTGCATATTGACTGTGCCGTTTCATTTGTGTTTTACAGCTGTATTCGTCTGCCTGGATTGTTTAGTGTTCACTTGTTGGAGCTTTGTTCATGCTGCCCTATTGGCATGCAAAAAATGACAAACTGTATTGGCATTGGCTCCTGAATGCACCATCACTGAAATGAGAACCACATATATACTGCATAGTTTAAATGTGCCAGGCAGAGAAGACAGGGACATTTTAATGACCGTCTTTCAGGAAATCAGAAAGCCAGCGCTATATTTGGACATTGTGAGACGGTGAAAGTCACGAGGCCTTGGTGTCCAGGGTTAGAGATTGTAATCAAAGTGAGCAGCGTGGCATGGGACAATCACGTCACCCAGAACGACAGCTGCATCATAATCTACATCTCCTCTTTGACACTCACTCAGATCAACCACTTATTGGTATAAATAATTCATCACCAAATTAAGACATTAACATCAGCGCTGCCTTATGACATCCCACTTGAATGCTCTTGAAGAACACAGAATAAATTGCGGTTCCTCGTAGTTCAAAGCAGTGATTCAGACTGAGAGGGCATTGTGACTTTGATCATGCATTTAGACTCAGCTATCAATCTTTGTTATATATTACCGTGACAAGACAAGGATGGCGTGAGCAGAGTGGGGAGTTTTATGAGTAAAGGGTTGACATGTTAAAGAGGACATATTCTGCACATTTTCAGGTGTATATCAGTGTTTAGTGTCTCTACTTTAAAGAGTCCTCTCCTGCTGATGTTCAGGTGTATATCAGTATGTAGTGTCTCTACTTTAAAGAGTCCTCTCCTGCTGATGTTCAGGTGTATATCAGTATGTAGTGTCTCTCCTTTAAAGAGTCCTCTCCTGCTGATGTTCAGGTGTATATCAGTATGTAGTGGTCTCTACTTTAAAGAGTCCTCTCCTGCTGATGTTCAGGTGTATCAGTGTTTGTGTCTCTACTTTAAAGAGTCCTCTCCTGCTGATGTCAGGTGTATATCAGTATGTAGTGTCTCTATTTAAAGAGTCCTTCCTGCTGATGTTCAGGTGTATATCAGTATGTAGTGTCTCTACTTTAAAGAGTCCTCTCCTGCTGATGTTCAGGTGTATATCAGTATGTAGTGTCTCTACTTTAAAGAGTCCTCTCCTGCTGATGTTCAGGTGTATATCAGTCTGTAGTGTCTCACCTGTCTCCATGCTTTAAGTTCAAAAGCTCTTTTATTTTTCTCATACTGCCTGTGCTGCAGCATCTCTTTTCACCCTCTGTCTGAAACCAGAGCCCAGTCTGCTCTGATTGGTTAGCTGGCCGGCTCTGTTGTGATTGGTCAACCAGCTTAGAGATGTCCCCGCCCCTTAGCCTCCCGCCCCTCACGTACAATGTGTTAGAGCTCTAGCCAATAAAAGAGTAAGTGCTACATATGAGGCGCTTTCACACCGGAGTACTTTTCCCAGTATAGTTCAGAACATTTCCGTTCACACCAAAAAAATCCGGAACTAGAACTTAGTTCATGAGAACCTTTCCACCCCCTTTTCAGTCCCTGCTAGAGAGCAGGTACTTTCATGGGAGAAAAAGGTTCCCATTTCTGATTGGCTGGGCGGATTGCAAACCACGCCCCGTAAAACTCCCGAAAGGTTTTATGAAGCCGCCATTGTATTTGCTAGCATTAGCATTATTAGCATTAGCATTAGCCCAGCGCACCAACGGAGAGAGACTAACTTATGGCAACACAAAAGAAAACATGGGAGCGGTGGAGATGAGGAGGTGTCGGTGTTCTGGCGATTTACTCGGAAGGCTTCAGTAGAAGCTGCTGGGAGTCCCAGCAGCTTCTACTGAAGCCAGTCCCCAACTCCAGGGACTTCCGGCCGGGGACTCCGGGTGGCAGTATACGCCGTGAAGTGGTTTGCGGCCTGCCAGTAAACCCAAAGCAGAAGCAGAAGAAGTGACGTCAGCGGCTCCATTTGCCTAATCCTCCCTCAGGGACTTATTCCGGTGTGAACGCGATCTGTACTTAGTTCATGAGAACTAAAGATTTCTGATGAAATGAAGCTCAGCGCAAGTTCAACCAGGAAGACCTTCTTTACTCATTCATTCACTATTTCCATGTTACTACTCTCTCTCCTCTCAATAAGTGATCGGGGGCGTCACTCCCCAGCTTAACCAATCACTTCGCTCTATTCTCACAAGCCTATCATAGCGCTCCGCTAAACCTTTTAAATCCCCTCTCCCCTCTGACAGCTCTCATTCCAGGTGAATCCTCCCCCCCTCTTCACCTCCCGTCCATCTGAATCCAGGGTCAAGCTAAGCCACTCCTCTTCAGACCGACCCCAGCTATCCATTCACCACCACCAGTGTCTAGACCCCGGGGGATTTCAACGGTTCGGTTCTCCCTTCCCGAATGATACTCCTGCACAACGGGGCCTAATCGCCAAAACTCCTTTACATTCATGTGTATTTCTGGCAATAAATATGTACTCTTACATCAAAACTGTCTCTCCTGATTGAACTAAGTACGGCAAAGTACTTAGTGTGAAAGCGCCTATTGATGTCACTAGGTTCTGGAACTTTTTGATTTTAGGTACTCTTTAAATATTACTTTTATGTGGATAACCTCAAACCCACAGACTGCATGTATGCAATACGAAAACACAGTAAACAAATAGATGTTTTCCAACTTGTTATCTGATCAGCATCATGTTGTTTGGTATTGCAGAGAAGTGTCTGAATCCGCAGTATGAAATCAAAACACATGAGACTGCAGATCTCCACGAGGCGTCTTTGATATTCCTTTGACGTGGTCTATCCTCTCCAACTCATTTGCATGTGTTTACCTAAGGCAAATCACTGTGATGTGTCTTTTATATAAGTGCCAAACATTCCTGAGAAGGGCTTTTTAACTTGGGTTATAAAGTAAAGTGTAAGTTTAAGAGCAGAGGTGGGAAGTAGTGAAGTACACATATTTTGTTACTGTACTTAAGTATCTGGTATCAGTACTTTACTCCACTACTTATTTTTCTGACGACTTTTTACTTTCTACTTCTTACCTTTTGAACACAAATACCTGTACTTTCTACTTCTTACATGTTGAACACAAATACCTGTACTTTCTACTTCTTACATGTTGAACTCAAATACCTGTACTTTCTACTTCTTACATGTTGAACCCAAATACCTGTACTTTCTACTTCTTACATGTTGAACCAAATACCTGTACTTTCTACTTCTTACATGTTGAACCAAATACCTGTACTTTCTACTTCTTACATGTTGAACCAAATACCTGTACTTTCTACTTCTTACATGTTGAACAAATACCTGTACTTTCTACTTCTTACATGTTGAACACCAAATACCTGTACTTTCTACTTCTTACATGTTGAACTCAAATACCTGTACTTTCTACTTCTTACATGTTGAACCAAATACCTGTACTTTCTACTTCTTACATGTTGAACAAATACCTGTACTTTCTACTTCTTACATGTTGAACCAAATACCTGTACTTTCTACTTCTTACATGTTGAACCAAATACCTGTACTTTCTACTTCTTACATGTTGAACACAAATACCTGTACTTTCTACTTTTACATGTTGAACTCAAATACCTGTACTTTCTACTTTCTTACATGTTGAACCCAAATACCTGTACTTTCTACTTCTTACATGTTGAACCAATACTGTACTTTCTACTTCTTACATGTTGAACCCAAATACCTGTACTTTCTACTTCTTACATGTTGAACCCAAATACCTGCTACTTTTCTACTTCTTACATGTTGAACTCAAATACCTGTACTTTCTACTTCTTATATGTTGAACACAAATACCTGTTACTTTCTACTTCTTACAGTTGAACTCAAATACCTGTACTTTTCTACTTCTTACATGTTGAACCAAATACCTGTACTTTCTACTTCTTACATGTTGAACACAAATACCTGTACTTTCTACTTCTTCCCATGTTGACTCAAATACCTGTACTTTCTACTTCTTACATGTTGAACCCAAATACCTGTACTTTCTACTTCTTACATGTTGAACTCAAATACCTGTACTTTCTACTTCTCACATGTTGAACCCAAATACCTGTACTTTCTACTTCTTAACATGTTGAACTCAAATACCTGTACTTTCTACTTCTTACATGTTGAACACAAATACCTGTACTTTCTACTTCTTACATGTTGAACCCAAATACCTGTACTTTCTACTTCTTACAGTTGAACCCAAATACCCTGTACTTTCTATTCTACATGTTGGAACCAAATACCTGTACTTTCTACTTCTTACATGTTGAACACAAATACCTGTACTTTCTACTTCTTACATGTTGAACTCAAATACCTGTACTTTCTACTTCTCACATGTTGAACCCAAATACCTGTACTTTCTACTTCTTACATGTTGAACACAAATACCTGTACTTTCTACTTCTTACATGTTGAACCCAAATACCTGTACTTTCTACTTCTTACATGTTGAACTCAAATACCTGTACTTTCTACTTCTTATATGTTGAACACAAATACCTGTACTTTCTACTTCTTACATGTTGAACTCAAATACCTGTACTTTCTACTTCTCACATGTTGAACCCAAATACCTGTACTTTCTACTTCTTACATGTTGAACTCAAATACCTGTACTTTCTACTTCTCACATGTTGAACACAAATACCTGTACTTTCTACTTCTTACATGTTGAACTCAAATACCTGTACTTTCTACTTCTCTCATTTCCCAAACAGCTGGTTCCTTTAGTCTGAATGTGTGTTTGATGCGTGATCATTATTCTTTAGAGTCATTGCGTGCGTGCCTATTGATTTGAACACGATCCGTGTATCCATCATTTCCTGGTCTTCTCTAAAGAAGAGGGACCAATGGAAACGTTGTCATGTTGCCGTTGTTCAGCATGGAAACATTCATTAGCTAACAATGACATTATTGTTCTATTAATATAAAGGGAGGTCAGGTACTCTTTAAAGCAGCTGCTAGTTATGGGTACTTTTTACTGAAGGACACTTCAAAGCCTCTTTACTTTTACTTGAGTAAAGAAGTTTAGTCAGTACTTCTACTTTTACCAGAGTATTTTTAAACACAAGTATCTGTACTTCTACTTGAGTAAAGGATGTGTACTTTTGCCCTCTCTGTTTAAGAGGTGTATGTTTCTCTGTGCTACCTGGGTCAGTTGCAGAGACAATGGCACCAAACAGGAGGCAGTCAGTGAGGAGGAAGTCTCCATCAGCTGCTCGGCCCAACAGCACCATAAGTCTGGTGAAGCCGTAGACGCAGGACCTGTGATGGAGGACAGAAGGACAGATAATGAGGTCAGTATATCAGTCTTCCCTCTAACCACAGCAGGGCTTCCCCCAGGGCAGTGTGGGTAATAAGGGCCAGATGCTACCAGCAGGTGAGTTGGCAGCGGCTGCTTAGCACAAGTTCCCCTGCTTTAAAGGTCACCTATTATGCAAAATCCACTTGTGGAAAGAGATTCTGAAAGATTCTCTCTCTTTTTGAATCTCCTCCTAGAGCACCATTGAGTTCTTTGTAACCAAATCTCTCTCAGAGGGGCGTGGGGAGGGGCTCCTTATTTTCATCTAAAGTAACAGACAGAGAATCAGCACTTTGGAAACAGGGTTGAAACAGAGGGGATTATGGGTAATGCTGCAACGATCTGTTTGGTGTTTCGAGCCAATCAGAGACAGGCTCTGGATATATCTGAGACCTGTGATATATTGATGAACAACAGTATAATAGGGGACCTTTAACTGAACCATGTTTACCAGTATACAGTGTGTGTGTATGGATCTACATGCTGCCTTTAAACCCACCTGCATAATGCAAAGACAAACGACAAATACTCTCTTTTTAAGACACCGCAGCACCTATCAATCTTCATCCTTTGATGCCACTATTATTAATAATAATAAAAGGGCAACGGAAATATGACTGTGTGACTTTGAGCAACAACTTTCCAGTCTGCTTTCCAGCCCTTTACTGGTTACAGGTACATAAAAAGAGATTATATTACTGTCACTTTAAAACAAATAAGAGATCAGTAATCAGGTTACTTACATTTTCATACTCAGATAACACATTTTTACTAACTAACTAACTAGTAATTCTAACAGAACACATGAACAAATCCTGTTAGATTGAAGCATCCCATAATGTCAGTACACCAACTCTCTAACCATTGGCATAATTATGTTACCATGGTGACCGCACATGACCTGTCCCCATGGCTGGGATTTAAAAGACTGCCCTAAGGTCACGCAGCTAATCCATTTTAATTCATGTATCTTTACCGAGTTATTTGAAGTTATGCTAATGACGTGTGTGTGTGTGTGTGTGTGTGTGTCACAGACAGAGATAGACAGGAAGTGGATTTACTGTGTCAGTTGAGTCAGTAAGGCTCCCTCACTCCCCTGAGACTCTCTCTCTTTCCCCAGGAGACAGAGCAGACTCTCTAACAAGCCCCCTGATTGGTCAGGCCCTGTTTTAGCATCAAAGAATGTGCACGTGACCCACCATGTCAAACCGTGCCCTGCTTCCCAAGGGAGAAAAAATGAATGAGGCGTGCCTGGGGAGAGGCTATAATATCTAGAGGGTATGATCCTTTTCTCATGGACGTAACATCTGTAAACAAAGGAAATGTGGAAATATTGTAGTACTAGGTAGTAGCTTTAAAGAGGGTCAGAATATGAGTAAATATTACATGTGGGAAATATATCAAATACACTATCTGTATTTCATATTTGTTACAATTTATATATGCCTAAGCCCTGCACTTTATCCATGCTCTAAACTGCACCTGCAGGCAAAAGCTGTTAATATTAGTTTCCCATTTATACAAAATAGTCTGCATCTTGCCTCCAGCGGCGATCCTAGAGTCGGTGGGGGCCCTAGGCATTCACTGGGGGCCCCTCGAACCATTTTTTCATCACCACGCACAGCCGACAGCAAGGCAACAAAACGTAAGATGAGAAGCAGCATTTTACGGTGCGCTATGCATGGAGCCGCCTTGAGGGGGTTTCCCGACATGTCGTTGCAGTAAATTAAAGGGTGTTTCATGTTGTCGTTGCTGTGGACCTTCTTAATCTACCTTCTTTGGGGGCCCCCTTCTGGTCCGGGGCCCCAAGCAGTAGGAGCGCCCCTGCTTGCCACACAGCTGTCTGGTTAGATGCAAGCTGCATGTTGTACTGTGTGTGATGACAATAACATTGAATCTAATCTATAAAAGTTGACTTCATAGCAGTAGCATTGCACTGTATTGCGTTGGGTTATACAGGTGTACTTACAGTAATAAAGTGGAGTGAACTGTATATTGCTGTAGTTGAACTATAGGCTACCGTTTTTATATGAAATCTCAAAATATGTATAATCCTTTGGAAGGTTTTTAATAAAATCAACGGCAATTCAATATTTTTGACAAAGGATCCTGGAGTTTCAACAAAAACAGTCTCTGTGTTTACAGCTAATTGTGTGTATTATAAACAACTGGTTTTTCCAGGTATGGAGAAAGACACCAAAGAGCTTAATTTCCTCCAAAGACTGCCAGCGCCATCTGGCGGTGAGAGGCTAGAATAGCAACCCATTTCCATACAAAGTCTGAGCATGTTTTCATCAGTTTACCATGCTCTTAACGCACTCTGCAGAACCATTCATTCAGTATTCTGACTTATAGTAGGAAAGAAAGCACCATTGTCATCATTAGTAAACCTTAAAGACAGGGTGTATGCAGGAATCCTGAAGTCAGATGTAAAACCTTTTAAGACCTTTTAAGTCCCTTTCCATACATTTTAAGACCTCATCGCCACTTGGAGTTTTAACCGGTTACCTTGGCGACACACTTTACCTCACATTGACTATATACAGTATTGATTGTCCTTCCTCCTTATCTTCCAACCATTTGGACGCAGACTTGCATTTCCCCATAACGATGTTTAACAACCGGCGTAAACGGGCCTTCACGCTATCAAGCAGTGAGCGTGCGATGTCCTGTTCAGATGACGTCAAATCCAACGGGATGCCATCAATAAGCTACACAGAATCACACTACACACCTACGGCATGACTACATTCAGGCAGACTGTAGAATACAACCTCTTTGGACCATTTATATACTTATTGGAAACAAGCTACAAAATGTAATACCTTGGAAAACGCCGTTTCATACTTTTAATAGCCTTCATTTTCGCTAAATTGATTTATCAACTTTTAATACTTTTTAAGACCCCGCGGACCCCCTGAAAGATCTCATTGGACAGCTTCAAACAGAGCAGTAATTAACGTGATTACTCACACCTGTGCATTTCCTACTGTAACAAAAGCCCATTTTACCACAATGCATTGCAGCGAGAGAAGCTCCTCACAGCTGCAAACAGTTTGAGGTAATGATGACACATCTACCAAGAGATATCCATAAAGTCTTTGCACCAGCTTTCTTCTGAATAAAATACATTGTTTTTTATGTATCTATGTTTTTGTGCACCTGCAAGTGAGCATTTTAACTATAATATGATACAAAAATGAACACTTATACAGCGTTATGTGCGTGTTATTAGAATTTCTAGACTCACAGATGGTAGTTTCTAAAATGTTTGACACTATGCCTGCGTACAAATGTTAAATCCCCGTGCTTACAGAGACTGCAAGTGAAATTACTCCATGGACGTAACTTGATTTATGCCAGAAAGTCTTATATTTTATTAAGGTTTATGCTGTTATGAGCCAATTAATTTAGATTATGCACAGTGGAACGATGTGAAAAGCAAGTACCCAGTATCTCTTTCATCTGTGCACCCCAGTGGCGGCGCCAGGGTATGGCTGGGGTAGGCTACAGCCACACCAATAAATAGCTTAGCCCCACCATGAAAAATGACGTTAAAGTAAGCAAATTAAATTAGATAATAAGCTAAATGTTGAGAACACGGATTGCAAAAATATACGGGTCGTGTCCACAACACACACTGATCCTGCTGTAACAACAAGTGCATGTTACTGATGCAATATGGTTGAGACCATTCGGGGTTATGCTAGAAGAGGGGACCAAGGAATAGTCCAAGTAGTGGGGGAGTTTTATTCACTAAAGGTGTGGAAATTCTCTCGCGTTATAATATCAGCGCGGCCGGGGTCAGATCAAAATGCCTCCGAATGCAAGTTGAATAGAACTACAGCCAATCAGAGCAACGCAACGTTGGGTCTGCGTCATGCCTTACTGATTGAGATCAGTGGAACCGCCATTCAGTATCCCCTTTGGATCTTCAACGTGTACTATCATACGTCACGTTCACAGTGATCGCTTTTTATTCGCTACAAGACAAATGTGCAGTTTTATTTCATACAGTTCCATTTGGATTGAGACAGGGAAATAATCTAAACCTCCCGCGTGGCGTTTCACTGTCAAGGGGAGCGTGTATGTAATTACATTGCAAATACTGACTTGAGCCCCCCCACTGTATGGGTTAGCCCTACCATAGATTACCCAACACAAATACTCTGGCGCCGCCACTGGCTACTACTAACCATGTGTGTGTTATTTAAAAATAAATGCTTACCCTATGGTGAAACAGCTGATTACGGTTCCCAAAAACGCAAAGGTCAGAACAGATCCAAGATTCCCAATTAATCGTTTCTGGAGAAAAAGAAAAATGAACACCAATTAGTAACAACAAATACACAGCTCAACAATATCCAACACAGTGACTTAAAAAGTTTATATACTTATACATGCACAACAACCTAGATAACCACTGGAAAGGGAAAACCCCCCAAAAGTACAATAGGGCCGGTTTGAGCATCACAAGTCGAGTGCGTTGAATATTATATATAGACGACATCTTACGCCCGTTATCTCCAAAACTCTCAGTAAAACATCCAGATGTGTACAAATGAAGTATATACATGCATTTGTGTCGATGTCACACACATCACATGATATTTCTCCCTCCTCACAGAGTTACAGTCCTTTGAAGGCGTCTCCTCTCCTCCTCGGAGGCATGTCTGGACAGCAGTCTCACCTGATTAAGGGTGTAAGCTCCGTGGAAGATGATGGGTGGCAGGAACAGATTGAAAAGGACCTCGGGATCAAAGGTCTCCTGTAAAAGACAGATCAGTTGTGTTGGTGAGTGGCAGCGCTCCGTGGGGAGGAGAGGTCTCCGCTTCGCGAATGTGACAGATTGACAGATATTACACAACCGTGGTTCACTTCAGCGCCTCTGTTTTGGCAGCTCTTTTTTCCCTTTGGATCCCAATGACACAATAGTCTCTAGGTACCGTGACAACCTTATCTGTCCTCTCTATTAAAAACACTATTCCACATTGTTAGTAGTAAAAAGTAAAGTGTGACAATGCATGCTTTTTTTTACCCACCCACGAACGAAGAGTTAGCAACCAATGTATGTATACAAATAATCTCTTAAAGTCTAACGTATTATTATTATTAAAAAGTGAGAAGCCGACCTGTTAACATAGAGGGAAGAACAACAAAGACCCTTTATCACCAAGGGATATTATATACACACACTAGGGCTGCTCCATTATGGCAAAAATCATAATCTCGATTACTTGGGTCAATAATTGTAAATGCGATTATTCATTGGCTTTGAAAACATCCATTTATTGGAGAATTTTTTTTGAACAGTTGATTACCCTGAACTTTAAAGGTGAGGTAGGTAATTTCGGAGAAAGCACCTCGAGTGCGCTAGAATTTGAAAATACACAACCGAAAACAATCTGCCCCTTCCTTCAGACTTCCTTCCAGAGCCCCTCCTCCAACACACACATGACCAATGAGGGCACGAGGTCAGTGTGTGCCCCGATGGAAGGCTGACAGGCAGGTAGGCCATCCAGTTACCTTAGCCGGCTCAGATGATTGGTCGTGCTTTCTACAGCACGGCTTCCACAGATGACATTTTTATGGATTTTTTGTCAAAGCATTTAAGATATTCATTGCTATCGGGATGTAAATAGCATTCCATGGAATATAACAAAAAGTGTATCTCGAGCCGGTTTCTCAAACGTACCTACCCCACCTTTAAGTATAATTCAACTGAAAAAACAAAAATAAAAATCGTTTTATTTCGATTACGTTGTTTTCGTAATCGTTGCAAGCCATAATCGTAATCGCGATTAAAATACGATTAATTGAGCAGCCCTAATACACACACTACAGCACACACACATCCATAGGAGCTATCCACAGTAGATAGTGAAGCATGTGGACACGATAGATGGATCGACATCAAACAGAATCACAATAGCCGACACCACCTTGGAAGCAAACTGTAACGAGTGCAAGGCTTATTTTATTTTAACACACCGTGCACGTCCTGAGTCTCATCCCAGCCAACGTGACGCAAGAAAAGGTAGCCTTTCATGTCCTTCATCCTCCAGTCCTTCTCATGTCTATTGTGGGTAGGATCAAACGGCACAGATATCCCATTCAGAAGAAAATAACGCAACTTTTTCCTGATCCCTACACCCCCCCCCCCCCAGGCAAATGTTTCTACAAGAAATTGCATTTTTACATCGATGTGTAAGATTGCATTTGAATGATCAACCCTGATGCTGCAAAGCCCTTTCTATTGAGTTTGGAAATCCACCGTGCTTCTTCTCCGTAATTCACACTTAAAACGGTTTCCAGAGCTTTCTACAAATTGCTCTGCTCCTATCACCCGGCCCAATATAAATTACTTTTTCGCGGCTGCAATTACCCACACAGCAGAATATACGCATCTTCTCATCTGTGCATGTCAAATATAAAATGGCTCAATACAGACAGTGTCATCAATAAATGATGCGTATGCTGGTGGTTTTATTCTAAGGGCCACCTGCACCACAGACTGAAGGATGGAGGTGGGTTGTATACACTAATTGCCTCTTCAGCTGAGCAGCACTACATTTAATCAGACCACAAACTTTAATGCTTTACTCCCGAGAGGCACGTAATGGACTCAGTAATGCAATGAAATTCTTATCTCTCTCGCAGCTAGGACCCCATATGCATCAGGCTTAATGGCGTGAAGGCTACACAGAGCGCTCTGACCAATGTAATGGCCTTCTTGGTAGCCTCTGCTGGTTTGCTAATGAGACCCGAGCATCCAACGGGGGCCAAAGAGTCCGAGCCATTAGTGGAGACTTACACTTGGCCCCGGATGATTTGCAAGGTCTACGGATCACTTACTCCCTTTTCTCTCTCGGGGTGAAATATCGCTCTGAGATCAGGAAATACACTTTTCAAATACTCTCATTTCACATCCGACCATGCTTGTTCTCCATCGAGGGCCCGTGGCTCGATGCGTGGGTGCTTTTTGATATCGTGAATAACGTGATCAGAATACAAAAAGAAAGTGGCTGTATTCCCTTAGATATATCAAAAAGATCAGATTAATGTCACATTTCAATTGGAGATTACTAGCATCATTAGAGTGTTAGTAACAACCTAACAACATCTAGTGTGTGTTGTAAAGGATCAGGTGTTATCTCTTCTCTGTCAGCTGTTCTGTTCTGTAGGATAATACCTTCACTATGGCCGTTTCTCAATCGCGAGGATGCTTGCTTGGTAGCACATGTCTTCCGAGTCACTTGCTTCAGAAGCTAGGCAAGAATCCTTCCTGGCATTCGGAAAACGAAGAGTGGAACAGGTGAGCAGGTGTGCGTTATATGAGAGGCCCCGCCTTTCATTTTCCGCCACAGATTTGGGGAAATTGGTCCGTGCGCAAAGCATTGTGGGGATTTGAAGGACGCAAAGTCTACCCATGTGCAGCCTCGAAATTACCCCCAAACCAAGGACGCGGCCTCGGTGGAATTCCAAGTATGCTGGAGATTGGAACAGTCCTTCGGCGGCACTTGAAATATTGGCTTGGAAGCCAGTTTCCTCGAGATTGAGAAACGGCCCGTGGGTGTTAATCGAAAACGGAGCATTTTCTGCTTTTTTAAACTAGTCTGTGTTCATGTGTTTCACTGTTGGTGTTTCGGCTGAATCTGCGTCATGAAAGGCAGGTTTCGCTATCCATAAAATCATTTAAAATCATTAGTTCAACTTCTGCCCTCAAGGAGGCGCTACAGGTCCCTGTCCGCCAAAACCACCCGCTTCAAAAACAGCTTTTCCCCCTTTGCAATACGGACACTAAATGGACTCTAAGGCCCAGTCCCAAACCGCCCCCTACACCCTACCCCTCCGTTTGCGCGTTCACGCGGAGGGTCCGCCATAGTGAGGGCTGTTCCAAAGCAACGAGTGTGGAGGGGGAGTGGGCTATCAAGCCCTCAAACAGCGAGTCTGCGTCGGTGCTGACTTGAGACCGGTCTCTACCTGACCGGAGTCACGCTGTGTGTGTCCGTCAGGAAACACGCTGTTAACAAGTAGTTCCAGCATCCACTGATAAACTGCGATGTTAGCAACCTCATGATGACCTCATATGTTTTAACTTAGG
Source organism: Harpagifer antarcticus (assembly GCA_902827135.1). NCBI lineage: Eukaryota > Metazoa > Chordata > Actinopteri > Perciformes > Harpagiferidae > Harpagifer > Harpagifer antarcticus. The sequence goes on along the minus strand of CADEHL010001052.1, from coordinate 629,729 downwards.
ATCAAACCTGTGTTTAGTCTAGAAAAAGGTAAATGTGTGCATTTTATTATAAAGTTGTGTATATTTACAGACCGTTGCGAAAACTAAGAAGCTTATAAACATCAGGTTTAAAACTAAAAGAGCTTTGAAACACAATGAAAGATGTTTGGAGTTTTATTTGAGTTATTCATTTAAACTTTTTGTCTAAGAGATGCTGATTTGAAACCGTTGTTACATACAGTTACGGCACTTCCTGTTTCTGCCGGAGAGAGGGGAGGAGAGAGGGGAGAGAGGGGAGAGAGAGGGGAGAGAGGGGAGAGAGGGGAGGCCGTCCCAAAGCTTGCTGCTGTATTTACTCCCTCCATCTGACAGGAGGGAGCCTCGTTGAGCTGCGAGTGTGGCTACAGAGGGAGTTCACTCCGTCACGGAGGGGTAGGGTCGAGGGAGTGGTTTGGGATTGGGCCTGCATAACCCCAATGAACAATAACAATCCACCACACCTTGAACTTTATGTTATGTCTTTGCCCTGTGCTGTGTGCTGTACTCTTTACTGTCTGTTTATTGTATGTTGAATTGTATGGAACAAGCTGTAATACTCTGAACACAAATTCCACCAGCCTGGCTGTGTGGTCATTAAAGATTCTAAAGATTTTTGATCCTAAATATCTTAGTTTCTACTTTTCTGAGGTCACATTGTTCTGTTGTCTTACTTAATACACTTAAGTAAATCTTATTGATATTTCCTTTCTTTTGTATTGTGTTGCAATGGAGGCTATGAAAACCACAGTAAATGCTTCTACTTATTAGATTCATTCATTTGACTGATAATTGCTGTGAGGAGTTTCCAGCTCGATTATTCCTGTTGCGCATTAGAGGACACACATTACACAAATATACTTTGATAAAGGGTTTATGTATATAGAATTTAAATAAGCATTAAAAACACATAACGCTTCCTCCTCCTGGTTAAAAGATAAAATATAACAATTTGATTCCACCCGAAAACCTTGAAATTGCTTCTCGTTTAATCGTCACGGGCAACTCCCTTTTCTCTCCTCCGTGTGATTCATCCAAAATGCGCGAGAGAACATTTTTGAAATGCACTTTTTAAGCTAAGAATATTTTTACATTTGATTTAACTCCGGGAGTCCTCCAAATGTGGCTTTAAGACGCTCCTTAAAAAACCCTTTTATATGATCCTTCTAATCTTAACTTAACTATAGTGTCTTATATCTTGGTTTGCTTTAAATTAGATTTTTTAAAAGCTTTTTTGACGTCTTATTGCTTTGTTTTCATTGTTTTAATGATATAGTGCTCTTACCCTGTAAATCACCTTCTAAACCTTGTAGGTGCTTTCTTATCATTTCTTATTACGAGTACTTTAATGGAATAAAAACACCAAAAAAGTATCTTATGTTGTGGTACCTTTGTCTATCATAGTGTCCACTGACAATTCTGTATTTTAATATTGTTTATTCGGTAGAGATGCTCTATAGATGTATATCTTTCCTATCTCTATGTGCAATGCCTTGTCTTCATGCTGCTAAGATGAAACACAATCCCACATTTGGATCAGTAAAGTATATCTAATCTAGTTGTGTTCAATGTATGTTATCCATTGTTTGCAGGAACATACCTTTAAGATGTTGTTAGAATAAAGCCACACACACACACACACACACACACACACACACACCTCAGTGTTGACAGTGAGTGACGAGAGGAATACTGACACTGACTCTCAGCTCGACACTCGGTGACACCGCAAGTATCTCCTTCTGCAAGATACTGACTGTGGCATTGTTGTGTGTGTGTGTGTGTGTGTGTGTGTGTGTGTGTGTGTGTGTGTGTGTGTGTGTGTGTGTGTCACATTGGATGGATACAGATAAACAGATATATAGGTAAACAGTAGATTGTGAGAAAAATGTCTGGCGCAAATGCTTGTTGTAACTGCCACAAGGGAAACAAGCAAAACAAAATTACCATATAATGAAAACATTGCCAGGTATGGACACACACACACACACACACACACACACACTAATACATCCCTAATAAAGGTTAAATTGTTCTCTGTCTTCCTCGCTGCTCCACCACTCTCCTCCCTAATAGCAAACAGACCATGCAGGTAATTGAGAGGAACCCAATAGCTAAGCTCCATTAGAGGAGACTGTCTCTGCAGATATACACCAGGGAGAAAATATAGGTGCAGGAAGAAAAAGTGTTATTTCAGAGCAAATAAAAGTGCATCAGTGGGAGAGCAAGCATCCTTCACAGAGCATTTTGTTTCCACTTATTCCTCTGCAACATTGATTTTGTACCTTTTTTAAAGTGAATGTGTTATTAAGACAGGTTGCTCCACCTTGCATTAGAGACTATGTTGTGGCACAACCTGCAGCACCTGTCCACATGAATAATTCCTTTGTGTTGCATTGAAATGCAGGTCAATTCAAATCAGCATATTCACCATGTGAGGGCTGGAGAGCGCTGGGACTCCATCACTCACTGTCCTAACGTTTGGTGGAGCTTGAGGTGTGATGTTAACCGTCAGGAAGTGAGGTGTGATGTTAAGACTACTGCAATTGCACAATGCCTCCATGTTGTCCAGGTTTTCTCCCCGGTGAAATGACAGGAATTTCACAGTTAGCCCGACGAGCATGCCTGCAAAGTGAGCAACAATGACATATAAGCTGCTGTTGTAATACATTATGAATAATACACACATTTTCCAGGAGTAAATAAATCATGGTGCAGCTACTATAATGCAAAGACGACTTCTGGTGACAGTCCTGTAGAGACACAACCCTGTACAGCAAAGCCTATAAGGAAACGTCTAAAATACATGCTGCTGTACAGAAAACACTCTGAAATGCAAAGTTAATATTGCATGATTGGAGGATAACATGCTCACTGTGAGACTTTAATACGGGATCTGGAGCAATATCTGCAACCTGTTGGTGACAGCCTCAACTCAAAGGGTGAGCCCAATGTCAAGAGGCGGAAGAAGTACTCAGATCTTTACTTTAGTAAAAGTAGAAGTACTCAGATCTTGTAGTAAAAGTACTCAGATCTTGCACTTGAGTAAAAGTAGAAGTACTCAGATCTTGTACTTGAGTAAAAATACTCAGATCTTGTACTTTTGTGAAAGTAGAATATCTTAGATCTTGTACTTGAGTAAAAGTAGAAGTACTCAGATCTTGTACTTGAGTAAAAGTACTCAGATATTGTACTTGAGTAAAAGTAAAAGTACTCAGATCTTGTACTTTAGTAAAAGTAGAAGTACTCAGATCTTGTACTTGAGTAAAAGTAGAAGTGCTCAGGTCTTGTACTTGAGTAAAAGTACTCAGATATTGTACTTGAGTAAAAGTAGAAGTACTCAGATCTTGTTCTTGAGTAAAAGTAGAAGTACTCAGATCTTGTACTTGAGTAAAAGTAGAAGTACTCAGGTCTTGTACTTTTGTGAAAGTAGAATATCTTAGATCTTGTACTTGAGTAAAAGTAGAAGTACTCAGATCTTGTAGTAAAAGTAGAAAAGTATTCTCATCAAAATATAGTGAAAGACAGTGAAAGTAGTCGTTGTGCAGATTGGTCCATTTCAGAATAATATATATGATGTGTTTTATAATGATTGATCATGAAAGTGTTCTCAAAGCTAGTGAAGGTGCAGCTAGTTTGAATGGCTTTGTAGACTGCAGGGTAGCTTGTGGATTTACTCCAGGTGGAACTAAAGTCTGATTCAACACTTGATTATATTTCACATCATTCATCCAGATCTGTGAAGTAACTAAAGGTATTAAATACATGTAGTGGAGGAAAAGTACACCATGTACCTCTGAACTGTAGTGGACTACTTAGTTACTTCACACCACTGCCATTCATCACCATTAAAGCCAGAAACAAAAGCCAATTAAGTATCATACATATAAATCTCATTCTCCTACCTATGGAATCACTTACATCTCAAATATCCTTAATGTGTTTTGGCTGTTAGCAATTTAATCGAACCTGGAACTCATTGATAGTTACTTATGAATACAGATAAACAATAGCAATGGTGACTAAAGCTAAAATAGCTAATTTAAGACCACTAGAATCCTAGTAAAGCCCAAAAGTCGACACAAACTGTGGTTATTTTAACATCCTGATACATGTTAAAGCTGTGTGTTCAGGAAGTGTTATTCAATTTAACGGCTTCCGTTTTAATGTAGGCATAGCTTAGGTTTTCTTACCATAAAACATTGCCACTCCAGTTTCATTTAAAAGTCTATATTTGCACCGTTTTGATTTCCACACAGTGAGGATGGTTAGCAGTGCCAAGCTAGCTGCTGAAAGTAGAATTAAGGATGTATTTTCTTGTCTTTGCTCCATCTTCATCTTCAACACCAACACTTTCGGAAACTACTGTTGTGTCTTTGATTCAAGTGCTGCCTTCACTGCTGCTCGGAAATATCTGCTTCCTCACAAACGTACGGAAGTAACCAGTTTAACCCTATGTGAAACAATAACTACAAGTACATATGAGTGAGTATAAGTTTATTTAATATAAATAAACAGCATAAAGATATTTTGTTGGCTACACTAAGCTATTGATGCAACACATGTGCATGAGGAGAATCAGAATTCCATTAGAGTCCCACAGCGGGGACATTTACGGTGGTACCCAAACGTTGCATAGCAGGTTGAAGAGAATCTTAGTTAAACAAATTAGTTTAAAAACACAAGTGGCAAACATATGAAAGTATTGAGACTAAAATATGTTAGGACTGTTTTTAACCTTCTGTTCGACCATATGGTAGAGCTCACTTTGAGTGTTTTACCTAATTCCACCTGTCAGTAATCTCTACCACATGTTGACGTTATTTTTGGTGAACAACTTTAGAAGTATGTTTTTTTTTTAACTATCTAAAACCATGCTTTACTGAACGGTTGAAATGTAATTTAGTGGTAAAAGCAGTGATGACACATTTACAATTTATATAAAAATAACACATTTACTGTTTATTTAATGCAATTCAATTAAATACTGGATGAAATATATCAGTATGAGATGCAGGCAGACACAAAAAGACAATGGAAGAAATCAGGACACAGGTTCGTTAAATATATATAGACATTTTTATTGATTGGGATAAACCCCTTGAGATGCACCATCTCGTTTTCAAGGGGGTCCCGACAATAGCAACAACTTACAGACATAGATAGACAAAATGCAAAACATGACACGCAAGACAAACCACATACTGTTCAGTGAAATTCAAGCAATGCACACAATCAATACAATTTGAGACAGTCGAGCAAATCAGTTTCATCAATATCAGTTATAACAAGTGCAGACCAGTTGAAAGTGAGATGCATGTTTAAATAAACCCAATGATGACAGAGATCTAATAGCAGCAGGTAAAGTCAGTCAGTTGGGGCTTTGAACATGAACGCTCTTCTGCCAATCAATTTTTTTGCAGAGGGGAAAGAGAAATACATCTGAACAGAATGTCTAACTTGATGAATTGACGAGTAGGGTACAAAATACTGCTTTAAATAAGGGGGATAGTGTGGTGACCACCTATTATACACTGGTTCATAATCCACACATGGAACTATAGTTGGGGGTATTGTTCCTACACGGACATGTTGTGTTGCTTCCTATATATGTTGTGTGCCCTCCTGTTTCTTCCTCTTGTCGACCCGGGCTGCGACCCGACAACATGTCCTGTGCAGCTCCTCATTAAAGTACCCTTTTGCACCTTCGATGCACCGCCTCCGACTCCCATATCTCCTGGCACTACACTGGTGACTCTGACACGTCTGGGGAAGTTTCCGGGACGAAGCCGAACACGGCAAAAGGAACTCAGGTTCCTTTCTCGAAATGCCGGGGATTTTTTGGAGACGTCCGTGGCTGCCACCGGCACGCGGACTGAGGCTCGGTGCGTGCTCCGCAGAAGGCTGGAGACGTTGCTCGCCGTTCCCGCATCGGGGGGACGATGCACGACCTGCTGGGTCGACCAGCAACCCCATGGCTACCTCATGGGGCTGTTTCTTCGGGGCGTGCGGCTGCACGTCCCAGCGGCGCTAGCTAACCACGACTAGCAGCTATCCACGTGGGGCTAACGACGGCTAGCAGCTACCGATGGCTGCCAGCTAACGGCCTCAGCTAACGGCTAGCTGCTAACGGCTATCGACCTTTTTTTTCTGGTGCCTGAGAGGAGGTTTGACCATGTCTGGTTGGCCTCGTGTGAATCCTCTCACTATTTCGCCCCCACCTGTTTTTGACCGTGGACAGTACGGCCCTTTTTGAGCTTTTTCTGGTGCCTGAGAGGAGGTTCGACCATGTCTGGTCGACCTCGTGTGGACACTCTCACCTGTTTCACCACCTCGACGGCGGCTCCAGACGCCACTCACGCTCATCGACGCCTGGGTGGTGCACTCCTGGACCCGTCTCGCCTCGGCGGTTTCGGACGTGCCTATGCCTTCATCGGCCCGTGGGTGGCGCGCTCCGGGACCCTGCCTGGCCTCTCTTCTACCGCGGCTCACGGTTCACCTCGACGGCGGCTCCAGACGCCACTCACGCTCATCGACGCCTGGGTGGTGCACTCCTGGACCCCGTCTCGCCTCGGCGGTGTTTCGGACGTCCCCATGCCTTCATCGGCCCGTTTGGTGGCGCGCTCCGGGACCCTGCCTGGCCTCTCCCCTGTCCACGGCTCCTTCCTCCCGGGGATGCTGCTCCTGCCCCCCGGGGACCCGGCTCTTTCCCCCCGAGGACTTTGTGCCCGCTGCCGTTGTGCCCTCGCCTGCGGCCGGGCAGCGCTCCTCCCTGCTGGGGACCACCGAGATATTCACGCCGTCCCCACGTCGCAGCACTGCGGCCCCCTTACGACGCCTACTGCGGCCCCGTTCCGGCCCGTCTTCCACCCCCGGTGAGGATGCCCTCGCCCTCGTTAAAGCCCCTACCCTCTCCTGCGGCCGTTCCATGGCCCGGCCCCACCCTCCTCGGCCCCTGTGGTGCTTCCTCCACGGATGTGGGGATATATTTTTCTTTCCATGTTTGAATTCTGGGGGGGCTTGTGTGGTGACCACCTATTATACACTGGTTCATAATCCACACATGGAACTATAGTTGGGGGTATGTTCCTACACGGACATGTTGTGTTGCTTCCTATATATGTTGTGTGCCCTCCTGTTTCTTCCTCTTGTCGACGCGGGCTGCGACCCGACAACATGTCCTGTGCAGCTCCTCATTAAAGTACCCTTTTGCACCTTCGATGCACCGCCTCCGACTCCCATATCTCCTGGCACTACAATAGTTAAGATAAATGCATTTAAATATCAGCTGGAGCCAATGCATGTGTCTTCTTACATTTAAAGAAGGCCATTTAAGTTGGTTCTACATTGTGCAGTGATGTGAAGGGCAGAGACATGTTTCAAGGTAAAGTCATTTTTATTTAAAGGCACTCAAAAGAAAAAGGAACTCAGGAAATGTTGCTATAAGATAAAAATTGTTTGTTAGAAAAACTACAAGGTTAAACTAAAAGGATCCAAGTTGGTTCAATACAAAGTATAAAAGCAAAACTAATCAAAAATATAAACTTAAACATAGTTAGCAAACAAAACGGCAGCAGGTGAACCTTCAAGCAATGGTTAAATTAAGGTTAAAAATGTCTCACCATGTGGCATACAAACAATTGAGGTTCTGCCCTACTCACCACAGGAAGAGATTTTGGAAAACTACTGAACTTCAGGACAATCTGCAAGGAAGCAGTAAGTGAGCCTATAATACTTGCATGCATGACTCAATGTATCCTTAGTAATACGTTATGCAGACTACCTGTATCACCGACCATGACCAAAGAGCCAAAGAAAGGAACAAAGGCCACCAGGTGCGTTTTATACCCTGCTCTAATTCAGGAGAATGTCATGTTCATATACTGACATTTCAACCGTTTGGTAGAGGCCTATATTTAATAAAAACATCCCTAACCCAAACGGTAAGGTCCTTTGTCAAACATTGATTGTTGTTATTGGCCCAAGGGAGTACAACATGTAAAGAAATAATGTATTAACCGTGATCAGTGCACACTACAATTGGTTTATTGCACAACAGTCTGAATAAAATGCAATAACAACCTAAATCCATGATACATAGTAATATCCAATGAGCCTAGTAAATCCTGTTATGCAATATAGATCACTATTTCCGAATAGCATGGCTCATGTCGTTGTGTCTTCACTATGCTATAAAATAATTCCGGTGTTTCCTGAAGCATCTGAACGCATCTCAGTGTATCTGTCATCCTCTTCTTGTCCAGCAGATGGCAGTGAAAGCAAACTAACGGGCTCTCTGTCCCTCAGCGATGAGTGAATTAGTAATGAGCCTTAATTAGCAGTTTTAATGACATGTTGGTTTGTTTGTTGGTGACCCATTTTGCCACTTTATTTACTTCAAATGTAACCCAGAATCTCCACAAATCAAAACACTTGAACATGCTTAAATATAGGCCTACGTATGGTATGTGTCAATCATCTTTGCCCTCATGTTGACTGTACCACAGCTAAAGGAGGTGTTATGTTATATTAGGCGTGTAGTTGATAGTGTATAGAGAAGTCAAACTTACTACTGTGTTATCTGATAAAGAAAGCAAAGGGCTGTTGTTTCATGAGGTTCACAACACCCTGAAATATTATGAACGGATGTTATTTAGTGTTTTTGGCCGGAAAATATCATCCAAATCAGGGATTAAGAGCAATGTGGACACCTCTGATGCTGCAGGTTGTTTATTACATTGTGCAGAATCACTTTTCACATGTCTTTAGGTATTGTGTTTACATTTGCAATTTAGTTTAAATGATGTCAACATTTCCATTAATATACGTATTTCACATAGCTAGATATATCTACAAGAATTGCACAATTATCTAAATATATATTTGATACTATATATTCTCAGTAAAAAAGATATGTATATATTCAGAGGAGTATCTAAACATGATATAAATATACAGAATTAATTAGAATACTCTCCTATATACCAATCTACTGAACATATAAACACTACTATTATACATATTGTACTATATACATTACAAAAGTGTGTAAAATAGCTTTAAAATAAGAGTAAAATATATCCTGTTTAAGAGTCAAATAAATCCTGTTTAAGAGTAAAATATATCCTGTTTAAGAGTCAAATAAATCCTGTTTAAGAGTAAAATATATCCTGTTTAAGAGTCAAATAAATATATGCTGATTAAGAGTCAATTATCTGCTGTTTACATCCAAATTAGACAGAGTAAAATCAGAGCATTTGGTGCACCTCGCTCAGGGGGGGTGTTCCAATCCAGACATGACAATATTAGAATAATCGCTTAGCAACCAGCGCCGTAAACCGTAAGCGGGTGTCGTAAAGCGCATAGAGGCTGGTGTTGTAAAAAAGAGTGGAAACAGAACCCATTGTGGTGTTGGAGAGGAGTGAGCTGCAGACAGAAGAAGAGCCAGAAAGAGGCAATACTGTGACCACAAAGGACGCGTGATCTGCGGACAGATATGGACCGTAATGCACCGCAACATGTGTGAAGAGCACCGTGTTTTCCCTGCAGAAAGACCCGGCACAGGAAGAGTTAAACCCCGACATCACAACTGTTTATTCCTGCAGCTAGCTGGTTAGCAACCCAGGAGCTAGACATGGAAAGCCCGTGTGAGTTTTCCCGATAGAGATCTCCGTCGAGCTGTTGTTCTCTTTGCATAATGTCTGCGAGAAGCTGCAACTTCAGGGAATGATTTCCAGGGAGCGATAAGCTTTACAGGACTGCACAGCCGGAGAGGAAAGAAAGTCATACAGGTTTGTTCCACAGTTTTCTGCTTCTCTTAGTCCCATGTGCACGCTGAACTAAGTCTGTACTCATGCATGTCTTAGTGTGAATTTTAGGATCATTTTTCCTGTAATAAAGGGTTATACCGCTGCTAACACAGGTGGAAGAAGCACTCGGATGTTTTATTTAATAAACGTAGCAATACTACAGTGTTGAAATACTCTGTTACAATTAAAAAAATCCTGCATTCTAAAAATGAATTTGTATTAAAAAATACTTTAAGTACCAAAAGTACTCGTTGTGCAAACAATTAAGCACCAGATATGTTGAAATTATTTGATAAAAGTTATTGTTGCATTTGCGTTTATCACTTGGTAAATGTGTAGTTTATTGGAATGAATGTATACACTACTGGGTCGCTAAGTCATCCTTTAATATTACAATATAATGTTATTTTGTATTAATAACATCAATCTGCATAGTAACTAAATATGTCAATTAAATGTAGTGCAGTAAAAAGCGGAACATTTGCCCACAACATCTAGTAAAATGGGAAAGTAGCTAAATTCTTACAGTAGATGTTCTTTCTTCGCACCACCGTCTAATTCTTAGTTGTTCAGTATTGAGCACATGCTTTACACTTCGAGTGTCACTGTTGCTACCAGACATGATGCAATGTTTAGATAAAACTATAGTATTAATATACTCTTATCAGTTACCTAAATCCACCGATTGGAGACAGAGATTTTTATATTTCTACTATTAGATCCGCTGCAACACAACTATTTGGCATCAAAATGACAACACATTTGCAGTCTTTTTCTCTATTTAATCTATTTCCAGGCATGTGAGGTATCCAACATAAACTATTCTTTAATAATGAATAGGCAATGACATCCAAACAAACCTCTAAGCATGTATTTCTTTTGTCATTTGAGTGCAGACCATATTATACTCTTGCAACACCATTGCGGTTAAAGAAGGATTTATTAGCCTGAGGCAGCTGGCTTAGTTTTAAATTGGCTATTACAACTATTTAATCAACCCACCATGTGTCTCCTACCATGAATATAGCACTGTAGTTTGTGAGTACTCAACGTCAACAGGTGTTGGTCGATTGATTTGCGTTGTTGTTGTTGTTGTTGTTGACGTGAGAGAACCTCAGGTTGAACTGCTTATCCATCGACACAGAGGCGTGAAAACGAATGTAAAAGAATCACTTGACGCTGAGATTTCTCGCTCCTTGCAACTTCTGTCCTTGATTTCTTTGAAGAGAAGCAGATTAGCACAAAGCCTTTCTGTTGCAAAGTCTACAACGAGTCCTCGGGAATGTCTGCGTTCAGTTAATGAATAGAACAGGCAGCTTAGGGATCATCTTTCCATAACAGGAGGCTAATTGTGGAGCCTTTTCTCCAAGGTTAGTCAAAGGAACTATAAAAATAGTGTATCTGCTGGTGGTTGATTCGTGTCTCAGCGCTCAGCGGGGAAATGTTGTGTAATTGTAGCTCCCACAGGATCGGTGCATTTGACCTCACTCAATCAAACCCGGATTAATGGAGCAACATGAGGAGTGACCTTAAATTACATTACATTAGTCGGATAATCCATTTTATTTCCCCCCCACTGCAAACATACTCCGCATTTGTTTTGACAGCTTATGTTTCATCCGCTTTCACTTAGATGACACAATTGTTTTAGTGTTAACATGAGCTTGACAGTTTTTCTAACTTGTTGTAATAAAATCATGTGCAGCTGTTTTTAAAATGAACCATCATGTTGAAGACTCCTGAGTTCAAGTGTTTCCAAACTCGATATTCTCCTCAAAACCTCCAGCGTTTGGTTTTGGCCCACAGATGATCGGACTAATGTTGAAGTGTGGGTGCCGTTAATTGGTACTCAGTTTTCCATTAGCCGCCATTTGTATCCATCCTTCGCCGTCCACGTTTTGCATCGAGGCGACCCGGCTGTAGCTGAATGTGTTTTTGATCAAACATTATTGACTGGCTCTGTCGATAACCCTGGCAACAGTAGTTCCTCTCCTCAGTTAGATGCAATGCAAAGTAAAGGGGGGAGGCATTTTCTGAGTCGGTTTTAATACTGGCGGTCTCCGTAGGCGTCCATCCAGCTGCTGCTCTGTATTCTGCGGATCGCCTTCCATTTCCAAGAGCAATAAGTCCTCTCACCTTGCCGTCCATTAGCTTTACATTCTCCAAAGCCTTTCACTCTGTTCTAGCCCTCTTTCAAAACGTCCTCCTTTGCATTTCCAGTGGAATTAATCAACCATGTTCATCTGAGGCTTGGCTTCATTATACAGTAATGAAGTTTAGCCTCAGGTGCAGTGTTAGCCCAGAGTAGCCTCGTACACCATTATCAGGAACCACACAAAAAGACCACTCAAGGGTGGAAATGTCCTTCTCCTTCTTATCTGGTTTCCGTTCCATCTAAGTTTTAATAAAACATTGAAATATTAGAATAATACACCGTCATCTTCCCTCTGTCCTTTTTCTCATTTAGACCCTCCAGAAAAACGCGATTCTGCGATCGCAGAATTGACCGCATAATAGGGCTGTGCATCTTCACTGGTCTCACGATTCGATTCGATTACGATTATCCTGTCAACGATTCGATTCGATATCACGATTCACACCAATGCGTTGCATCCTCAATTTTCTATATTACTGCACATGGCTTATTTTTCATCAATGCAGTAAATACATATGAACTCTCTTTTTATTATTTAGAAAGTGCTTAAGAAATCAATAACATAAATGTCTTGACATTAATTTATAAACCAAAATAAATGAATTGTATAGGTCTAGCCTCCCTATGTCTGTGTGTGAAGTTGTTCCATCCTCAAAAACTAAAAAATAATGCTTCTGCAGTCTAGCTGCAGCTTCTAGCTACGGTCTTCTGTTAAAGAAAGTACACTGAATGTCCTGAATGTGGCATCACACACACACACACACACACACACACACACACACACACAGGACTTGAGTCTGAACACAGCAGACAACAGGAGTATTTACAATAGCATATACAAACAAAAATACTGCATGTGGGTGCACACTTACATTCTCTGTCTTACTGTTACATAAATCCCATGAATGTATGAGATTAAATTAGCTTCATTATATCTCATTGATTAAGTGAATAATAAAGTTTCTATCGGGTCACTATCAGCCTGTCACTCATTGTTTTCAGAGAGGGGGCGGGGCTTGGAGGAACGGAGAGTAGACGTGATCGCGGAAGCTTTTTTCCTCCTGCCTTCACTAACTTTACACACATATATATATCGTCTGAAAATTGCTAGAGGACATTCATACTTTGCAATCCAAGACTTAATTAAATCCACCAAAAACCTGACATGATTGTAACGCGATTCATTTTGAAAAACATAAATCCCTGTGTCTCTGAGCCGCAGCGACGCGGAGTGATTCAGAGCGGGTCCTTCTGCTGTTGGTTCTGGACTGGTGGTGTTGTGTTGGTGGATAAAGCAGCTCCGTGTTTGGTGCCGCTGTCACGTCTGTTCCGTGATCTCTGCGTCACCGACCGATTTGATATTAAAGTGACAGAAAAAAAAAACGTTATAGTAAAACCGCGGCCGGAAAATCAGGAAGCAACGTTACTACGCTATAACCGATTATCTTCCGTCACTGCATCGATACCGAATCGTCCACGTCCGCATCGCAATGCATCGTAGAAACGATTATTTTCAACACCCCTAGTCGCTATGCAACCGGGTGAGGCCACAAAGTATAGCGCAGCATTATGCATTTCTTTACATGCCCACCGGAACCCCGAGGCATTACCAACAGATCACCGCACAATCAACCCATCCAGGACATCTCTCTCTCCACATTAAGTGTTTAGAATTGACTATTCTTGTCTGTCACATACTCTTTTGTCTGTCATATAAGTGGCGCAACTGATGCGGTATTGCGCTAAGGGGAAATATATTTTGACCGGACACTTTGACCGGAGAGATTTAGATTTGCGGTCTTCAGCATATTTTACCGGTCGTAGCCTGGTAATTACCGGCTAACGGGAACTCTGGTGTGTGTGTGTGTGTGTGTGTGTTTTAAAATAGCCCAATTACTTTTACAATAAATAAACATTGAATGTGTTTAATTGAATAGTAAAGGGGTTTAACGTTGGTGGCAGGTTGTGTGAGAGAGAATAAATAAACAAGACAGCCCAATATTTCCAAAACATATTTTGCAACTTTCTGCAATGTCATCACATAAAAACGCCGCATGTTTAATCGCGTAATCAAGGGTTTTAGCGACTCTTAACATCTGCCAAACTTGGAACATTTTGAATGCGAGACTCGTCTCCTATGCAGTCAGGCATCCTTTGATTCGCCCTCTTTTCTTTTCCTCTCCTTCCAAGCGCTCGCCGCACTACTTTGTAGACCGAGTGCGCTCAAAAACTTTGTTACCCCAGTTTTGGCAGCGGCTGTTTATGTTGAGAGGTTGTTTTACTCTAAGCAGGGTTTTCCTCTTCGTGTGGTGCATCCCTCTTCCTCCTCTTCCTCATCACCGCAGAGTAGAGGCACCGTGGGGGAGGACTGGAAGAGGGAGGCTAATTTAAAGCATAAGTTTTCAGAGGGCACAATGCGGTTTGTCCGAGAGAAAACACTGCTGTACTGCTCTTGCATCTGTGTTTTACCACAAAACATCTGGGTTTGATTTTAAATGTCTGAGTGAACTTTCACCTTGTCAAAAACCTGAGTAGGCAACCTTGAGCTCTGTACAGTCGGCCTTCCTCTCTGCACGTCTCTTTAAACAACTCGGACAATGGCTGGCATACAGAAATAAACATTGAGGAAGTTAAATAAATGATTTTGCAGGTGTTCGATTCACAAGAAGAACGTGTAATTACCAAGGTCAACATGTGCCTGTCTTAAATGACCAGCTGTTCCACACTTTCACTCTGTCTCAGCAGCTTGATTTAAAAAGCACTAGTAGCATTTTAATTCCTATACCCTCCTGCTTCATGCTTAACAAAATAACCGGATCAAGGATAAGCCATCAGGGGCCGATCGGTGCATCTCACTGTCAACATTTCAGACAATTGAACACCTTGGTTGCCTCTCATTAACCGAAACTAAATGCAGCGTGTGGCTTATCCTTTCGCTTTGGCAATTAGTACGGTCATCGACATAATCCAGGTAACGCACTCGAGGTAATTGAGGCCTAACGGTTTCTCTGCAGAGGAGGAGGAGGAGGAGGAAGAAGCCACGTATCCTCGCCATGTTAGCCGCCAGCTTGTGCCACATTACAGGCCTTTTTCGTTTGCCCGGGCTCTCTGTTGCTTTTCCTTACGGGTGAAGATGTGATCATCCCCACATCCTGGATCAGGATATGTGTTGTCCCCTTAGAGCCTTTTCTGATCCCTAAAAGCTCAGATCTGCTCCCAAAGTCTTGCAGCCACGTCTGTGCTGCGACTGGATTCTAAATGCTACTTTGAATTTAGATCTTGTATAACAATAGGATATTCAGTTCCCCCCCCCCCAAGCAATCGGCTTCCTCTCAATCCCTTTCGAACAAGGCACATACTTTTAACTCCTATTGTTGTTTTTGGAGAGTTCTCCACATACAGACTTCTTTTCATCTCCCAAAGCGTCTTACTTTCCCAATTCAATATGGATGTATCGCAGAATCTAAATGAACTGTTCCCAGGCTCTATTAAATAAAGGTATTGCTGGCAGTGTTTCCGGGGCTGAGAGGGCGAACATAATCCCACCAGACTCCTTGGCCCCTCCCTCAGAGGGATGTCCTTGTCCTTTTTTGTCATTTTGTTTTGTCAAATGACGGCAGGACGCCCCCCTGGCGGAAACGCTGATTGTTGTTTTTTTAAAGCTCTGAGGGGATATTTGTTGTTCATTTATCAAACTGGAGGCATTTTGTTTAAGTCAGCCCAAAGTTGTCCAACGAAATGCAGATTCACACAAAATGCATAAAGACTCATCGCTTCCTTCCGTGTTTTGCTTTAATAACCGTCTTCTAAAAAGATGAATTCAGAAAGCGTAAAATTACTAATATCACCGTGCTGTTCATTACGATAACATTAATAATGAAATAAATGGCGACCCATATCTTGGGGAAATTGTAACACATTAAGATTTACAGTAGCTATTTGGTTTAACACGGAGAATGATTTAAGATTGCTTCTATTTAAAAGGATGTAAAGTAACATTATCCCCATCTTATTTATAGTGCAGAGAAGAAGAGCATATGCTCACCATTGAGACATGGATGGATGGATAGATAGATGGATGATTAGGTAGATAGAGAGATGGATAGATCAGTAAATAGAGAGAGAGATGGATAGATAGGTAGAGAGATAGATGGAGAGATATATATATATAGAGAGATGGATAGATCAATAAATAGAGAGATGGATAGATGGATGGATGGGTGGATGATTAGGTAGATAGAGAGATGGATAGATCAGTAAATAGAGAGAGAGATAGATAGATAGGTAGAGAGATATATGGATAGATAGATAGATGGAGATATATATATATATATAGAGAGAGATGGATAGATCAATAAATAGAGATAGATAGGTAGAGAGATGGATAGATAGGTAGAGAGATAGATGGATATATCAATAAATAGAGAGATGGATGGATGGATAGATAGGTAGAGAGATAGATACTTTATTGATCCCAAATTGGAAACTCCTTTTGTTACAGCAGCATTGTGTTTAAAGGGTTGAAACATAATAAACAGCAAATATCTACAGTAGAAAAGACATGTTAGGATATTCTATTAAATACTAAAACACATCAGAAATAGACGTCACATTGCTGGAGTTTTAGATTTGAGGCGAGGAAAAATCATTCACCTTTTTTTGCTATTCCTTAAAAATACATTTAGTTTCCAAATGTGGATACGCTCTATGTTTGATCTGCTCGAGGTGTTTTCTGACAGAGGTGTGAGCTACTGTACTTCTTATCTGACGCTCTGCAGACGCACATCTCTTAGAAACGCTGCTCTCATTCCGCCTAGGGCTCCCGTCTCGTCCTAGATCTCAACCACTTTCGATGTGAAAGCAAAATGCGAGGCAGCCATCGACACGGGCGCTAATCACACCAGTGTGGCTGCTTGTTAGCCGTGCCCTCTCAAGTCAGCTGTCCTAATAGGCATGTCCTAATGAGCTCAAATTGAGGATTGCTAATTTGCATGGCCCGAGTCATTGTCTTGTTTTAAAGCGACTTACAAGACTTACAAGACTCATTGCTAAAAAGCTGAGTGGGGGGTCTAACGTGGCTTCATCATAGAGCAATGTTCTTATACTGAGAGCCGGGTTGTTTCTTTCTTTCAAACTTCTCATCTCGGCTGACATCAATACGTCTAATGGCGCGTTTCCACTGCAGCGCGGAGCTCGCTTTAAGCGTGCCGAGCCGTGCGGGGCCCGTTTTTGGTTGTGTTTCCACTTGGCCTAGTACCGGCTAGCGGGTCCTAATTCACAGTTTTTCTGGCCCCATAAAATCGTGGTTCTAGGGCCAGGAACAACCAGGCTGAGTCGGGCTGAGTATGCTAAACTAGAGAGAAAATCGCTGGCAAGGGGGCTACAACTACAACAAGATGAACTATTTGACCGTGATTTAATTATAAACCCCTTTTTTAAAATGCGTGTTTTCTAAATGGAGATCGGCTAAGCTAACGCAGTGTATGCTCCGACCGTCCACACTTCCAACAACGGCCTACAGACATAAATAAACCAGCGACTGTATTCGCCATGACACAGGCAGTCTGTGGTTTGTACTTGTTTAACTTCTGTCTAGTTTCTGAACAGATATGAGGAGCTGTGAGCTCTGAGGGCTAACAGCTAACGGCTGTGTTGTTTTTCTGGGGTACTCATTGAAGATGACGTCACGGCTCCGCCTACACTGCGTTACTATAGTAACTACCCCAGTTCCTAAACTGTAATGGAAGTGCAGCATTAAAGTGAGCCGGGCCTAATGAGGCCTAATCAAACCGAGCGAGGCCTGCAGTGGAAACGCGCCATAATAGAGGTATTCAGATTCCCCCTCACGCCCTCAACCAAGACTTTATTTTAGTGACACCAACCATTTTCAAAGAAACGACTTCAAAGCCAGAATAAAAGGAAGCCGGGCATCTCTGATCAAAGGTTAAACTAGGCACAGCATGACTTCTCTTCACAATGCAAAGTGTGATTTCTCCATTTGAAGTGAGATGGGGGAATAAATGAAGATTTCTGAGCTCAGTGTAACTGAGCTATGCAGACGGCGTGTTATCCCGCTGGAAGAAAAAGTGATGGATACTTCACTTCTGTGGCGGCGGAGGAAGGTCCGCTGAGGAATCATCCTCACAGAGCACGTCTTATTTACACTAGGAGAGTATGTTGTTCACTTGCTCTTAATTTGATCACTTGACACTTTATTTTCCCCTTTCCCCATACTTTTATTTATCTCTGTTATTTTCACCAGAAATGATTTCCCAAAGAGAAAGGTCTCAAACCGGCACAGGCAGGTTTATTGCATTGGCTGTGGGCCATCTCATTTCTGCTCAAAACTCTCAAATGACCCAAGCAATTCAAATGTGTGAGACAATGTCTATGTGCCAGAGTGGGCTTTTTGGTTTTATAGGAGGTATTGGATGTTAGGACTTCAGTAAAGGAGCTGCAGACCTTGCAAAATAACCTTTTCACTTGTAATCCATGTTTTTCCGTGTTATGAAATGTAGATTTTTGGATCTTTCCCATGTAATGAGTTTCCTTTTCTCTTCTTGGTTTCAGGCCTGCTGGCTGGAGGTTGCACACAAGTACCAGGAAGGGAGAACATGACTCACTTGCCTCTGCCAGAGATTGGCACGGGGCAGCTGTGCCAACCTCGCCCCTGTCTGCCGATCTAGAAGCTAACGTGCTACATCATGACGGAGAGGCATTGAAGTTATCTCCCTGACGTCTGAAAACCTCCCATCATGCTGCGCTTCCTGCCCCTCAAAGTTGGCCGCCTGTACCGCTGTCTGAAGCTCTTACTGGTCGTGGGGTTGTTTGTCATCCTGTTGATGAACACCCACAGCCTGTTCGCCTCCTTCCAGAAGAACGAGCTCACCGACAGACGCTTCATCAACCTCAACAAGTGTCCCGCCTGCTTTGGCACGAGCTGGTGCCGCAAGTTCATGAACGGCCAGGTGTCCTTCGAAACGTGGGGTCGCCTGCGATTCCTGGACGTTTTCAATGTGAAGAATGTTTATTTCGCTCAGTACGGGGAGCCCAGGGAGGGAACTCGACGAGTGGTGCTCAAACGGCTCGGGTCAAATCAAGAACTCGCCGAGATAGACCAGAAAATCTGCAAGAGAGCGACGGGGCGACCGCGCTGTGATCTGATCCAGGCCATGTACAAGACTGAGTTCGCCCGGATCAACGGAGATGTGCGCCTGCTCACTCCTGAGGTGGTGGAGGGCTGGTCCGACCTGGTGCACTGCCCCTCTCAGAGGCTGCTGGACAGGGTGGTCCGCAGGTACGCTGAGACCAAAGACTCAGGCAGCTTCCTGCTAAAGAACCTCAAAGACACGGAGAGAATGCAGCTGCTCATGACCTTGGCATTCAACCCGGAGCCGCTCGTACTGCAGGTAACGTCTGGCCCCCTATTATACTGTCTCTAATCAATATCTTATAGGTCTCGGATATATACAGACATGTCTCTGAAGTGAATTTGATGCTTTCTTGTTGATAGACTCTAACTGTCTTTGAAGAAAATATTGCACCGTGATAAAAAGGTGTCTGTCGGCTAATCTGTGGTCGCAGGTGTTGTTGATAAGGCTCCTGGATTTACTACAGAGACGATAGCGTATCCATCAGTACAAAGTGAGTCAGGGTGTCTCCCCTCAAAGCCCCCAGTAAATTACAGGGTGGGAATCCTCCTTTTCCTTCCTCTTCCGTAGATCTGAGGGCAGCCGTTACTCCCTCCCATAAACTCTCGGCTGCATCAGGACTACATGTCCGCCGCTATCTGGAGCACGAATCGTCCTCTGCTTAGAATAGAGGAGCTGTGGCCTCCTGAAAGATGAGAGATTTTGTCTCTCTGCATATTTAACACTATATGTAGGGCAGTTTTGAATAATTCAAGAATGCATCTGTAAATGGTCCAAGCTGTTTTTAATTTTGATATCCACTGGACTCTCTTGGTTTGTGGTAGAAGACAGAGATATCTATGTGATGCTATTAGTGCTAATAATCTTGATCCTTTGCTAACCTTCAAAATAAAAGCTTTGGTTGAAACGTTAAAGGAGCCGACAACAACCCAGTTCTTTGAGCAGATTGAGCATTTTAGTTTGATAAAGTTGTTCTTATAATAATATGGTTCAGAAACATTACAAACCTCTTATCTGACATTGACTAAATGGCCATACTTCATGTCAAAGCGTTGCATTTCATGTCCTTGTCCCTTTTCTCTCTCTGGTTTACAAGCAAGCTATTTCAGCCTGACATTGACCGCGTCAGAACAACAATGGTCATGGCCTGTGCCGACATTCAATAACCTATGCTGACCTCCAACCCCCCTCCCCTCTTACACATAACGCCGGACACCTCCAGGCATTCGGACGACAAAGGCGCGATCAGCCTTTTAGTCCAGACGATCTATACAATCTGATTAGCCTTGTGTGGTCGCATGTCCTCCCCCTTCCCTTTTCCATTCGGCCTTTCTTCTGTCTGAGTCATTCTCTTCGATATTATCCTGTGCGCTCCACAAACTCCAGCCAGATAATTCCATCAGTGTTTTGAAAGCCATTATGCCCCAGTTCAGAGGCTTCGGTGAATCACCCTCCCGCCTTTAACCCTCATCTTTATCTCACACACTAACAAACGATGCGTACACATTGTCCACGGCTCTCTTAGCCTTAGCATGGGACTCATGAATTGTTGATCTGAACTTGTGACCCGCGCGTATGAGAAACAACTGGAGGGCGTGTGTTTGCAGCAGGTCAGGGGGAATGGAGAGGTAACATTCAAAGACAGACATCTCAGAGATTCAGAGCGCCTTCATCGGCATCACTGAACTCGAAATATGAGGATACAATTTGCCGAGAGACCCTCGAGGTTGGGCAGCAGTGGACGATAAAGAATGAATGAGATTGAGCAGGAGACGTGCTGTACTACAACACCTTGCAGTGAGTGATGCTTGAACCAAAAGGTAGAATGTATAACCAATTGAATTAATCCTTATTTCAACTTTATGTCGAGCGCAGATTCCTAGTTAAACACCTCTGAAGAAACCAGTATCACTAGGTGCTATATTTAGTACATTTACTTAATGTGTTTGGCTGCCAGCGCTGTGGCTTTGGGTTTCTTCCTCCCATCTCTTCCTTTTGGCTTCATACAGTCGAAAACATGTCAATAACGTTCTGTGCCGTCTGCTCAGCGAGCTGCACTCTCTCTTAGAATCGCCTTCTTCAGAAGCCGCGGGCAGTGAATCGGCCCTGTTTTCGCTATGAGAAAGCAGACCTCCTTTGTCAGTGGGAAACAATCTGCTGTGTTGTTGTGGGTCCGTCCAACAATGCGTTTTCTGTGTGCTCTGCAGTACACACACACACACACACACCCACTACTGTGTCACGTGGAATACAATTTGGCTTTGGGGAATATTGTTTTTGGAAGACAGAATGACGACGGAAAACAAGAAAATCCTTGTGCAATGAGAGGCTCCGTATGCAGCTTCATCTGGTATCTCTCTTATTTCTCCTTAACCAATTCAGTTTTTTTACAAGATAAGTTGGCCTGGAAAGCTCTTTCCGTTACCGTGATAAATCTCCCTGTGTCAAGCAAGCGGTTGTCTCTTTTCTAACCAGAGGAATTACATGATGTTGTTTTAATTTCACCTCTCATTCGACGGTAACTTTGTTTACATGAAAAGTGAGCAATAAATCCCCCTAATCTTCCCCGGCTCCAACCTGATTTTCCATCCTTGGCTTCTCCCCCTCGGCTGATTCATCAGGTGATGATGTGATGGAGTACATCTGGCCCCCCCCCACTTTAAATTAGTTCGATTTAGCCGAGTCCTCCCTTCCAGATCATTAAGCTCGGCGAGCCTGCCAGGAGCATGTGACTAAGCCGAAACATTTTTGGTCCTTAGCCCTGTCTTGCTCAGTGAAGCTGAGAATAGGATATGACAGGCCTGCGAGGTTAACTCAGTCATCTCCTCCAGACTCAGACCTCCAGATGCCCGTCCCCCCCCCCTTTTTTATTACCGTCTCACCCCACAGTCTAGTCGCCAGCAGAGTGAACCCAGAAATGATGAGACCCCCACGATTTTATGTTAGAAATGTATAGTATGGGTCCCTAGCACGTAGAAACGGCCAGATGCTAACGTGCATATGTTGGGCATTTTGCACAGTTGGCATAAGTAACCTTAATTCAAATGAATGTCATAATATGTTAATAGTAAAAAAAAAATGACTTGGCCGCTTCTGACAATTTTGGAGGTTATTGAGGATGCTCAATATATCGCTGACATATTCAGGATCCAATGTTCCCTAAATCTAAAGACCCAAAATGTATAAAAATCAGCGCACAGAGTACAACTATTAGCATTTTCTGGTTTAAAACTGCATTTTTAACACAGAAAATGTCGCCAAAAACCACATTGTCCAAGTCGGCCAAGTCATTTTCTTTTTAACTACTGTTGCCATAGGCTATAATGGTAATTCATGCTAATAAACAACGTATGCCTATTGTGCAAATTGCCCAACATATGCAAGTTAGCCTGCAGCAGTTTCTATGTGCTGGGGACTCGTACTATACATTTCTATCATAGAACTTTGGGGTATTCAACATTTCTGGGTTCACTATGCTGGCATCTAAACTATGATCTACCTTTCTATTCACAACACCACCCTCACCTGACACAAAGACACAAACCTCTCACGTAACACCGTCTGTTCTCTCCCCGAACACACACGTCCTGACACTGGTACTTAATCAGAGACGAATGACCTTATCTCCTGTTCCTTTCTAAGATGTGTTGACAGCAGCAGAATGTGAGTGTACATATTCACAGTGCTTGTTTGAATTTTTCTAAAATGTAGGGGGGGGGACCTCTCTTTGCTGTTGATTTAATGAGGCTTTACATAATCTATTACGATGCTTATCCGCTTCGGGAAGCCGAGCCAAAGTAAATGTTATCAATTCTTCTTGGCACAAAGTTAAGGTGGTAACTTTCCTCCACCGTGACCTACTGAACCTTCATTCATATTTAATAGGAAAATACAATTAAACAGGTCGTAAACAGAACCAGGCTACATTAGCTAGGAGTACAATTGGGGATGGATGACTGTGTCAGAGGCAGTAGTTTGTGGGACTGTGCACACAATTCATAATACAACTTGTCTATAGAGGTTACATCTTTGTGCAAAATGAGACTTTTGCAAGCTAAGATGGATGGAACAAAATGTCTGTCATAAAACTCTCATGGGCATGTTCTGACAACGGTTGCTCACGTCTCCAAATCGTCTGTGCAGGAAACAAACTCTGCACTTTCTGGGTCATGCCTCCTTGCAAAGAGGATTTTATTTATTTCCATTTAATCACAGACACGGCATGCTATCCCGGCTTAAGTGCGGCCTTGTGTCTCTGCGGCCGCTCAGTGGCTGAGGTCCACCGGTAAATAGTGTTTAAGTTGCTGCTCTGTGATTAGGACCTTTTGTTTTTGGGTCTGGGGGATTGGGACGCTCTCGGCGCAGAAGAGAGGAGGTTGTGTACGCCGCTTAACCCTGCGTCAAGTGCTCCCAAACCCCCTTTCATTATTCTTATAGGCCTTTGTGTACAGACTGAATCCTGTTAGGATAAGACAGGGAGTTATCTGGGCCCGACTCCCCTCTCTTGGCTTCCCTCGCTGGACGGAGGCCCCGGTGGAAAGGGGAGAGAGAGGAGGGTTTGTGCGAGTGTGTGTTGTACAAACCAGAGCCTTGTGGTGTTTTCCCCCAGTTGAATGAGCCAGACTGCTTGTGTTACCATAATCCTTTCTCCCGCTCTCCAAACACACACACACACACACACACACACACACGAATGACAGCTGTGTTTGGTTAGGTAAATGCCTGTGGCTGAACCCCCCTCTCTCAATACCGAGCTCCTTTTTTAGATGTCTCTCCCCACCCCCCAGCTTCCTACTGTTGCAGCCTAACCCACCCAAACTCCTGAAGAAGACGCAGCTTTGAAACGAGTCCGGCTCCATTCACAACTCTCTTAAGAGGGCCAATACGGATCAGGAACAAGTCGTTCTTTACTGTGCTGCCGAGTCCCCGCGAGAGCAGAGAGCGTAAAGTCGCTAGAGCAAGAATATGCTTTTTAGCACATCAGCTCGTCTGCAGTAATAAAATCGTGCACTGCATTAAAGCGTCAGGCACCTTAAGAGAAAATATGAGAGGTCAGGGATACGCTGAAGCATCTTAAAGTGGATTTAACTGCGCTTGTTTTGATCATAGACGGACGCCTCTTATTAGGTTACCTTTTTAGTTGTAATTGCTGCTTGTCGGGGAAGTTGTGTGTGTTCTGCAGAGAGGTTAGAGTGCAGGGTCAGTGGCAGCAGGATCACTACACCCCCCCCTCGACTTCCTCCAACATAATTGGCACAGGCTCTGAAACACACCACCCTTGATGTAGGCCTCAAACCCGCAGCCCTTCAGGTCTGAGGCCAAGCTTCTCTCGGGTTCCTCCCCTGCCATGTGGGCGGCGATACCACCTAGACTGAGTCAACACCGCCGCCAACTGTGACTCCACGCATTCCTCCTCTTCCAGTGGGGGGGCTTTATGAAGTGGCTCCAGTTCAGTTCGGCAAAGGGTTTCAGCTAGCAGCATAGCTTGTAGTAGCAGAGATGGCAAAAGTACACACGTCCTTTACTCAAGTAGAAGTACAGATACTCGTGTTTAAAAATACTCTGGTCGAAGTACTGACTAAACTTCTTTACTCAAGTGAAAGTAAAGAGGCTTTGAAATGTACTTCAGTAAAAAGTACCCATAGCTAGCAGCTGCTTTAAAGAGTACCTGACCTCCCTTTATATTAATAGAACAATAATGTCATTGTTAGCTAATGAATGTTTCCATGCTGAACAACGGCAACATGACAACGTTTCCATTGGTCCCTCTTCTTTAGAGAAGACCAGGAAATGATGGATACACGGATCGTGTTCAAATCAATAGGCACGCAATGACTCTAAAGAATAATGATCACGCATCAAACACACATTCAGACTAAAGGAACCAGCTGTTTGGGAAATGAGAGAAGAAGAAAGTACAGGTATTTGAGTTCAACATGTAAGAAGTAGAAAGTACAGGTATTTGAGTTCAACATGTAAGAAGTAGAAAGTACAGGTATTTGGGTTCAACATGTAAGAAGTAGAAAGTACAGGTATTTGAGTTCAACATGTAAGAAGTAGATAGTACAGGTATTTGGGTTCAACATGTAAGAAGTAGAAAGTACAGGTATTTGGGTTCAACATGTAAGAAAGTAGAAAGTACAGGTATTTGTGTTCAACATGTAAGAAGTAGAAAGTACAGGTATTTGTGTTCAACATGTAAGAAGTAGAAAGTACAGGTATTTGAGTTCAACATGTAAGAAGTAGAAAGTACAGGTATTTGTGTTCAACATGTAAGAAGTAGGAAGTACAGGTATTTGAGTTTCAACATGTAAGAAGTAGATAGTACAGGTATTTGGGTTCAAACATGTAAGAAGTAGAAAGTACAGGTATTGGGTTCAACATGTAAGAAGTAGAAAGTACAGGTATTTGAGTTCAACATGTAAGAAGTAGATAGTACAGGTATTTGGGTTCAACATGTAAGAAGTAGATAGCTTACAGGTATTGGGTTCAACATGTAAGAAGTAGAAATTACAGGTATTGTGTTCAACATGTAAGAAGTAGAAAGTACAGGTATTTGTGTTCAACATGTAAGAAGTAGAAAGTACAGGTATTTGTGTTTCAACATGTAAGAAGTAGAAAGTACAGGTATTTGAGTTCAACATGTAAGAAGTAGATAAGTACAGGTATTTGGGTTCAACATGTAAGAAGTATATAGTACAGGTATTTGAGTTCAACATGTAAGAAGTAGAAAGTACAGGTATTTGTGTTCAACATGTAAGAAGTAGAAAGTACAGGTATTTGAGTTCAACATGTAAGAAGTAGAAAGTACAGGTATTTGAGTTCAACATGTAAGAAGTAGATAGTACAGGTATTTGAGTTCAACATGTAAGAAGTAGAAAGTACAGGTATTTGAGTTCAACATGTAAGAAGTAGAAAGTACAGGTATTAGAGTTCAACATGTAAGAAGTAGAAAGTACAGGTATTTGTGTTCAACATGTAAGAAGTAGAAAGTACAGGTATTTGAGTTCAACATGTAAGAAGTAGAAAGTACAGGTATTTGAGTTCAACATGTAAGAAGTAGATAGTACAGGTATTTGAGTTCAACATGTAAGAAGTAGAAAGTACAGGTATTTGAGTTCAACATGTAAGAAGTAGAAAGTACAGGTATTTCAGTTCAACATGTAAAAAGTGATCAGAAAAATAAGTAGTGGAGTAAAGTACTGATGCCAGAAAAATGTACTTAAGTACAGTAACAAAGTATTTGTACTCCACTTCTTCCCACCTCTGTGCAGCAGCATGTCTGTGCTCTCATTCTCCCTCCAAGACGTAGCTAACCCATTTCTATCACTGCATGCAAACTCACTGAATCCTGTGCAGGCTCTTTCGTGCTGCACATGGCAGTATTTACCCCTGGGAATTGTTCGAGCACCGGTGCTGAAGTTTAGTTTTTGATACTTAGTGTGTGTGTGCTGACACGACACGGCTTTAGACAAGTATCTGCACACGGTTGTAGATGTCGAATTAAGTTTAATAAAAGGGCTTCAAGAGCGCTCCGTCTCTCTGCTGTCCTCCCCTCACCTCTCTTTGCAGACTCACCCGTACAACCTGTCATCCTGTCCTATAATTAAGTACATGAAGTGAAGTACTTCATTAAGCATTGAGCAAGAATGAAATCCAATAACTCCTGCTTGGCATTTTCACATTTCACATACAGTAGACACAATATCCAGCTTCTTCATAGCCCTCATCCTACTTTGACTAACAACTACGTACGTACTAAGTGCATCGATTCACAAGTCTGAAAGTCTGTCAAAATGTGCCACAAATGACATAAATTGAAGTCAATTCACATGTTGAAATGTATTAAAATCTGTTATGTGTTTAATGAACATGTGTCAAAAACTAGTGGAGATTATGGATGTCCCAAATGTTAGTTAGATGCAGTTTAACCAATCAATTATTATATTATTAACCAGTCGTTATAGAAAACGTAACCTATTCAAGACTCACACTACATTACATTAATTAATTAAATTACTAATGATATTTCTACCCTTCCTCAAGACTCATCTGTTCCATACTCTCAACGTATTTGCCATACTTGAAATAGCCAGCTCCACATTTTTGAAGTAGAAAGTGCAGATGAATGCATTCGGAAGGGTTGTATATAGCAGTGGCTCTGTTGAATGCATATCGAGGAACACTGCATGGTCTTGGTATTCTAAGAAGTGACCTCCAGATGTTGATTTCTCATCTGAGCTTCTTAGTGTTCACACACACACACCACACACACACACACACACACACACACACACACACACACCACACACACACACACACACACACACACACACACACACACACACCAGCGGTCCTTTCTACTCTCCGTCTTCTTCATTCAACGATTTTCCCAAGACTGCTGCCAGCTCTACCGACTGACTTTGCACTCGTTGAACCACATGTCTGCTAAACCAAGGGGCTGGGCCTATTCCAGATTGAGATGCAAACAGTCTCCATCACTCCTTTCTCTGCTTTCTCCTGCACACACACACACACACACGCACACACACACACACACACACACACACACACTCCCCTCAGCTCGCTGCTCTGACTTGGCATTTCCTGGCTTGCATGTCTGGAACGGACAGCATCACTGCCCTGTATTGCAGGTTTTTGGGGGTGGAACAAAGCGAGGGAGAGAAAGCGGGGTTAGCAGGAGAAACGGCAGCATACGGGAAGAAAGGGATAGCGCCATGTGTGCCAGAACCAGGAGTTAGAGTTACACATGCATTTCCAAACATTTGGACTACCTATGTTGCAAAATGTATTATCTCTTGGATTTACACACGGCATCTATTGCACGTCTGTCCGTCCTGGGAGAGGGATCCCTCCTCTGTTGCTCTCCCTGAGGTTTCTCCCATGTTCCCTTTCTCTGGAAGTGTTTCCTTGTACGATGTGAGGGTCTGAGGACAGAGGGTCTAAGGACAGAGGGTGTCGTATTGTCTTACTGATATTCTGTACAAACTGTGAAGACCACTGAGACAGATGTAACATTTGTGATATTGGGCTCTATAAATAAACATTGATTGATTAGAGCCGGCTACCCTGTGGGGCCTGAGCTCTCGCTGCAAACTAACCAACTGGATTTTAAACTTAAATGGCCAGCAGAATGCCAGACGGGGCTCGCCTCCATCCTCCAGACACACAAGGTCAGCAGGAGAGCCGCACAGAAAGCAGCGTTTCAAGCCTCGCGGAGCAAATGTGACTCCTTCTTAGCGCTAAGGCCCTTTTGATAAACAGTAATGTTCATTTTGCAGCATCGGGATTGAAAGGCTTTCTCTTTGCTGTGCTGTTGTTGTTGTGTCTCAGTGAACGTAGCATCTGTCCGCCACGCTTCCTCAACTTTTACCGTTTGATCCCTGCACTCTTGTCGAGTCCTGTCCCAACTTGTTTGCTGTGATGCAGTGGGATTTTGAAGAGGACAGAAAATGTTGAGAATTTTCCACCACACCCTGCTCAAAGCTTTAACAAGCCACACACTTGAAACACCTCTGTGGGTAACTACTAATTTCCCTGCTGCTGTGAGGAGCTGTGGGTGAAGGATGAAGCCAACTCGTTCTTTATAAATCTTGCATAAACACCGCTGTGTGTGTGTGTGTTTGACGGACCAGTGGTCTTTGCAGACCAGCCAAGGCAATATCTTGGGAGCCGCTCATGTTTACTCGACCACTGAATGGAGGTTGTTATCAGCCCTGGTCACGTTGCATGTTCTCATTCACATGCACTTGGATACAGTTTCACACAGACACACAAAGAGCCCCTTTTTGAACTCTCTCACACACACACACGCACACACGCCCTCCCCCGAGTGGCTGAGTAGAAGGCCATGCCTTTGTCAGCAGATGTCAGGACGCAGGTGTGTGTTCCTGTGCCGCTCGCTCCATTCGTTTCATCCTCCACTCCAGAGGCTGCCCATTTGTCTGTGGCCCTGTTTCATTTCAGCCCTCTCCAATCTCCCCCCAAGAGGATGCCTGTGTGTCTGTTCTATTACAGTGAGGGGAGTGGGGGAAACAGCCCCCCTCCCTACCAGTCAAGGCTACTCTAGTGCACTGACACAACCTTTAAGATTAGATTAGTCAGACTTGAACCTGGAAGTCACTGTGAGGTCGTCTGTAATGACCATCCGGTTTTCCCACTCACTTTCCTCGTCTTTTTCTCTGTAACACTGCAAGAAATGCCATAAAACGTACAAAATAAATGAAGTTCTAGAAGTCAAAGGTTTTGCTAAGCTGGAGATAAAAGGTTTTTTATCCAGTGACAGGAACAAGAAGTGATAAGACCTTTTTTTAAAGCCGTAAAACTCGCTGAGATGTGACTTTGGCAGATTTGCCCCATCAGCATTTGTGAATCACATGGAGAGAGACGACTTGTAAAACTCCCTACCTGTGAGGCCACACACATGCAAGCTCACACACATGCACGCTCACACACATGCACACTCACACACATGCAAGCTCACACACATGCCAGCTCACACACATGCACACTCACACACATGCAAGCTCACACGCATGCAAGCTCACACACATGCCAGCTCACACACATGCACACTCACACACATGCAAGCTCACACACATGCAAGCTCACACACATGCAAGCTCACACACATGCAAGCTCACACACATGCAAGCTCACGCACATGCAAGCTCACGCACATGCAAGCTCACGCACATGCGAGGCCACACACATGCGAGGCCACACACATGCGAGGCCACACACATGCAATCTCACACACATGCCAGCTCACACACATGCAAGCTCACGCACATGCAAGCTCACACACATGCGAGGCCACACACATGCGAGGCCACACACATGCAATCTCACACACATGCCAGCTCACACACATGCCAGCTCACACACATGCAAGCTCACACACATGCCAGCTCACACACATGCCAGCTCACACACATGCCAGCTCACACACATACACGCTCACACAAATGCAAGCTCACACACATGCAAGCTCACACACATGCAAGCTCACACACATGCAAGCTCACACACACATGCAAGCTCACACACACATGCAAGCTCACACACACATGCAACCGCGCCAGCTCACACACATGCAAGCTCACACACATGCAAGCTCACACACATGCAAGCTCACACACATGCAAGCTCACACACATGCATGGAGACTGGGCTTTCCAATTTATTTCCTCCACCCCCAGCCCCCCCTCCTCAACGCCTCATTGCAGACGTTAATGACTTCTGCGCAGTAACCGTTTAAAGCGCACTAAGGGAGAATGATTGGTTGGACTTGTGGAGTATTTATCAAGCTCTGCATTGGGCCATTTTAAATCCGAATGCTGCTGTAGATGCCCACTTCCATGTGCCTGCTTACGCTGTCAAATCAAAGTTTATTTAAATATACAATTTTACAGATTAACACACATATAGGAGGCTCATAAAAATAGGTATGAGTTGTCAAGACCTCGCTAATTGAGGCGGAGAATGAGTGACATCTTTGTTAAGACCCGCGGACGAGGGCCGGACAGACATGAAGGCGTTCTCATAACAGCCGTTGACAGTGTCTGAAAGTAGCCTCAGGGCATTCATCCTTCCCCTCCCTCCCTCCCCCATCTGCCGTCTCTCTACTTTCCCTCCCATTCAGGCAGCAACCTGACAACAAAGAGAGAGATGTGTTTAGCAGGCAGGTCTTTGCTGGTTTATTCCTTCTGTCCACTGGAGCGAGGAAGTGAAAAACAGTCTTGTTTGTCTCTTCTGTTTGTCGTCCTCTTTTCTCTTCTCCTCTCCCAACACATTTACCCATCCAGGAGAGAGGGAGGGAGGGAGGGAGGGAGAGAGAGGATGGCTTTTTATTTTTTACAAAGCCGAAACATTGGACAGGCTAAGTTTTGTCAACAAGACCGAGAGCCGCTTAGATTGGCCCAGAACATAAAGCGATCCGAAGGTTTGAATCTGGGTCAAAGGGAAGCGGGCCTAATAGGGATCCAGTTGATCCAGCCTAATCTGTGTATACTTAAAAAAATTAGAAAGCCATTTTAGATATTTAGCCTGTTAATTCACTAATCCTAAAATCTCCTGTGTAGGAATGCCCATTGGCAGGATACACGTACGCTCAGTATTTGGGAGTGCAGTCAGTCAGCCCACCATTCTCCTTTCAAAAAAAATAATGTTCGAGACATATCTGCTTCCTCAGATTCCCCTTCCTGTCAAGTTTGCTATATCAGAAAATGTAGAGGTAGGCTATTAGACAAGAGGTTTTTCCGAGGAGGTTGAGGTGAGTCATTGCCAAGTGTAAGTACGACAGACAGACAGGCTTCTGGAAGACGGCAGTGCTTCCTGGAAATACTTTTGTCTGGCCTGCAATTGATTGGGTCACCTCAGGGAAATGGGCTCAGCCAAGACTGTAACTTATAATTGTCCCTCCCCCTTCTCTTGGTGGAAGATCTAAGAGCCACCTATGGTATAGACACAGTGTGAAAGTATTGTTTTCCAAGGTTGTTGTCGATCTAAGTCCCCCTTGCAATGCCTTAATTGGGTTTAGGTGTTCGATAGCACAGGTGGGATCCTATGCTTTGGTGTTCAAGCAGTGGTTAAAGTAACTAAGTACATTTCAAGATCTGAGTACTTCTCCCAACTCTGGTACTCAGAAACTTAAATCCCAGTCAAGAGATGTAATAAAGAAGCTTAAGAGCAGCGTGGTTTGAGACAAAATGTCCAAACACTACTCAATGTGGCTCTAATTTCATTTCGTAGCATAGCCGCGGTGATTTCTTTGTCACATTTTGCACCGCCTCTATGTGGCAGAGGTCCAGCTGTTTTCTTTGAGATACAGCAGCTGGTTGGCCAGCGGGTGGGTTAAAATGTATGTTTTTAAATAATTTGTATCGCATTAAAATTTAAAGGGAGTTAGGGCAGCCATGCATATTTAAAACCCCCCTTCTGGACATGAATTGAAGGCTGGCGAAGTATTGAATTACCTCTGTGTGTAAAGTGAGACTCAACAGTCATAGTAGTTCACACCTTACCTGCAGTGACACGGTGCGTTCGCTGCCTTATCTCCGATGCAACCAGAGTTTTCGGAAAGGGAGGGTGGGTGCTGAGGCTCCTGTGAAACATGAACTCCTGATTCTGTCTGTGCGGCGGCTGCCTGCCAGAAACCGCAGCCTAGGAGAGATTTGTTACATAGAAATGGCGGGCTATCATTAAACTAGCATATGGCCGGGTGTTTATGGAGAGAGATAGGGGGCCTATGGCAGGGGGGTTTATTGTAAAAGATGGGAGCTTATCACTTGTGGGCTGCCAGAAAGGGGGATTTGGAGCGGCAGAAAAAGAAAGTGATGTATGGAGGGCGTGAGTCACCTGAGCTCATGAGAGGCAGGGAAGCAGCAGACATACAGAAAGCAGTCCCTTAGCAACGCAGCTGCCTCACAGCCTACTCATTTAAGTTTTCCATTTGACTTTGAGCGATGGCACATAATGGCTGCCTGTGGAGTGAATCGGAGAGAGATTAGGGTCTGCAGCGGTGATGCCACTACCTTGTTATTATTAATCCGTTTTAACCTTGTACTACACCGTGTTTTCTCGTCAACACGCCCAAACTGCATTAACTCGGTTGGAAACATCATGTTTAAATCGCCCCGCTGCTGCATCACAACACATGAGGCTTTCCTGCTAACTGCGGCTACCACAAATCACTTCCCATCACTTCTCTGGACGCACTGAGTGCATCAGCTCAGAGCTGGGGGGGGTTAACACAAACTGGCTCTTTTCTGTTATTAAATCTAATCCGTTATAACCTGTGCTGGCTCGGATTCATGTGATCCTTTGGCAGATTCTCCACCGTTGTGCTTAGCATTGTGTTTTAAACATCCCCCACGGCTGCCCACAGCTCTCAGTGTTTGATGTCTGGCGTTTCTTTTCTTTTCCTTCTCTTTATTTAGATACTGTGCAAGTCAAACAAATGTTTTCTGACACTGCGAAGGTCCTTCATGTGTTTTTAAAAATCCAACGGGGTATTTCTGTTTCTTCTTTCAGCCAACGCTACATTACAGAGCTTCTTTTATCTATTTCTAAAAACAACATTCTCCTCCTGCAGAGCTTCCCCTCAGACGAAGGGTGGCCGTTCGCCAAGTACCTGGGAGCGTGTGGGCGCATGGTGGCTGTCAACTACGTGGGCGAGGAGCTGTGGAGCTTCTACAACGCGCCCTGGGAGAAGAGGGTAGACTTGGCGCGTCAGCTCATGGACATCGCCGAGCAGCTCACCAACAACGACTTTGAGTTCGCCCTCTACCTGCTCGACGTCAGCTTCGATAACTTTGCGGTCGGCCCACGCGACGGGAAGGTCATCGTCGTCGACGCGGAGAACGTTCTGGTGGCAGACAAAAGGCTGATCAAGCAGAGTGAGTACCAACACCTCCTGTACTGTATGTGTGGGTGTTTACATCCATATGTCTGCCAGTGATTCCTTATTTCCTTATTTCCCCAGTTGCTATGACAATGCCATGTGGGTTACACCTTTAGGCGTCACCGCAGCTGGAGATGCAGAGGAAGTAAATGCTCCTTTTTCCAGGACAGTATTTACATTACACTAAAACTACATCTTATACAAATTGCTAGGGCTGTACCCGAATATCCGAATATTCGTTCGTTGGAGTACAATTCGAGTTGCGGCTGCCAAATTGAATTTATTGAAAACTCCAATATCAAGGTAAGAGCTTGTGCCTCTTCGGGGGGCTAACACTTAACCATAAACGTTATCGTTTACTTTCTCCGTCTTTATATGGAGATATTACTTTTTCTCCGT
Source organism: Harpagifer antarcticus (assembly GCA_902827135.1). Classification (NCBI taxonomy): domain Eukaryota; kingdom Metazoa; phylum Chordata; class Actinopteri; order Perciformes; family Harpagiferidae; genus Harpagifer; species Harpagifer antarcticus. The sequence continues at coordinate 595,775 of CADEHL010001052.1, read as the reverse complement.
TAATCTCCGTCACGTTGTTTCCATAGCAACAACAACTTCCTGTCAACAGTGCTACCTCCTTCAAAATAAAAGCATGTTCATACAAAATAGGAAGCCAAGCCAAATTACACTTAAGACATATATACAACTGCAACGCAAGTAACACACATGATGCAATATCCTTTTCAATTTCAAAGAACACAAATTGGGTTATATACATTAACAAATAACTATAAAACAACAATACTGTGTAGTAGAATAACAAAATGAATGCCGTGAATAAGCTGAAATACTCGTATTGCAGCGGTTCGCTGCTGGCCACCCCCCCCCCCCCCCCCCCCCCCCGCGTCGGCCAAATATTCGCTGCGGATTACTACCGAATATCCGGAGCCCGAAAAAGGGTATTCAGGACACCCCTACAAATTACTGTAGCAGAGGTGGAAGAAGTACTCAGATCTTGTACTTGAGTAAAAGTAGAAGTACTCAGATCTTGTAGTAAAAGTAGAAGTACTCAGATCTTGTACTTGAGTAAAAGTAGAAGTACTCAGATCTTGTAGTAAAAGTAGAAGTACTCAGATCTTGTACTTGAGTAAAAGTAGAAGTACTCAGATCTTGTAGTAAAAGTAGAAGTACTCAGATCTTGTACTTGAGTAAAAGTAGAAGTACTCAAATCTTGTACTTGAGTAGAAGAACTCAGATCTTGTACTTGAGTAAAAGTAGAAGTACTCAGAACTTGTACTTGAGTAAAAGTAGAAGTACTCAAATCTTCTACTTGAGTAAAAGTAGAAGTACTCAGGTCTTGTACTTGAGTAAAAGTAGAAGTACTCAGATCTTGTACTTGAGTAAAAGTAGAAGTACTCAGATCTTGTACTTGAGTAAAAGTAGAAGTACCAGACTGTAGGAATACTCTGTTACAGTAAAAGTCCTGCATTCAAATGTTCCTCAAGTGAAAGTAGAAAAGTATTCTCATCAAAATATAGTGAAAGACAGTGAAAGTAGTCGTTGTGCAGATTGGTCCATTTCAGAATAATATATATGATATGTTTTATAATGGTTGATCATGAAAGTGTTCTCAGAGCTGGTGAAGGAGCAGCTAGTTTGAATGGCTTTGTAGACTGCAGGGTAGCTGGTGGATTTACTCCAGGTGGAACTAAAGTTAACACTTGATTATATTTCACATCATTCATCCACGTCTGTGAAGTAACTAAAGGTGTTAAATACATGCAGTGGAGGAGAAGTACACCATGTACCTCTGAACTGTAGAGGGGTAGAAGTACACAGTAGCAGAAAATGGAGATCTCTAGTACAGTACTTGAGTAAATGTACGTATAACTTGACACCACCGGTTCTTCGCTTGTCTTCTCATGCAGTAGTTGTTCCTCAAAAGCCTCGCTTTGATTCAAACACGGACCACATGTTGAACTCTGTAGAAAACACTGCGCTGTATGTCTCAACCACCAACTGCCCTTTATGATGCAAGGTTTGAGGAAAGGTCTCAGGGGACTGAAAGGCTGTGTGCAAATGAACACATGCTCAAATTCTCCCTCTTCTTCTAAATACACTCCTCCAGCAACCCCTCTGACACGCGTCCAATCAAAGCAAAGTTCGGATAACAAGCCATCTCTGCTGCCCTAGTTTTCCTCTCAGAATAAACCTCGTAACAAGAAGGAGTAAGCTATACATCACACCCTCAGCATGGCAGTGTGCTACTTCCTGGGGGCTACTTCACAAGGACCACCCAGTCAGGCCTTTAGATGTATCTCCTCCTGCAGAAATCCTATTACAGTGATAAACTGTTGTGTCGCCAGGGTATCCACCAGTGTGTGTGTGTGGAATTTATCCTGAGATGAAGTGCCACTTTGCCAAATTACACGATCAGTCAGCAGAAAACAAATTGTAGAAGTGTGAAAAGTCAAGGCACTCCCTGTAGTTTTTCTCTGTGATTAAGCCGGTGTGTGTGTGTGTTTTAAAACTGTATTTATATTCATCTTATTGCCAGTGGCTGCAATTTTCCACCCCCATTACAGTAGCCCTTTGAACGTCCAGAAGCACAATCCAGGTTGATGCTCTCTTTGTCTGGCCGACACATTTAGAGCCCGGCGACTCAAGCTGCTTACCCCGGCCATTCAGAGTCTAATCCGAGAGAATGTTTACGTGCCTACCGCCAGTTTGTGTGTCTGATCTGTGTGTGTGGGTGTGTGTGTGTGTGTGGGTTTGCCCAGCACAAAGGAGAGGGTGGTAATGATGAATATTACGAGGTCACGGCCACGTGTCGCACAGGAAATAGGCGCCGTAACCTCCCCGGGCTCCACAAGCAGAAAATCCAATCCCTTACAATTAGAGGCCGAGATTGAAGGCGAGTTAAAGTGTGTGTGTGTGTGTGTGATCTCATCAGTCGTAACCGAGTCCAATGATCTGCAGAGAGACACGCAAACACACACCCCTCTTGTCCGGGGCCTTCATATGGATGCAGCGAGATAAAACTCTGTGTTTCCAAGTTGTGTTTGCACAGTCCAGTGGTGCGGAGGAACCCATTCCCCATCATTGAGTTTATAGTGTTTGAGGATGGTTTCACCCCCAATGAATGTTTTTTTTTTGGAGACACATGCTGTATAATGTAACACACACGTCACTCTCTCCGCTCCCTGGCACATGCAAGCACACTTCACAGACTCGCTCTTCTTTCTTTCTCCCACATTCAATAATGCACTCTAACACGGAGCTGCTTTTGGTAAAACATGCTCGTACGCCTGAATGCAAGTAAGGCCGCGCTAACAAGCATTTCAGACCGGTGTCCCTCCTCGCTGCAGACAGGAGAAGAAGTGTGAGGTGAATGTATGCAGGTCTGACCCGAGCTCCTTAACATGGAAGGTGCAGGAGGCGAGAGAGGCTCGGTGGCCCCCGCTCATTTGAATTGGAAATGATTTCATTTGCTTTGGAAATATTCTGTGTGTGTGTGTGTGTGTGTGTGTGTGTGTGTGTGTGTGTCCACTTCAAGACACTGGTACTTGCGTACCATGCTGCGAATGGATCTGGCCCTTCCTACATCCAGGACATGGTTAAACCGTACAGCGCGTGCACTACGCTCTGTATCAGCCAAACGACTCGCTGCACCCTCGCTGCGAGGTGGACCCAAGTTCCCATCAGCAAAAACACGTGGGTTTGCTATCCTGGCTCCAAGATGGTGGAATGAGCTCCCCATTGACATCAGGACAGCAGAAAGCTTACACACCTTCCAGACTGAAAACTCATCTCTTTCGACTCCACTTCCAGCGATAGAATTACTAACAAAGCACTTATATACTAATAAAGGACTGGCTTATCTAAAGCCAGCTGAGTAGCACTTGAAATGTTTGGCTCTATGAAACCTGATGTACTTTATGATTCTGTTTTCTTCAAGGTTGTGTCTTCCTGGTCGATTATACTTATTGTAAGTCGCATTGGATAAAAGCGTCAGCCAAATGCAATGTAATGTGTGTGTGTGTGTGTGTGTGTGGCCTAGCATTACTATACTTGTGGGGACCTAAATCTCTTTACACAGTCACGTGTGGGGACTCGCCTCCCTTATGGGGACAAATTGGAGGTCCCCATGAGGGGAATCATTAATTTTAGGGTGAAGACTTGGTTAGGGTTAGGGTAAGGGTTAGGGTTAGGCATGTGATGGTTAAGGTTAGGGTTAGGATAAGTCTCCAGGAAATGCATGCAAGTCAATGTAATGTCCCCTGAAGTGATGTATACATGGGATGTGTGTGTGTGTGTTCTCTCTCGATGCCATCTGTCAATCAGTGCTGCGGTTTGATGCATGGCCAACTCTGAAACATTAATTGCTTTCACCTTGCTGCTGCCGCGCTAACGTCTCTATTTGCGTGTGTGTGTGCGCTCGTGTTCATGCACACGCACTCGGATCCATCTCCATCACCTCCACTGATTGAGGTTGATGTGCCCCTCCTCTTCTGGGGGCCACAGGGGCCCCTTGCTAACAGGGCAGCACTGGATGTTTGATTGAGTCGTTCTGATGAGCCGGAGGAGAAGTGCATTACAGACGCTGATTACGTCTCTGCGTCCTCTGGGTCCCGCCCCCTCCTCTGCCGCCCAACAACACTATCGATCTGCGTTTTAATGCACAAACCGATCACTCTCTCATCATCCCTAGCTTCTTGGCTCTCTCCTTTTCACGGCACGATCCCCTAAAGAGGAAAAGCTGTGGGAAATGAGCTTGAGAAAGAATCTTTATTTGCCCAATAAATCTGGAAAGTGGTTCATTTCTGTCAAATAAATGCTAGATGAGTTGTTTGGCTGTGTGTGGGGAGAAAATAATTTCCCCTTGGTGCCCTCGGGTTGTCGAATATGGCACCTTACCCTTCTAGTGACGTTGATTTCTTGGCTAATAATTTGCACAAACCATTACTAGAATAGTTCTTCTTACTAATCATATGCTATCCAACAGTTGGGTGTATTCTTTCAAGATCAGTTTTGAACCTATAGCTGTTTGACATTTTAATAACAGTTAAAGAAAAGGAATGTCTGAGAAGAAGAACTTGTAAACTGCAGGTTGTCCTATGTGCTCTGTGTTAGAACCAGGACATTCATTTTGATCATGGTGTTTGAATTGACCCTCCTCTCCTGCCTCCTTGCAGATAAGCCGGAGAACTTCGACGTGTGGTACGAGAGTCGCTTCGAGGAGTGCGACCGCGAGGCCTGCCTGTCCTTCTCCAAAGACTCGCTCTGCAACCGGGTCACCGTGGACCACAACTACTACGCCGTGTGCCAGAACCTGCTGTCGCGCTACGCTACGTGGCGGGGCACCACAGGGGGTCTCCTCCACGACCCCCCCGCCCACATAGCCAAAGACGGACAGCTGGAGAGCCTGTTGGACGAGTGCACCAGACCCAAAAAGCGATACGGACGCTTCCAGGCGGCCAAAGAGCTGCGGGAATACCTCACCCAGCTGGCCGCCTCGTCCTCCTCCGTCACGGCCAGGTAATGAACGTAGTCGGCGTTCGCCCCAGAGAGACTGTGCTCTTCATCTCTGAACTCTCACGCTCCTGGTTCTCCTACATGATGTCATTCGCTCCCCTCTGTGCAGTCAGAGGGTCTTGCATCAGGAAGTGTAAGAATCCAAAGCAGATTCAGTTTAGCTTTCACCTGACTGTGGTGAAGAGGAGTGTGGCCTCTTCAGAACCAGGGCAGAGAGGAGGTGAGGCGACCTCTCCTCTCCCAGGGTGGACTGCCACCCGTGGGTTGGGGGAAAGGGGCTCTGGTACTCACGCTACATTGGACTCGAGCTACCGCAAACCAGAGTATCCTAGCAACAAGGGCAGCGACGTCGCACAGACCACATCCCCCCCTGAACTGCTGTTTTATAACATTGAGTCTGTTTTATTTCGCACCCAGGATCTCTTATTTTATTCAGGGCTGAGTTTAAGCATACTGGTGCGTCAACATTTCTGCTGTGCCATGGCTTTTTCTTTCGCTGTAGCATGGCTGCAGGGAAGGCGGAGCAGCATGAATCTCCTGCTGTCAGGCGGCAGGTCGAGAGGAGAGGCAGGGGGTCGGGATGTGGGGGGGGGGGGGGAGGTTGGTTTTTTCATGCAGGAGCAAAAGAAAACCCTTGACAGCTATAAGAGTCTAATTTCCTGCTACTCCAATCAATCACTTGATTTCCAGGTTCCAGTTGGCAATCATCTTTTTTGTTCCTTTCCAATCGGAAGAGTGAGACAGCTGCACATAGGAAAAGGAAGGGAAATATTGGACAGTGGTCCCTTGATGCAGATGTGCCTATACCAAAGAGGCTATATGTAATATTAAGAACCTGAGCAGTACAGAGTGACAGCACCTCTCCCTCCAGTTGTTCCCCAGTAGAGCTGTCCAAAGCAATGTGTACACAACCCTATAAAAGATGGCAGGCTGATTTCAAAGACGTCTCTCTGCTTTGTTGACCTCCCATATGATAAGCTAATGATGGATGCTTTTTCTTTCTGCTGAAAAACATCTCGACTTAATGAAAGAGGGAAATGAAGTGATTCTTAAGAGCTCCAGAAAACACAATAAAAGCAAAGCAGCGGCCTCCTGTGTCGAGTTCTCCTTAATGTGTTTAATTGATAAATGAATCCCACTGTCAAACGCCTCCCGCCGGTGTTGAGCGCACGAACCTCCATCAAGTCGATGTTAAAAACGGGATCCCAAATGATTCCCTGCTCCAGAAACAGCTTCTGACCTGCGCTTTTAAAATGTTGCAGCCCAGAAATCTCTGCTTTAATATTTAAACGCACCACTTAGCGGTTTTGGTTGATTTTACACTCAGCGGACCGAACAAATTAAATCACAAATACAGGCTTGTTTGGTAATGGAGTACGAGAGGTCTTAAAGAAAACCCCTCTCCGGCTTGGTGTGTTTTGTATTTCATCTGTTTTAGATGTTGTGAATCCGGCCCAGTGGAGTTGTGTGTAGCTCGGTCAACAGATAATCAAGTAACTATGAGCCACTCCATGTTCGGGGGAAACTGGAAAGCACAGCGCGAGACCCTGGGAGCTGACGTTAAACTTGTCAATGAGGAAAAGCAATAAGGACAAGTTTGGCTAATGGATTTCTGGTTTCGAACCCCCCCTCCCCCTCCCTCCTTTTGTTGTGTCAGAAATGTTTCCTCTGAATGGAGGACCTGGAGGGATTTGTACGTGCGTAACTAACTGTCCACTTTTGTACTGTAATTTCTTTATTTTCTTTGAGTATTATATCAGCGTTGTCTGATTTTTCCTGTGCCTTTCATTCAAAAGTTGTATTGACAACTTTTAGTGGGTTTAAATATTAAAATAAATGAAGATATATATAGATATATACACTTACTCTGTGTGTGTGCTCTTTCTTGATTCTTCTCATTATTATAGTAAGTTGCAGGCGATTTTTGCCTCGAGTCTTCATCGCCTTTACAATTTGATTCAGCGAGGCTCAGCTGGATGTCAGCGTTCGCCAATTCCTCATCTCGGGTTTCATCTTCATCTTTCCTCTAATTTGGATCCAAGCCCGGGCTTCCTTTGTTGTGCTCTCCACTCGACTAGGATCCTTCTCTTTTATATTTGGGAGATGATTTTATAACTGTTTTACTACGGCAGTGTGAGATGTTTTGTGACAATTCCATTTTTTTCATTTGGAAGAGCTTTCATTATAAAATACACAACATAAACACTAAAGAGGACATTTTGTTCATTTCCAGCTTCATATCAGTAGTTAGTGTCTACTTTAAAGAGTCCTCTCCTGCTGATGTTCAGGTGTATATCAGTATGTAGTGTCTCTACTTTAAAGAGTCCTCTCCTGCTGATGTTCAGGTGTATATCAGTGTGTAGTGTCTCTACTTTAAAGAGTCCTCTCCTGCTGATGTTCAGGTGTATATCAGTATGTAGTGTCTCTACTTTAAAGAGTCCTCTCCTGCTGATGTTCAGGTGTATATCAGTATGTAGTGTCTCTACTTTAAAGAGTCCTCTCCTGCTGATGTTCAGGTGTATATCAGTATGTAGTGTCTCTACTTTAAAGAGTCCTCTCCTGCTGATGTCCAGGTGTATATCAGTATGTAGTGTCTCTACATGTCTCCATGCTTTAATGTTCAAAAAGCTCTTTATTGTTCTCATACTGTCTGTGCTGCAGCACCTCTTTTAACCCTCTGTCTGAAACCAGAGCCCAGTCTGCTCTGATTGGTTAGCTGGCCGTCTCTGTCACGTACATACAAATACCAAGTGCTAGCCAATAGTAGCGTTAGTGTCCCATAGTGATGTCATTATGTTCAGGAACTTTTTTATTTCACCCTTACAGACCATTAAACCTTTCTAACACACTGGGAAACCCCCCAAACAAGTTGAAGAGGGCCTCCTTTACTCAACTTCCCTGTGTGTGTGCTTGGTATTTTCTAGTGTGATCTTTGCTAATTCAGTAGCTCTTCTGTCCGTCGGTCTTGCTGGTAGCAAGCCTTTGGTGGAACAAAGTAGTCCTCGCAATTAGAAGCTACTACTGACCCTGCCCCTTATTTCGTTCTTCCTTCTCCCCGTTCGTGGCCGTTTCTCCACCTCTTCCCTTCCTCTGTAATTGTGCTTCTCTTTGACACGCCCGCTGGTTTGTGCGGAGAGCTGATGTCACACTCCTTGTGGTGAAGCCCTTTCTGCGTTGTAGCTACACTTAGCCCGGCTGATGAATGGCTCCGAGGTTGGCTGCCTAAAAGAAAAACACCGCAGAAATAAAGGGAACGGGGCAGCGGGCGCTTCAACCGCCGCCTTCGGAGTTTAAATAAACATGAGGCCATTTCAAGGGACAGTCACCAGGGGATTTATGCATTGGACATAGTAGGAGGTGGAAAATTAAAAACTGATATGGTTGTGGAGGAAAGAGCATCTGGAAATGTGTTAAAATCTACAGCAAATGTCCTCACTGCATTATCCAATTTGCTGCAAGTGAGCATGCTTGCATAAATTCAAATCAAAAACCACAATGGAGGCAAGAGCAGCTTATTTTTTGCATATTGTGTTCTGGAGCCACGACCCAAAGTAAGAGTGGATTTTGCAATTAATCTGCGACTGGTTGAGGGGACAGGCAGCATTTTAAACAAGTAAGTAATTGTGCTGTCTATCATGTGACTGCCTTCGCCATATCAGCATGCACTTTGCAAATCCGAAGCGTTTTTGAAATCCACCCCCGAATTCCTGCTTATCAGCGTGGAGGGAAGTCTGGAAGGCAGAGGTGGGAACCATTGTAAAGTGTTCCCGAGACCATATTATCTAAATCTCTACATGACTTTTGCCTCGCCTGTCATATTCCAAACCTGGCAAACTGCTGATATCTTATTCAGGTCATTAACTGGGAGAGTGAGAGAAGCGCCATATGTTAGATTACAGCAACAAAGGGGGATGAAAAATGAGTAACCACCCAAAAAAAGGGAACGTTTCCTGGTTTGCCGTTGCTTGGCTAACGTGATGTAAAGTCTATTTCATGCTCTGGCAAGCCCCGGGGAGAGGCAGCCATTTTTAGAACCAGAATGACCTATATATTTTTGTGAAGGGGGAAATAGATTTGGCCCGGGTTGAGGGCGGGTTATGAATAACAACACGAGGCGGTGTCGGGGCCTTGTGCACATGGCCTGTTGTTTTGGGGCTGTTCCGGGTTGTGCTGCAGCTCAGGAGCTATTATACATCCATGCTCAGGAGTCGCTCTGAAGTCTCTTTGTGAGCACCTCCTGGAAAACCATCACTAATGCAACACAGGAGTCGCTAGAAGCAATGTTCCTGTCAAGCTGCTTACATCCCTTCAACATGGTTATGTCACTCTCACATCTATTATGCCTCATTTAGAAACCGCACAGCTGGTTTTAAAGAGTCTTTTTTGCTTCTTAAAGCTGTCGCACACTTCAAGCCAGCACAGAAATCCACGGGTGAAGTTTGAAAGTAGTATGCCTGACAGGAAATAAAAGGGAGCAAGGTTGTTTGAATGTTTAGGTAATCTTGTTTTAGTGTGATCTAAACCTGCCGACAAGTGAAAATAAGGTACAACGGCCCGAAACATTCCACGCATGCAGAAGAAGAAACATCTTCACCAACTTGACAACACGTGCAGGGTTCACTAAGAGCGCTGCAAGAAGCTCAAAGCACTACGGAAAGCAGGTAGCTAGCTAGTTTACAGCAGATCTGCATCAGAAGTGATCACATTGTTAAAATAAGCCCATAAAACAGAGTTTCCAACAACAGACAGACACTGGCCGTTTCTCAATCTCAAGGATACTGGCTTCCAAGCCAATATTTCAAGGATGCTACGTCATCAAGTGGTGCAGGACCGTTCCAATGTCCAGCATACTTGAAATTCCACCGAGGCCGCGTTCTTGGTTTGGGGGAAATTTCGAGGCTTTAATGGGTAGACTTCGCGTCCTTAAAATCCCCACAATGCTTTGCGCACGGACCGATTTCAAAAACCCTTTGCGGAGAATGGCTGAACCGACGCAGCGCACATTGAAATGTAAGTATGTCATCCCAGTCGCACGGCATTTTGTGTTATAGTCATGAAATTGATTTAATCTATTGATTCGTGTCACACAGAACGATTATAAAAGCAATGTATTTCTATTGGTAGTATATGTCGTGCCTGCACCACGTCTTTTTGTCCGGTGTGTTCCCTGAAAGTAAAGCAAGTTCATAATTAGATAGACATCGTGAGGTATTTCTTTTCGGTACAGTTCATGTTGAAACCGTTAGAGAGAGTGGCACACTTGTTAGCCTGTTCCATTCGTCTTCGTTTTCCGAAGCCGTGGCTTGGAAGCATACTTGCTTCGTTTCTGAAGGAAGTGACTTGGAAGTACGCGACTACCAAGCCAGTATCCTCGAGATTGAGAAACGGCCAGTTGTTCAGCTTTATAATTCTGAACGTCACCAAGCACTCCGTCCCAGCTGTGTGCGTCACTTTTTAGTGTCCCCTGGTCTCCCAGCTGTGTGCGTCACTCTTCAGTGTCCCCTGGTCTCCCAGCTGTGTGCGTCACTCTTCAGTGTCCCCTGGTCTCCCAGCTGTGTGCATCACTTTTTAGTGTCCCCTGGTCTCCCAGCTGTGTGCATCACTTTTTAGTGTCCCCTGGTCTCCCAGCTGTGTGCATCACTTTTTAGTGTCCCCTGGTCTCCCAGCTGTGTGCGTCACTTTTTAGTGTCCCCTGGTCTCCCAGCTGTGTGCATCACTTTTTAGTGTCCCCTGGTCTCCCAGCTGTGTGCGTCACTCTTCAGTGTCCCCTGGTCTCCCAGCTGTGTGCGTCACTCTTCAGTGTCCCCTGGTCTCCCAGCTGTGTGCGTCACTCTTCAGTGTCCCCTGGTCTCTCAGCTGTGTGCGTCACTTTTTAGTGTCCCCTGGTCTCCGTTGTGTTTTGAGCTTCTTGCAGAGTTTCGTTTATGCAGCGCGTTTCTCATAATGGAAGTGTTTTGGGCCGCTGTAGCGTGTTTCACCTGTTTCCGCAGATCTACATTTCGACATCAGAAGGTGCTAAAAGTCAGTCAAAGACAGAATTTATGTGAAAAACTGCAATGTGTGAAAGCAATCTTGTCAGTAAAGGCCAAGGGCGCTCAGGACGAGCCACACCTCCGTCACAGTTTCCCTTCAAAGTGCCGATCAGGAAGATCTTTATTACAGGGGTGTGAACGCTTCTCTGCTGGAGCGAGTCAGCGAGTTATCATCAAAGCTTTGGGCTGAATTTGATGATTATGATAAAAATAAAACTTCATATACATACACACGCATTGGCAGTCTTCACTTTATGACCTTTTAAGTTCATCTTTGAATTAATTTCAAAGGTGCGTCATATTCAATTGAATGCTTATGTCAGCCATAGAAGATATCTAGCAATCAGCAGTTTGCAGTTTTCAAAGAAACACCAGGCAGCAAACAGAGGACAAATCTTCCGTGTCCAAATCTGAAAATGTCTCAATATGTCAAGAGGAACCATCGGGATAACAGTTGCAACATGGACCAGCGCACACAGTCTGCCTCCAGAAAGAGGAACAAGGGTCACGAGTTGAAACTAGCACAGTTTAAATGGTTATTCTGCTGGAATATTTGAGCCTACTTCTTCCTGTAGTTGCTAGAACAAGAGTCCTCCTTGAACTTTAGACCTAATATCTGACAAATCTAATCCCAGGAAGTAGAACCCGTCCTGAGCTTTCTTTCCCAACCCGGCCTCCCTTATTTGTATTTGTTCTTCCCCTACTTTCCGCCCGGGGAAATGCACACACCTCCTCTTCACCTTCCCCACCGGCCCACCTACAGTTGCCCTTTTGTCTCCTATATTCAACCAAAACACACACACATGTATCTGCCTCCCTCTGTGTGTCAGGGAAGAGGTCAGTGGCGCTATCAGGGGAGCTTATCCAGCAGGACAGCAGCATGCACACAATCCCATTACCCACCCGTGCTGCAGTTTAGCCCCACATTATGATCTGCCTTGGAGGGGCTTGCTTGGACAGATGATTGGAAACTCTTCATCCCCCACCCTCGTCTCCCCGGGCATATTAGCTGACACCCAGGGCTATGATTATAAACATCATTTATTCAGCAGACTCTCTTATCAGGGCTTGTATTCATCCCCGCTAAAGACAGCATATTATCCGGCGTGCACGCAGACCAGTGTACGAGCACCGGCAGTCGGGATGTAGCAGAGAATGCCAATTCTGGCCCGATGAATCACGTTTTGATGTGCACATCTGTTCAGAATCGAGGCTCTATTTCAATGCGTTTCTCAGAGCGAGGCTGGGATGCAGTTTTCTTTTAAAATTCTAAATCTTAGCATTCACCATATGGTGCGCTGCGACTCAGACAAGATGTAATAAGCATTTAGCAAGTTGGAGATGATATGAGGTGACACTTGAACTGATTGTGGTAACATGCTTCTGATTCAGAGGCTGGATGGCAAAAGTACACACATCCTTTGCTCAAGTAGAAGTACAGATACTCGTGTTTAAAAATACTCTGGTGAAAGTAGAAAACTAAACTTCTTTACTCAAGAGGCTTTGAAATGTGCTTCAGTAAAAAGTACCCATAGCTAGCAGCTGTTTTAAAGAGTACCTGACCTCCCTTTATATTAATAGAACAATAATGTCATTGTTAGCTAATGAATGTTTCCATGCTGAACAACGGCAACATGACAACGTTTCCATTGGTCCCTCTTCTTTAGAGAAGACCAGGAAATGATGGATACACGGATCGTGTTCAAATCAATAGGCACGCAATGACTCTAAAGAATAATGATCATGCATCAAACACACATTCAGACTAAAGGAACCAGCTGTTTGGAAAATGAGAGAAGTAGAAAGTACAGGTATTTGAGTTCAACATGAGAGAAGTAGAAAGTACAGGTATTTGAGTTCAACATGTAAGAAGTAGAAAGTACAGGTATTTGAGTTCAACATGTAAGAAGTAGAAAGTACAGGTATTTGAGTTCAACATGTAAGAAGTAGAAAGTACAGGTATTTGAGTTCAACATGTAAGAAGCAGAAAGTACAGGTATTTGGTTTCAACATGTAAGAAGTAGAAAGTACAGGTATTTGGTTTCAACGTGTAAGAAGTAGAAAGTACAGGTATTTGAGTTCAACATGTAAGAAGTAGAAAGTACAGGTATTTGGTTTCAACGTGTAAGAAGTAGAAAGTACAGGTGTTAGTGTTCAACATGTAAGAAGCAGAAAGTACAGGTATTTGAGTTCAACATGTAAGAAGTAGAAAGTACAGGTATTTGGTTTCAACGTGTAAGAAGTAGAAAGTACAGGTGTTAGTGTTCAACATGTAAGAAGTAGAAAGTACAGGTATTTGGGTTCAACATGTAAGAAGTAGAAAGTACAGGTATTTGTGTTCAACATGTAAGAAGCAGAAAGTACAGGTATTTGGTTTCAACATGTAAGAAGTAGAAAGTACAGGTATTTGGTTTCAACGTGTAAGAAGTAGAAAGTACAGGTATTTGAGTTCAACATGTAAGAAGTAGAAAGTACAGGTATTTGGTTTCAACGTGTAAGAAGTAGAAAGTACAGGTGTTAGTGTTCAACATGTAAGAAGCAGAAAGTACAGGTATTTGGTTTCAACATGTAAGAAGTAGAAAGTACAGGTATTTGGTTTCAACATGTAAGAAGTAGAAAGTACAGGTGTTAGTGTTCAACATGTAAGAAGTCAAAGTAAAAAGTCGTAAGTAGTGGAGTAAAGTACTGATACCAGAACAATTTACTTAAGTACAGTAACAAAGTATTTGTACTACTTCCCACTTCTGCCTACCACAGACAACTCATACATAGGGCTGAAAAATCCCATAATTCACTGCAGCATCAGGTCAGTGGCTCGCCCTTCACCTGTCCTATCCTCGACGCTGCACCCAAATAATATGCTTGGTTTCCCCCGGCCTCCAGAGCCAGGAGAGGATCTGAACACTCGGGCCGAGGTCCTTAACACTCTCGGGGAGATATCTGCTCCTCTGTGACCTCACATGGCGTCTCCTCGCTGCCTGTGAAAAGCAGTGCTAAAATCCTCCCTGCTTTTCACATTTGCTCCGCAGGCAGCTGCACTCTGGAGACTTCCATCACTTAGAGACACTCCAGTGGACAAAATGGAACATGTTCTGTGATGACTGGCGCCGTCATTGAGTGACATGCGGGTTAGGCTGATAACACGACGGAAAGTTTTACCAGGAGTTTTGCTGAATATCCCACAAGGCCTTGTATTAAATACATTGCAAAACCTCACCATGCAACATCAATGAGATGCTGGTTATTATTTATGTTGGCCGACCCAACGCGCTACAACATGTGTGTTTTGGCACATTTTTGTATTTGCAGCGTTTGTCGGCAACCGTAATTATTATTTTAGAGGTACAATTTGACATCATGCATCCGTTTCATGAACAATAGTCCCTCTTTGACGAGTTTTTTAAAGCTAAACAGGCGTAAACATTGCAGAACTATGCTCAAATAAACACTACACACACATCCATACTTACGGTCGATTTTAGACCTCTGAGGTCATTTCCCAGACTTATTTTGTCTTCTGCTTGAGATATGTTTACTCCAACTATAAAACTGAAAAGAAGAAGTGAAAATCCAGAAAGTGGATGATGAAATTTAAAAAATAAATAATCTCCATTCAGAAGCTGTCTTGTCCATCTGCCGGGGTCATGGGGCTATTATGCTCAGCCTGTTCTCGCCTCCAACCTCTCATCGGCCCTCAAGACAGTCTGACACTGTGTGGATGCTGGAATTCAACAAACTAGCATGTAGCTCACATCGCGCCGTGCCACTTCCTAACACACTGACTCCAAACAACTGTGTTAGTGCACCACAAAGAGACTCGCCAGACGTCAAAGCAGCCAACGAGGAATGACAGACAATTATTTCCATGGTTTCCCTAGTCAGCTGCTGCTGCTGCTCGGAGATTGTGGCGTGCATGTGCAAGCGTAGCACTCCAGAGAAAGTGCATAATAAGCTATTTGAAGCTGTCGTTCGAATGCTGAGACATGATGCACACAGGCCAACAGCAGGCCGGACAGCAATTTGTTGAGTAGTTACGGTGTCTGACTGCCAAGTTCTTGTGCGTAAGTGTGTGTGTGTGTGTGTGTGAGGGAAAGAGAGAGTGTATGTGAGTGCATACACGTTAAGACAGAACATGATCTAATTTGCGGCTTCCTTAAAAATAAATCCTGTGAACTCTTTCCTTCTGAAACCATTTAGTCTTAAAGTCCATAATAGACCCTAAGATATATATTTTTAGATAGTTGCTAATTGCTTGGCTCTGGTCAAATGTGAGTTCCAGAAGATCAAATTGGTGTTTTAATTCTGCAGGTTTTTCAGAACAGCAGGGCACTGGGAGTCAAGGGAAATTAGATTTGAGCACAAAGGGGCAAAGTGCGATATTGTGACCGTGGAAGTGAGATACCGGGTAAATTGGATCTTGACCGGCCAATCAGAGACTTTGAAGCGAGGAAGAGAAAAGGAGAAAGAGAAAGGTGTGAGCAGTAACTGCAGACTTTGCCGAGGTGAATAATTACTCCCTGCAGCAGGAGGATCGCACTATGGGTTGTATTTACACCCTGTACTAAATCTGTTCACTTTTCACGCTGTTTCATTTGAAATGTTATGACTCCTTCTACTGGGTTCAATTATACAGGTGACAACCCAGAGAAAAGTTTCACACCTGAGAAAGTGCTATGTTGGAAAAAAAACATGGGTTCATCCTCATTATGAAAAGCCTTTTCTCCTATCATCAAACCATGGAACAAACTAGTAGTATGTAGTGTCTCTACTTTAAAGAGTCCTCTCCTGCTGATGTTCAGGTGTATATCAGTATGTAGTGTCTCTACTTTAAAGAGTCCTCTCCTGCTGATGTTCAGGTGTATATCAGTATGTGGTGTCTCTACTTTAAAGAGTCCTCTCCTGCTGATGTTCAGGTGTATATCAGTATGTAGTGTCTCTACTTTAAAGAGTCCTCTCCTGCTGATGTTCAGGTGTATATCAGTATGTAGTGTCTCTACTTTAAAGAGTTCTCTCCTGCTGATGTTCAGGTGTATATCAGTATGTAGTGTCTCTACTTTAAAGAGTCCTCTCCTGCTGATGTTCAGGTGTATATCAGTATGTAGTGTCTCTACTTTAAAGAGTCCTCTCCTGCTGATGTTCAGGTGTATATCAGTATGTAGTGTCTCTACTTTAAAGAGTCCTCTCCTGCTGATGTTCAGGTGTATATCAGTGTGTAGTGTCTCTACTTTAAAGAGTCCTCTCCTGCTGATGTTCAGGTGTATATCATGTAGTGTCTCTACTTTAAAGAGTCCTCTCCTGCTGATGTTCAGGTGTATATCAGTATGTAGTGTCTCTACTTTAAAGAGTCCTCTCCTGCTGATGTTCAGGTGTATATCAGTATGTAGTGTCTCTACTTTAAAGAGTCCTCTCCTGCTGATGTTCAGGTGTATATCAGTATGTAGTGTCTCTACTTTAAAGAGTCCTCTCCTGCTGATGTTCAGGTGTATATCATGTAGTGTCTCTATTTTAAAGAGTCCTCTCCTGCTGATGTTCAGGTGTATATTCATGTAGCATTTCCAAGATGGCGCATCCACTTCGAGCTCCACAACATCTCCATAGAAAACCTTTTGTGAGTCACAGAGAATATGTACAGGGTCTCAGGGACACAACGACATGCTGACTGCAGTGGGGTTTGAACCTGCTGTGACCCTGATCCAAACACCTACGGACAACCCACTGCGCCACACGCCCCCATGTACAACATATGGACATGTATTATAGAGTCTATAGTTGGTTGCCATCAAATGAAATGCTTTTATGGGGTTTGCCAAGTAAAAGGTCGCCAAGAGACAACTTTTTCAACTTAGCCTTCTTCCGTGAATAGAAAATCCCCAACCTGCATTATGCACATGTTTATATGTAGCTCACTGTATACAGTACGCTTGTACAAGACAAGGATCCATTAGCCCCATTGTAGATCCCATGGAGACAAAGCTAACACATGCTGTTATGGTGAACCAGGAACTAGACCAGTTGAAGGGGAAAGGGGAAAAGGCGCTTTTAATAGTATAATATACATTTAATCGAGAGAGATAATGTCAGAGGAGTTTGCCTCACTACCATTGGTCATGAAAGGTACAGGAAGTGAGGTGATAAGAGGACGAGATAACAGAGCAAATAGAGAACATCCGAGCAATTCAGAGGGCTATAAAGGTATGGTTTGCATTTAATTGTCATGTATTTGCAGTGAGAAGCGTATCTGTGGAGGAAGGTTGTTATTATTACAGTCTTTACTTCTAGTTTCACATAATTGTTTAAGACTCAGTTATGTTGGCGTAATGTACATTTGCTTCCGCCATACATTTTCAGTTGAATACATGGCTTTGTCTTCTTCATATGTCCATATTGTATACTGTATATCCATGCATAATAGATGCAGGAAGCTTTATTTATTTATTATGCAAGATACTGGGTTAGCTGTTGAGGGGCTCCTACTGGCTCAAGTGGCTCCGACCAATTTACTGTTGTGTGTAAATAGACCTCAGACTTCTTGCAGTTGAAAGTACTTTTTTCTGCTGTGCTCATCGTCGTCCTTGAGTTTGAACCTTCCCCTCCCTTCTGTTCACTAGTCCCTCTGTCAGTGTGTGTGTGTGTGTGTGTGTGTGTGTGTGTGTGTGTGTGTGTGTGTGTGTGTGTGTGTGTGTGTGTGTGGCCTAGCATTACATCTGTTTACACCAGGGGTGAGGAACCTTTTTCCTCTCAAGGGCCATTTCAATTTTTACAACATCCTCCGAGGGTCGTACACATTATTGACCTCTGCTTAAAAATACTAAGATCACAGCCCATTCATTCGGCCTTTCTTTCATGCTGTGCAAAGAAAAAGCAACCTCTGAATCCAGACATCTTACCATGACTCTTACCATGTAGCATCCTTGGCTGAGACTGAGATTGAAAGTGGATGAGATTGTTGTCAAGAGCAAAAGCTACTGGGGATCCTTAATAAACATAAACCATGTGCATGGTTGTGGCATGACCACCAAAACAGAAAGATGTGGAGACAAGATGGGGACCCTAACCTCCTCTAGGGGGTCGGGGGGCATGCTCCCCCGGGAATATATATTTTTAAATGTTGAAGTTAAAAGCATCAATCTGGTGTGAGAGCAACATTAGCAGATCTATGGAGACATCTCTCAACACCGAACTGTAAGCAGATTTTCTTTTTCTTTATGGATATTTTACAAATCGCTCCCCTTTTAAACTTTATTCTTGTTTATTTAACAACTTTTTTTTACTGTCATATAGTATTTTATACCAGTTTTTACTTTATTCTCTTGTTTTTTTATAACTATAATGATCATATAAAGATGTGCCTTTACTGGTTGTAGAAAAAGCTTCTTATATTCGTTAGCATAGCTAGCTAACCAGATGCTAATAACAACAAAGTTATTGACTGTATGATCAGAATGACAGATGAACAGATCGCCACTGGGCTTTCAGCTAAAGACACAGCCACGCAAAAGCTGCGGCATGTGTACGGCTCCTTATGGGCGTTCTGGTGCTCTCCGGCAGAACTGCACCCCTGTCAGACGAGACATATACCACGTGATGACACGTTAGGCTTGTGTTGTGTTCAAGGACCCTGACCTCGGCCAGGAAAAACAGGCACTCTCTTGTTTAATTATTTTGCGGTCTAGATTTCTTTAATTTTTTGCGTGTGTTTATAAATTACCTCGAGGGCCGCATCAAATGGCCTCGCGGGCCGTATACGGCCCGGGGGCCGGAGGTTCCCCACCCCTGGTTTACACAGTCACGTGTGGGGACTCGCCCCCCTTATGGGGACAAAATGGAGGTCCCCATGAGGGGAATCATTAATTTTAGGGTGAAGACTTGGTTAGGTTTAGGATTAGGGTTAGGGTTAGGGTTAGGGTTAGGCATGTGTTGGTTATGGTTAAGGTTAGGATAAGTCTCCAGGAAATGCATGCAAGTCAATGTAATGTCCCCTGAAGTGATGTATACATGGTATGTGTGTGTCTGTGTGTGTGTGTTGGCAATGTGTTTGTATGCCTAAGTGTCAGTCTGCGTGGGCGCGAGATGAGAATATAAATATGGCAGATTCCCTTTGTTATGTCATTAAAAATACATTAAAGAAAAACATTAAAACATGAAAGCCACCATGATTTGAATCACCATCAGAGATTGTGAAATCCAGTCGGGGTTCGTGTTGCAAAAATGTGTTCCCCTATTTCATCCCCCAACTTGCCCTTTCACAAGGAGGAATAGAAATGTCAATATTGATGTTTCACACTGTTTTAACCGTCATATTGATCTGATCAATCAACTGTTTGTGGTTGCTGTAGTGAGCAATATTCACCCTGACACTGTCTGGAGTTTGTTGGAATCACAATAGATGATCGTTAAAAAAAACGATGTGGTGAAAAGTTTTAAAGAGGCCCTATTATGCTTTTGGGGGTTTCATTTTCCTGTAGTGTATTACATAGGTTTTTGTGCATGTCAATGGTCTGCAAAGGCTAAAATCCCTGTGTTCCCTCAATGAGGAATCTCTATGTAACACTCACGCTCTCCAGCTAACCAATCAGAGCAGACTAGGCTCTGGTTTCAGACAGAGGCCGCAGCACAGGGAGTATGAGAAAAATACAGAGCTTTTTGAAAATAAAAGCATGGAGACATGTCACAGTAGAGACACTACATACTGATATACACCTGAACATCAGCAGGAGAGGACTCTTTAAAGTAGAGACACTACATACTGATATACACCTGAACACCAGCAGGAGAGGACTCTTTAAAGTAGAGACACTACATACTGATATACACCTGAACATCAGCAGGAGAGGACTCTTTAAAGTAGAGACACTACATACTGATATACACCTGAACATCAGCAGGAGAGGACTCTTTAAAGTAGAGACACTACATACTGATATACACCTGAACATCAGCAGGAGAGGACTCTTTAAAGTAGAGACACTACATACTGATATACACCTGAACATCAGCAGGAGAGGACTCTTTAAAGTAGAGACACTACATACTGATATACACCTGAACATCAGCAGGAGAGGACTCTTTAAAGTAGAGACACTACATACTGATATACACCCGAACATCAGCAGGAGAGGACTCTTTAAAGTAGAGACACTACATACTGATATACACCTGAACATCAGCAGGAGAGGACTCTTTAAAGTAGAGACACTACATACTGATATACACCTGAACATCAGCAGGAGAGGACTCTTTAAAGTAGAGACACTACATACTGATATACACCCGAACATCAGCAGGAGAGGACTCTTTAAAGTAGAGACACTACATACTGATATACACCTGAACATCAGCAGGAGAGGACTCTTTAAAGTAGAGACACTACATACTGATATACACCTGAACATCAGCAGGAGAGGACTCTTTAAAGTAGAGACACTACATACTGATATACACCTGAACATCAGCAGGAGAGGACTCTTTAAAGTAGAGACACTACATACTGATATACACCTGAACATCAGCAGGAGAGGACTCTTTAAAGTAGAGACACTACATACTGATATACACCTGAACATCAGCAGGAGAGGACTCTTTAAAGTAGAGACACTACATACTGATATACACCCGAACATCAGCAGGAGAGGACTCTTTAAAGTAGAGACACTACATACTGATATACACCTGAACATCAGCAGGAGAGGACTCTTTAAAGTAGAGACACTACATACTGATATACACCTGAACATCAGCAGGAGAGGACTCTTTAAAGTAGAGACACTACATACTGATATACACCTGAACATCAGCAGGAGAGGACTCTTTAAAGTAGAGCCACTACATACTGATATACACCTGAACATCAGCAGGAGAGGACTCTTTAAAGTAGAGCCACTACATACTGATATACACCTGAACATCAGCAGGAGAGGACTCTTTAAAGTAGAGACACTACATACTGATATACACCTGAACATCAGCAGGAGAGGACTCTTTAAAGGGGAACATATTAACAATCGTCTGCTCTTGCATAGTGTTGTGTGTAAACAGCATACAGTGTTTCATGCAGGGTAATAATTCATTGTCCACTAATCTGATGCGCTTTGGGTGCAAAGTAGGATAAAATCAGAACATAACACTATAAATCACCAGAACTCTTCTCCTTTTTATCAGAACCCGTGGCAAATAGAGATTCAATGCACATCCAAAACCAATTGATGAGGGGAATGAAGGGTATCGGGAAGACGGCTCGGATGAGATGAAATCTAACGCTGAAATAAAGCAGCACAAAGGATTAGATGTGGCTAGGTGCTCAGAAATGGTAGAAACAAAAGGATTAGCCGGAGAGAGAGGGATGTGGGTCACACCCGGCAGATAGTGAAACCAGCCATCCAGCCTGTCCCGAGGCCATCCCATAATCCATCATGGATCGCCAGGGAGACTGCGAGAAGAGGGGGAGGAGGAGTAGTGGGGGTCACATTTTAGATTTACAGGGAAATATGTGTTTCGATTATTGGTCTAAATTACACTTTTTGAGTAATTTCGAGTGTCTTAGAGTGGGATGCCTGGGCTTTGACCTTTGACCCCTGGTTCGAGGGATAAGTCACTAAGAGGGTGGTTTTGCCAGACAGCCACCCGGTGAGGATTACTCCATTAAGCTCTTTGTTAACCCTGTGGCACGAAACATAACTAAGAGTCACGATAGGTGCTTACAGGGACGCATGCTAAGGATTCCCTAATAGCGTCTGAGATCAGTTTGAGCAATATCCCATCAACCAAGCGTCTCATCCCCCTATTTATTCTGCTAGTCATTCATAGAAATCATACTTATTTCCTAAATAAAATCCTGTCACATTGAGGGATAAGCCAGCGCTATAATACGGGGATCTAGCTTTTTATTGCCATGAGAGGATAAGTGGGGGTAGATGATATCGTGGTGCTGTAATTACTCTGACATGCCTTCAACAGCAGTCTCAAAAGACATGGATTTCCCTCGAACACAGGAAGTAAGACGGGGCTACAGATCTGATAGGGCGTCATGGCGGGAAGCAGCCTTAGAAGTAACCTCCTGTTTATCGGCGGGATCAGTGGCAGCGCAGGAAACTCAGTGACCTACACCTCCTTCAGACAGACATCTGTGACCTTCCTTTGCACACCCTGGGCCAACGTGAAAGGCACCAATTACTTTGATAAACCACTTTCATGGCGGCGCCCTCGCAGCCAGTGTAGCTTTGAATGTTCAGGCGGTGTATTACATTCTGTTGTGCATAGAAATGGGCACAAAGCGTGATTTTTGAAAAAACTTTAATCGAATTTTGCCATCTGCGGGTACGGGGATAATTACAAAGATATATGGCGGCATGTGTTGCAGGCAGGGGCCTCGGACAGAAGGAGGAGAGATGATGATTATTATATCATCTGAATAAGAGTGGTGTGTTCAGTGTATTCTAAGCCCTGGAGGTCAGAGTATAAGAAAGAGGATTACAACCTCAGGAGCCAAGTAGATTAAACAGACGCTGACTCCTCGGTACTGTACGGTCACACTGATTACTACATTTTGAAGGAGTTGAAGAGTATGAAAGTGTGTGTGTGTGTGTGTGTGTGTGAACTCACTCTGCAGCAATCAAAAGCAATAATGAAAAGGACCAATCAACCAATGCAGTTCTGCTACATCGGCAAACGCCTGATTGTGCCCCAGTGATCAAGCAATCATCCGTTATAAATAGACATCGGTCATTGCTGGAATGCATTTCTAAAAATATATCAAAAGATGGGACTGATTTTTCATCAGGAGAAGCATTTCCAAGAGGGGGGGATGAGCAGTGTGAGATTTAAATGTATGTTAAATCACGCTGAGTAATGAGAGAATATTGTGTGTGTAAACAAAGTACAGGCGTGTTTCCAAACCTTTCCCCTGCTCACTTGAAACAAAAAAATTGAATTAATGAACAACTAACAGGCTCCGGTTTGTCCGTGCACTTTGCTCCTCAAACCAAATGCCATCGCGGCGAGCTCTGTATTCACGTGGGAGTCGGAGAGCAGGAGAAGTCGCTGCATCTGAAATTGGAGGTGGATCCGGCCTCTCGGAGGACACGAGAATCTCACTACGGTTGACATTTTCTGCTTTCCATCATGCACATAAGCACAGTGCAGTATCGCTGATGAGTTGGGCTCTGCACAATTGAACAGGCTATGATGAAATGGCAGCAAGGACTATGGGCAACATAAACATAGTGCGACTGCATGCCTATAGCAGCTGATAACCTTCAATCTTCCCTTAGGTCATTCCTTAAGTGCGACCCTGAATCCCTCTGAATGACCGACCTAAATGCTGGCTATGACCTGAATTCATCCGTGATATGAAACACGCCGTAACTAAAGGGAATTCCAGCAGAAACCGTGAATTTCCAATGCTGTTTTGTTACAAATTAGAATCGCTGGCTGGAAAAAGAATGGGTTAAGACATTTGGAGGGGTATTGGGTGTAAGGAAGGCAAGTCTGAGCCGTGGTAAACACTTCAACACACTCAAGCGACTCCTTATCTGAGCATGGCATGTGTGAGGGTTCATCTTATTAGACTTTCAGTAATAGACCCCTCATATGGAGAGATTGGCAGTGCAGTCAGGGAAGTGATTTCAGCGTGGCACAGAATTGAATTGCTGCGGGGGGAGGTTTCTTAAGCAAGAGGTTTAATTTGCCCTGGAGTATGTATTCTCATACTGATATGCCAAAATGTAATTGGAGTCGGTACAAGAGCTGGTCGTTTCCATTTGAGATTTGCGGGGGTTCATTTGCGGCTTGGGATTTATTTTTCCAAGTGAATTGTGTTGTCTAAACAGGCTGTTCTAAATCAGTGGGGTGCAAAAGTGGCGAAATGTAGATTTATCTCGTAGTAAGAGAACATTTCTACAGTGGCGGACAGGTGCAACACACATTACAACGGCCCAACACATTTCCATTAGGAGAACCACGCTGCAGTTTCAAACTACGGTGAGAATATAAAAACACGTTTGCACCTGTCGGCCACCGTACGTTCCTGATTTGTTGATAGGCTGGGGTCGTGACATATGGAGATGAATGCCAGTAAACACTGGAGCACACTGGTGAGTCACATCCCATTCCCACAGCTCCCAGTATGGTCTCTGTGTAATGATCCGGGGAGTCTGGACAGACGTCTGCTTAACTATGCCGCGCCGTGGGGAGCTGAGTGGGAGGAGGAGGAAGGGGGGACGAGACAGGAGGAGATGGCTTCCCTTTTTTTCAACGCTCGCCATCCTGTGCAGAGATGTGAGAAATTAACAAACAAAACCTCCTGTGGAGACTGAAAAAAAGAATGGTTGTAATAAAAAATCATATGAAATGATGGGAAACCAGCGAAGATAAGAAACCACAAAGCTTGCAGCTTGAAGCAGATACTGTCTGTCTGTGTTGTCTTTTTCTGTCTTTGGTTTCACCCCCTGTCTTGCCTGTTGCTTTCTGTCTGTTTTCCCTCCTACCTGATTACCCGATTGTGTTCACCTGGTGCCTCTGTGTGTTCTCCTCTCACCTGTGTCTTGTGTGTGTGATTAGTCTTGTGTGTAAGTTCTGGTTTTTCTGTCTGTCATTGTTGGTTCGTTGTTTGTCTTTGACTGTGTCACGGGGTTCTGTTTCTTACGCTTTGGCCTTGAAAGAAAGGTCTTTTTTCGTTCCTTGGAATAAAGGTTTTTCGTTGAAATCTGCATTCGGGTCCCGCCTGCTTCACTGCTGACAGACACATTATGATCTGGAGGAAAACAAAGGAAATTCCTGGAGTCTAGTGATGCATGAACGGCTCTCAGTGCCTCTATGAATATTTCTAATGCATTCTTTCAGAAATACACACACATTCATGATGAAAAGAGATCAAGTTGATATTTTCTAGTGAGGTCTGGACCCTTTAGACCGTGAGCTTTAAAAGCCAAGTCTTTCTGGAAGTTGCAGTTTTAAAATCAGCCAAACAGAAGCACATCAAACAGCCGGCTTAAGTAGGCCACTCCTGCTGAGATATCGCTTTATTTCCGTGCTCTGGCCTCACACACGTGCTACTGAAGCTGTTGATTTAGCAGAGATTGTGCTTCCGTTTGGCGAGGCTAAATGCTGAAGTGTAACCGCTGATAAATGTGCGTGACAGTCGTAGAAATACCCCGAGGAGTCTGAGATCTCCAACACGACCCGAGGGTGCAAAGAGATAGAAACAGTTTGAATGCTATAGATTATTTCTGCTGTATACCGTGAATTTATTTACTCAATTGTGAACAGAGAAAGATGGAGGTGAGGAATGGGAGTAAGAGGCTTATTGGGAAGACTATCTCAGGAGGGAAAATAAGAGGAGAAGGGGAGGATAAAGAAAAAGTTTAAAGAGGCATACGAGCGGGGGCGGGGTGCAGAAAGCAAACAAGAACAAACCCTTGAGGGGTCTATAATCCAAAAATGAGAGAGCTGTGACTCGGAGACACTCAATCTGACAAGACGCATTAAAGCGATGGAAGAAAGGGAAGAGGCAAAGCCAGATAAGAGGGCTGCTTCCAGGAAAAGAGAGACACAGAGAGAGAGATGGGATGATGAGCTGCAGATGTGACAAAGAAGATTGTGCTGGAAACCAGCCATCAACAGATCCATGAAACAATGAGCTCCATCCCGGGCACCATCACTGGGATTATGCTGCGTGACACACTTTCATATGGTTCATGTCTTTACTACCAACCTTAAAGGGACATGTAGTGTCTCTCCATTACAGCCTATGAATGATAGATCCACGACGATACGATAGATACCAAGACAATCAAGACATAAGGAAACAGATATTTAACATACTTCAAAATCACAGAAGACAATATGTTAAAAAACCCTTTAATGTACATTTGATCTGGGATTTAACTCTGAACTCATCAAACCATTTCATTAACTAATAATTAGTAAACTTAAGAGGTCAGTAGATTTTCTTTACCCCCTGTCAGTTGTTGCTTCATGGTTTTTATGCTATGCTAGGCTAAACGGCTGCTTTCTAAAGCTTTATTGAAATGCATTTGAGTGGTACATTTTATCATCGTACCCTCAGGAAGAAAGTAATTAACAATCTTTCTGAAGATGTCAAACTATTTTTAAAACTCTGAATAGGGTGATTTTATGCTTTACCAACAGCATAATCTACTTCCTCTGCATGTTGCTGAAGTACTTAGAGTCCATTCATTACAGCTTTTAACTAAGACTTCTTCTTGGAACGCAAGTCAAGGTCAGGCAAAAGAAAGATAAACAGTACAGACTTTCCTGCACATACCTTTTCAGCGATTCTTCACAGAGAGGGAGAGTAATTAGTGTGTTGAAAGATGTGGTCCATTTCTTTGCTCCTTATTAATCCAGTAACTTCCTTTAGAAAAATGTTGAACATTCAAGTTTTGCAACTCAAGAGCTCACCCTTAACGCTTACAATTCTGTTCAATTAAATCAGAATGTGCATAGCATAATCAAATCCTATGAACCACAGTAGTGATGTAATTATTGTGTCAATACAAATAGGGGGGGGCGTGTGGCGCAGTGGATAGAGCGTAGGTGTTCCGATCAGGTTCAAACCCCACTGCAGTCAGCAGTCAGTTGTGTCCCTGAGACACTTCACCCCAAATTGCTCCTGTGGGGATTGTCCACAGTATTGAGTATGTAAGTCGCTTTGGATAAAAGCGTCTAACAAGTGACATGTAATGTATTTGGAGGGGTTTTTGGTCCGTCTCCCAAAAGGGAGCCTGTGCACTGCTTAACAGGATATCACAGAAACAAATGTGTGTGCTTTGGTTTTATGTTAATTCTAGATTTGGAAAAACCCACACATGCAACAGGAAGCTGACAAACCAAACCTACGCACAAGTTTCACAGGACAGGAACACAAGCACGCTGGGGTTGAGGGTCAGGGTAAGAAAGCATATCACTGTGTGGTTTTATTCACCCTGCCCACATGGTGAGAGCTGTTGATGTTTAAGTGGGAGCAGAAGGGCTTTGTAGTCCCTGTGAAGAGAGACTCGTTGCCCCGAGAGCACTGTCTGTTTATTCCAGATAAATCTTGCCCACCCTCCAGGCATCGTCCTTTATTAATTTGAAGCTGTGAATCTTTACAAAAACATATTGAGACAGAACGCTGATATTAAATTGCTGAATATTTAATGTCTTGTGCCGGACGTTCCAATTTATTAAAGCAATTATTTGATATGAAGACTTTGAGCATTTTATTTCATTATAGTGCCGAGTGCAGCGCGTTCTTGTATCGGATCCAACATCTTATTACACTTCTCTTAAATGACAGGTTTTGAAAGGAAAGTTTCAAGGGATGTCTGAAGTGCTTTCACTCATATATATATATATATATATATAAAACTATAAATGCATCTTTTTTACAATCTTATAATCAGACAGATGGAATGGGAACATTTTGGGGCCAGAAAACCCGCTAAAAGTAACAAACTGTTGTGATGACTACACTCGCATCATCAGTGTAATCTTCTCCCCATCACATTGTTGTTGAAGCAGATCTGCCTGTCGGTGACAAGCAGAGAGAATGTTCTGCATTCATTCCAGCGTGAATTGGTGTCAAAAAGCCTCCGAGGTTTCTTAATCCTTCTACATCAAAATAGGACACGTTTCCCATTAATTACAATGGTGTACTCGCATAATTACGGCGGCCCCCGCTCGACATAAACAACTGCGTGGAAGTCTTACTTTATGGTGGATTCTGAGGGGTTTTGTAAAAATATATCTGATGACAATAAGCTCGCCGTGAGCTCATTACACTTATGGGACTTAATGTAATGAAAACCCTTTCTTGAAGAGGTCCTATGATGCTGTTTGTCTTTTCCTGTGGTGGGTTATATGGGTTTGTGTGCATGTTATCGGTTAAAGGCTAAAATAATATGTGCTCTTTAACACTTCTGTGTGTTATAGCTTCCCAACACTAGAGACATTCTTCAGACAGCTAGTTAACACAGTGGACGTTTTAGCCGATACAATTAGAGACACTTCAATTAGGAGTCAAGCAGAGCAAAAATAATGTTTATTCATAATTCATGGCTAACAAGTTCACCACATGTGCTTTAACCATGTCGTGAACCATATCTGGGAGCAACGACATCTAAGGTTGCCAAGCAACTGGAAAGCAGCCCTTTGAAGCCCCCCCATTAAAGACCACCTTTTATCTTTATTAAAGACCACCTTTTATCGAGACCAGATTACCAGAAAAACATCTCCATTAGCCGAGCAAGGCCACAGGAAGTGCTGGAAACACAAAGTAAGTTGGCCTTGTCTTGAAAGCATTCTTCTAACCTTTCACACATTTCACACGGTGCAACAGGTCGTATTCCCGCCTGAGTGTGCACACTTCATGTCTGCAACATCTGTACCGATGGCATCTGTGCTTGTGTTTTATCCAAATTGGAGGAGTTTGTAGCAGCACAGTGTTCATGTCAGAGCACAGCTGGAGCCTTTTGAGATAAAGTCACGCTCAAAGGCGTTTTTTGGATGATCTTGTGCAGTGACATACGCAGCCAGTCACAGTCACTTCTTATTAAAGTAATAACCACCAAGGTGACATCATTTGCAGATTAATTTATGTCAAGCAGAAATGAGTCCGCTGCAGAAGAACATTGTGCTGCTTTCATTTTTCTTTCCACAGGAGGATATTCACCTTTAGGGATTGATCTGTTTTATTTCTGATGTATTCCCCTAACCTTACAGCAGCTGGTATTATACGTTACTGTCATTATTAAATGATTAATTTATGCAGTGTTGCGTCTTGCCAGCGATGTCAATCCTCAGGCTCTCCCGGGGACCTGAAAGGTGTCCGTCCTTCCCTCGCAGGCGTTATGAAACCAAGTATATGCAAAGCAGAACAGCATGGCAACTGTTTGCAGGGAGGAATCCAGAAATGTCTGGCATGCATCATTAGCTTCACAAACACGGATACAATCTCTGATCCTAATTTGCTGTAATAATGCTCATCAAAGATGTTTTTATGGTTTCATTTCCCCATTTTATGTCATTTTAATCAGCGTTTTTGGATGAAATATCTAATATGAAGAGCATAGGGTGATAATATATCTGAAATGTGTATGACAGCCTGCTTTATAGTGAATATCAACACAATAATGTATCAGATAGATCAAGTATGACTTCATTAAGTCATTTTAATAATAAATGTGCTGTGTCTTTACTTAAAGGTCCCATGGCCATTTCTACTGATCATAATTCCATTGTTGAGGTCTACTAGAATATATTTAAATTGTGCATTGTTCCAAACTCACATTGGTTTCTCACAGCATCTCTGTAAAGTGTGTGTATTCACTCTCTGTCCTACACGACTTGTTGGAGCTCCTGCCCCCCCCCCTCCCTGTGAGCCCAGTGTGCTCTGATTGGTCGGGACGTTGCGAGGCTCGCTGCTCAGCTTACTGGTGTGGTTTCCGGGTCGGCGAGACAGCGCGAAGCTCATCCTGAGCACACACACACACACACACACACACACACACACACACACACACACACACACACACACACACACACACACACACACACACACACACACACACACACACACACACACCACACACACACACACACACACACACACACACACACACACACACACACACACACACACACACACACACACACACACACACACACACACACACACCTCTAACAGACACACACCTCTAACAGACACACTGTTTTTGCGATGTGCTAAATTGTAAGCACTTTATTTAGATCCATCAAGCTAATTAGTGTGCACAGGATCCAAATACTGAGTGGTTCTTACAATGTTTGGAAAATTATAAATACATAAAGCGCCATCTGCTCCACACTGCCACGCTACCAGTGGCAGCTGAGATGAAGCAAATTGTTGCCAACTACTTAGATCTGAGTTATCATACGGTATGAATTTATTGGCTTCAGCTAAACGCACTGAATCAACATCGGAAGATACCGAATCCAGAAATAAATGTGAGGATACTTTTTGCTTTTAAACTTTAACGATATACCTGTATTTTCTGGTTATTAAACCATGGAAATGACTAAGTACACACCAGAGCTCCCTTTGTGCTTAATAATGAGTTCTCTCATTGAATAATGTGTTGAAGCATTTTGAAACAACAACACGTTTTCTGTAAAAGCGCAAATGAACAATAGTTTTTAAATTACAGAAAATGTGTGCTTGTCTTTTTCAGCTATCGTTTTTCAGCAAATCGTTTTTCTATGCGATATTACTGCTGTTAATTAAAATAATGTGTGCAATACTGTACCACTGCTCAGTGCAATTAACGCTTTATTTTTACAATATATGTGACAATTTTCAATACTTTTAATTATGTTCACTTTTTCACCATGGTGTACTTATTTGTTTTATATTCTTCATGATGTTTGCCTGATTTCTGATTTAATTTGCAAGTCTATTCTTTATCCTTTGCCTTTTATCCATCTGTAAATTGCTGCTGTGACGTTGTACATTCAAAATGGGGAAGAATAAAGGCTCTCTGACTTCTGATGTTGTCATCAAAGTTGATTTGTGTGTCTACTGTCCTTTTTAACCACTTGAAATTCTACTGTATGCTATAATGTACACAGGTGGTGGATAGTAACAACGTACATCTGCTCAAGTACTGTTCTTAAGTACAATTTTGAGGTACATGTACCTTAGTATTCTCAGTTTACTTCAACTCCACTACATTTTAGAAGCCAATATTGTACATTTTATGTCCACTTCATGTATTTAAAAGCTTCTGTTACTTGTTCTTTTTAGGTTTAGATTATCAGCTAGTAGGCTACAAATCTATTAGCAATTTAACATATATTTAAAGGTAAATCCAGCGGCAGAATATAAAGTTATTTACTTATATTAGCTCTACGTGTACCAGTTGGGATACAAACACATGAATAATCATAATAGTAACCCAGTAACTCAATATATACAGTATATATGAGTTTGGGGCCATGACCCATAAGGAGTACTTTTGCTTTTGGTAGTTCGTGTTTATTGTTGTAATGTAGCTCTCAGCCTGCAGGGGGCAGCACACAACACACAACACACAACACATAAACAGAGAAGAAGAAAACGCCAGCTTTTTAATTCGACAGGTGTTTTGGTTTGGTGTGTAGTCTCTTGGTAAACATCTATTTTATTCTTACTTAACCAACAGCTTTCATCAATGTCAACCTAGCCAAATTGTTGCTAACACATAGACATGTCTTTTTATAGGCTCCTATTGTCAACATTTGTCCAATTAGCAATTTAGCTAGCTCAAAACAATGCTGCGTCACTCGACTTGTCAACAAGAGCGATGGTGGGTAATAATAATAATGATATAAAGACATTTTTTTTAGTCTAGAAGTTAACAATGTGTAGTTAAAAACAACATGTTACAGGGGATGACTTGCATTCACAACGCTACCAAGGCCGTGTTTGTGAACGAGGACTTCATGCAGACTGTCCAGAAGGACTTCTCATAGTAAGTCATTTTATTAATTATGCTAATGTGTTGTTTGGGCCGCCGTGCCACAGCTCTAAGTGTGAGTCTTTTAACTGTGGAGGACACACACACACACACACACACACACACACACACACACACACACACACACACACACACACACACACACACACACACACACACACACACACACACACACACACACACACACACACACACACACACACACACACACACACACTTTCTGTTGTATTGTGTTTTCTTGGACTAGTTATAGTGGGATTAAGGCCGTGTATGTGCCATACTTATTAACCTGCAAATTTGCTCTCACACTGTTCTTTTCTTATTTTCTGCTTTTTCTGAATGGAGTTTGGTGGGAAGGCCGCAGCACCTGACCTGTGGAGCTTTTACCTGCAGACATACTCTTAAACTGTTCTTATTGTCTGTTTTCTTTAACTAGTTTTAGTGGATTTCGGTTCGGTACGTACCTCGGTTTTTAGGTCACGGTTCGGTACGTTTTCTGTACAGCTGATAATTTGGAGAAATCCCATTGCTTTCTGTGGAGGGAACCAGCAGCTTACTTCCTGGTTTTAGGACGTGTCACTGGCTGCACCTCTCAATATGATGCCAATAAGACAGAAGGTCTTCTGTCGGCTCTGTACATCAATGCCGACCTATGCTGACAGGAAGTGAAGAGTATAAAATATAAAGGTATTGGATAGAGAAATGTCCCAGCAGTTTAGGAGAATGAAGGATCTAATCTATAGCCATTACATTTCTAACTCCTAATGACAGGAAGGCAGAAAGTGCATTATACAAATAATAATACTCATAATAGCAGACATGTTTTAACAATGACCACAATATCATTATTTTAATAAACCACATATGAACAATTGAGGGAAATGAGGAAGAACTGATTGTTCAAATGTTGTAGTACAAGTAGTAATGTAGTTAGTGCATACATTACTATTGCAACAAATGTGTTAATTTCTTCATTATTAGTCGAATTTTTTGGACGAATGCTCCGGGCCAGTGGTTACGATGGTGGGGCCAGTGGTTACGATGGTGGGGCCAGTGGTTACGATGGTGGGGCCAGTGGTTACAATGGTGGGGCCAGTGACAATACAATTCCACCGTCCCGGAGGGCCAGTGGCTTTTTACCCTTAATGTCTACCCCTGGACGAGGAGATGCGATCTCTGGAGGAGAACGAGACCTTCCACCTCACCCAGTTGCCACCAGGTAAAAAGGCAGTGGGGGGAAGATGGGTCTATGCACTCAAAAGTGACAGTGATGGATCAGATAAATACAAGGCAAGATGTGTAGCAAAAGGCTACAGTCAAAACCAGGAACAGACTACAAAGAGACATTTTCTCCCACAGCTGATATGACAAGTGTAGAGTACTCATGCAGAAAGCAGCTCAAGAAGGACTCATTTGACACCAGATGGACGTTAAGACAGCCGATTTGCATGCACCCATTGATTGTGAAATCTATATGGAGCAACCAGAAGGCTATGAAGAAAAGTCAATAACCGGCCTTAAGCAATCAGGTAGAAACTGGAAAGCTACACACACGTCTGAGTGAGAACGGTTTCATACAGGCTCCAGCTGATCATTGTGTGTACAGGAGAGAAACCTGATGAAAAGGTCATCATGATTCTATGGATTGACGATCTGATCATAGCAGCAAGCAACACGAATGTACTGGAAGCTGTACAGATTATACTTTCTGACAGGTTTAAAATGAAGGACCTGGGAAAGTTGAAACATTTCCTGGGAATTGATTTTTACCAAAGTGAAGGTGAAGTTAAAATGTCTCAAAAGAAATATATTCTTAGAGGTTTGAAATGCAGGATTGCAAGGCCCCATGTGAGCCAACACTTGAACAAACAGTTGATTCTGAGAAATGGACAGACCCAACTAAATACAGAGAGGCAGTGGGAAGTTTAATGTACTTGTCTACATGTACTAGACCCGATATAGGTGTTGTGGTCAGTAAACTATCTCAGCACTTTGCTGAACCAACAGAGGAACATTGGAATTATTCAGATATCTAAAAGGCCCAACAGAACAGGAGTTATGCTTTAAGAGAAATGCCAGAGAGGCACGAGATCTGAAAGTGTACTGTGATGCTGACTGGGCATCAGATGCAACAGACAGGCGTAGCACATCAGGATATAGTGTCAGTCTAAGTAAAGGAAGCTCTCTGATCTCATGGAAAACAAAGACACAACCAACAGTGGCATTATCCACCTGTGAGGCAGAATACTTTAGCATCAGCTATACAAGAATGTATTTAGATCAGCTACTCAAAGGTATAGACACATACCAGGCAAAGGAGCAAACACATTGATATTAAGTACCATTTCATTAGGGAAACTGTAAATAACGGAAAGTTAACTTTGGAGCAACATCTGTATAATGTTGACCCACTTGTGTCTATGGAGCTACAAGTGCTATTTGATTATAAAATAATTGGTAGTTCTAGTAATGAATTTGCATGACACTAGCATCCTTAGGCCTCAATGCGTGTGACTAACACACCAGAGCTTGTGTTGTTGTGGCTGATTACAAAGGAATGAAAGATGTGTTGTATAATATTTTCTATGATGGTTTTACTCAAGTCGTCTTGTATGCATTTGGTTTCAAAAGGTCATTTCAAGTGCCATCTTGGACGGGTTGATAGTTGCTTTTTACTCTGAAGCACTCATTTCAAAGTAATGAGTGTTTCTCTCTGAAGCAGCCATTTCATAGTGACTTGTAGAATTGAAAGGACATTCAAAGGAATAAAGAAGTTCTGCAACAAAGTAGAAAAAGGGCTGTATCAGAGTAGCGGTCAGGGAAGAGTTTATTTTTTTGCTTTCAGAAACATCTCTACTGCCAACATGGAGATGTCCACAACTAAGGATGGATGCATGGTGGACTTCACTCTCAATGAGACCTTCAAAAGTAAGTGCAAGTTATTTTTGTTGCTGGTTTGTCTGTTGGCCGCCGTGCCGTCGCTGCATGTGACCTCTCTTTGGAGCTGCAGATCCTCACAGGAAACTGTGTTCTTGTTTGTGTGTCGCTGTAATTTCCTGCCTTGAATGCTTTTGACCCAGTGGAGCGTGTTGGGTTGATGCACAGGAAACCACATGTGGCACACACACCACACCACACCACACACACCACACACCACAACACACACTGTCATTTTCTGTTGTATTGTGTTTTCTTGGACTAGTTATAGTGGGATTAAGGCCGTGTCTGTGCCATACCTGTACTTATTAACCTGCAAACTTACTCTCACTCTGTTCATTTCTTATTTTCTGCTTTTTCTGAATGGAGTTTGGTGGGAAGGCCGCAGCACCTGACCTGTGGAGCTTTTACCTGCAGACATACTCTTAAACTGTTCTTATTGTCTGTTTGCTTTAACTAGTTTTAGTGGATTGGCTGTATAATGTTGACCCACTTGTGTCTCTTGAACTATAAGTGCTATTTAACTATAAAATAATTGGTAGTTCTAGTAATGAATTTGCATTACACTAGTTGTGGTTGCATCCTTGAGTGTTATCTGTCTTACTCTCATGTTAAGCAGCTAGGTGTAACAGAAAGAAACAGAGAATAAAGTGCGTCGTCTCGTCCATAGAGTCCTATACAGCAACTTGTGTACTTGCACAAACTTCCCTTTTGTTGGCTCTCAGCGCTACACAACAGTGCTACAAATGTGTAGAGGAATAGAACTCCTGCCACCTGATATTTTGAAACATTGTGATCGTGCCAAAATGTCCAGGATTGGCCAAACAAAGAAGAAGCTGATTCCACCGGGGATAATTGGGGTTGTCTTGTTGAAGAGGTGCAAAAAGCTTTTCTGATAGCACCAACACTACTACTGGGTTTGTTTTGCAGGCACGCATGCTGAGAGCTGTGAGATTGCCAAAGTGGACACAAGGCACGTCTTGCAATCCAACCATATGGTCGAGTCTCAGCCCACATGGCCACTTATGAAGCACTTGACATGGCTTCACTCAATTCAAGGAGTAACAGCAGCATGTTAGAAGAGCACACATTAAATCATGCATGCATGCAATTTTATATTTTGATACTGTAGACTTTGCACGGAAGTGGGACAGGGACGTTTTTTGAGTAGATGTCAATCAAAAAGACACCTGGCAGTTCATTAGTCCGCGGTTCTTTCAGTCTGCTTACATTTGCATAGACAACTCGAGCTCTCCTTTCAACGCGCCTCTCTCGCCGCTTTGCTTGCAAATTGTTCAACGCTCACCTTCCCACAAGCCTTTGCAACATAAGTAAGTTTGTCCTTGTCCAAATGAATAGAGGTTGTTACTTTGCATGTGATTTTTCTTTACTTTCACTGTCGAGTCTCCATGGATTTAACCTCTTAAACCCTGCTCCGCCCACCAAGAGGGGGTTATCATTAAAATACATGGAGCAAGGACAAGCTCTGTTGAAACCCACAGACGTTTCTTTCAGATTCTAGTCACGACACGAGCGTTTACAAATACTCCAAATATGTCAGGCTGAATTACAGGGAAGCGGGTGAAAAAGGGAGGCAGCCAGAGTTGAAATGTGTCGCTCAACGTGAGCGTCAGTGACATGGAACAGATTCAGCATCTTACAGCAACAAGTCTTTTTTTTAACCTCGCAGATACTAAACAAAAATGGTAAAGTAAAAAGTAAGAATCCAGTTCGAGCGCATAAAAAGAGGCGGTGGAATCTATCATACGTTGAGTTTTGGTAGATTAATTGGGACATTAGGTGGAGGTGGGTACATTAAGCACAGTCCTTTTCTTAAAGAACATGGTTTATTGAACACGAGTAAAAGGAGGCATAATACAAATGGCCTTTAATATATCATCCGCAGGAAGCAGGAAAACAAAAGGTGTCTGAATCTCGTCTAATGGCAGTATATATACTTCTTAACTTCAGGGGACTTTCAACAGTCTAACAACAACAGTGTGTGTGGCTACTTTTTCACCTTTTTTCTGGCCCGACTAAATCGTGGTTCTAGGGCCAGGAACAACCAGGCTGAGTCGGGCTGAGCATGCTAAACTAGAGAGAGAATCGCTGGCAAGGGGCTACAACTACAACAAGATGAACATATCTGACCGTGATTTAATTGTAATACACGTTTCTAAATGATGCCGAAGTAACAAAATGCTGATACCGGTTAGTAAGAACCATGAATTAATGCTTTGACAAGTCTGCAGACAGACGGCAGGCGAAGAACCCTTTTTAAAATGCGTGTTTTCTGAATGGAGATCGGCTAAGCTAACGTTGTATATGCTCCGACCGTCCACACTCACAGCAACGGCCTACAGACATAAATAAACCACCTGTATTCAGGCAGTCTGTGGTTTGTACTTGTTTCACTTCTGTCTAGTTTCTGAACAGATATGAGGAGCTGTGAGCTCTGAGGGCTAACAGCTAACGGCTGTGTTGTTTTCTGGGGCTCTCGTTGAAGATGACGTCACGGCTCCGCCTACACTGCGTTACTATAGTAACTACCCCAGTTCCTAAACTGTAATGGAAGCGCAGCATTAAAGTGAGCCGGGCCTAACGAGGCCTAACCAAATCGAGCGAGGCCTGCAGTGGAAACGCGCCATTAAAGCGCCGGCTGTTTCGGCTCCCTAACGGCTCTTCATGTTACCACAGTTTACCACGGAGCCAGCTCACGCACGTGCTCCACTTAAAAACCCCCCGCTCATCGCGTCCAAATCGCGCACGTTCCATGTTGTCCTGTAGCAGGCACCTTCGATGTCGGGGAAACGATCTTCAATCCTCCGAAAATAATCCCACAAGTCTCCTTTGCCCCTCCAACAGAGGGACGTCCTTTATCCCTTTCGTCATTTCAAGCGATAAAAACTCTCGATCTTCTCTCGAATTATTAATATTTTTTGACGCCCTCGGCTCGCGTTCGGGGCGTCCCGAGCTGAATAAGGGCGTCAAATGACGGCAAGACGGCCCCTGGCGGAAACGCTGAATGCAACTATTGTTTTTTAGATTAGTTTTGATATATTTGTGATGTGCTGCAACCCATTTCCCCTCGGGGACTAATAAACGAATAGAGAGGCGAAGTCCCTCCCCTTCCGAGAGCCTCCATGGGACCCCGGAAGCGGGAAAATATACATTGAAGTCAATGGAGAGAGAAAGGTTATCTTTTGATCCCGTCTGAATTGTGCCACGAATGACACATATGATGTTTGTCAATTTAAAATAACATTTTGCAAGTCAAAAAAATAAAAATGTGTCGTAAAACTGTGAAGTTACACATTTTTTTGTGTGAAACCGCTCAGTGAACTACAGGTCTCTGGTCTCGCACAATACGCGTCACCATCACAAAGACGGCCGTCACGTTAGCACATTCCACCTGTTTCTTTCAGAATGAGGCGAAAAGTATAAAACGAGGTGAACATCACTCCAAGTCTGGGCACGTTGAGAGCTGTATATACACGAAAGGGGAGTTAGTCGGTTCTGTAAGAGCAGCGGGACCGGCTTTACAAGGTTTCGGTGAGTAATATGAGTGCAATGTGTAACGTTAATGTCAGCTAGCTAACATTAGCTAACAAGGTACACTAACGTGTTTTGTTTTAGTAACTAGTTTTCTCCTTAAGAACTTCGTGGTCTCTGTGTATGCTGTGGATAACATTAGTGTTCACAAGAACAAGGTACACTCCCGTGTCTTGTTTGAGTTGCTCTTCAGATTGAAGCGGCCAGTTTTATATCGACTATACTGTCTGTGTGATCTCCTTTTACATCTCGTTGTGTCATTTGAGTTTATTTGCTGTGTGTAGATTCAAGGATTTTGGTTATCTCGGCACAGCTGTGTGTGACTCCCTCTGGTACACTAGTATGTGTTCCTAATGTAGAGAGCATTGATTCATTAATAAACTACACACCGAGTCTAGATCCTGACCAAATCCTTTTTTATTGTTGATCAAATGTTTTTCAAAAATGTATACACATTTAGAAAAATACAATGTACAATCACAACCAATACAACAATCAGACAAGAGGACAAAACTATGGAAAAATAAACCCCCCCCCCCCCCCCCAGATGCGGACCATCCTTGTATTATTGCTCATTCAATCTATTATAGCATGCTAACAAATGGTACTTACTTTATTTTTACAGATCTTCATGGGAGAGGATGGCGATGGGGGTTGTAAACGAGGCCGAAGGGGGGAAGGCTTTTGTGGAGGCCTATCAAGTGACAGTGTTGGAGTCTGGTCTCTTTGTGAGTGAGTCGGTGTTTTGGGAGCATCACCCGATGGACTTGTGCAGCCATCTGCCCTGCTGGAGGTGAAGTGTCCACACAGCCAGAGGAACATGACCATCGCGGAGGCAGTCCAGTTACCATCCTTCTGTCTCCGTGAGGAGGGTGGGTCATATGTTCTCAAGGAGAATCACCCATACTGGCACCAGGTCCAAGGGCAGCTGCACATCACAGACCGGAGTCTCTGCTACTTTGTTGTGTGGACCACGAAGGAGGCGATCATCATCCCCATCCCCAAAGACCCTGCATGGCATGGCAATCTCCTCCTCCAGCATATGCTCCCTGTGTTGGCCAGTAGAGAGGAGGACATTTAAATAAACATACTCTTAACACCCTCGGACTCTGCGTTGTGTTTCCTATGTGTGATGGGGTGTTATGCAGAGGGGAGGAAAACAGGACACAGCAGATTGTGGTGGAGATGCTGAGCAGTTATTTAATTGTTGCATGTAATTATTATTATACTGCGTGCTTCTTAGTTATTCCATCTTTTGCTGTAACATGGATCTGTATGTAACTCTATTTACTTGTTATCTACCACATTTCCTTCATTATACATGATGGTGTATATAGGATATATATATTTGTATACATATCTGTAAGTTATATAATTTTATTTTTCGTATTTGGGATTGTTGGAAACGTCTTTTTGATCTCTGTCTATAAACACAAACTGAGTAAGATTGACAATAAAGTTGACTTTGAAAAATATATATATTCTTTATGAAAATAGTTGACTGCTGGAGAAATGAATCCAAATGAAACGTTGGACTGAACTACAACTACGCCTTTGAATCTCTAGACTGTTTTTCAGTGGGATGGCTAGTTCCTGAATCTTTAAACATTTATTAGTTTTTTCTCAGAACAGATTTGATTTTCTGAAGTTAATTTAACTTTGCCGACCATGTAAGGTCATTATTAAAAGGTACAATCAATTTGTTTAGGGTTGACTAAAATAATGAAAAACATTTCATTTGGATAATTTACTGACAGAATAAGAAACTCGATGATGCTCTACTCACCTGTTCCCTTTTTATAAAGTGAAACAGTTGAAACGATAGATTTTAGTAAACTTAAAAACAACCTTCTCCAAAAGCTATCAAGGAATATACCGAATACTTGTTTTAGAACTTTATTACATATTTTTTATATAAATAGTTTGAATGATCCATAATTGACAGAAGCGTGTGTTTACACTGACCTGTTACTCATATATTAATGTCTTTGTAACTTCAGTAAACCACTACCTCACTAATTTCTCTCATTCATCACGGTTCAGTAAACTAAGTGATGCATGAACCAGTTTAATCATTATAATAACGTCGGATTGCAACTCTTTGAAACTGTAGGTGGCTCTTAAAAGAGCCGTTGTGTTTGGGTGTGCTGGTCTCAGGTCAGTCTAAGCCCTCTCTCCGCGGATGCGGCGGGCCAGCTGGATGTCCTTGGGCATGATGGTGAACCTCTTTGCTTGGTTCATCTTACTGGGGGGGCAGCTACAGGGATGTGGGTGCAGCCCACAATCATTGTGCAGTTGAAGGCAGAATGAATGTATTATTGACTCATAATGAAGCACAACTTCATGTCATACAATACATTGACTTTATTTGTAATTGTGTAAAAAAATATGAGCATTGATTAGCAAGCAGGACCTGCAGGAACAGAGCACGGTGATGGATGGAGCTGGGAAGAGAGAAGAATAAAGAAAACAGATCAACTTTATTATCGGATATTAAAAATTCAATTTCAAAACAAGTTGCCGCTCCTACAGTTTTCTAGTATGTAAAGATGATTTCACATGACCTATGCAAACTATCACACTCAATACATGTGTGTCTCTGGGGGGTGCATTGTGCCTTTGATGTATATAAATAATATACCATAACCAAATACTATTACGTACAGTGGAAATCAGGGTGCCAGAGCAGGTCAGTGTGCATGTTCCTCAACGTCTCATCAGTTACAGGTGAGGTAAGGAAAAAAAAAAGAGAAAAAGGTCAGTAACAACACTTTAAAGTAACAACACTTTGAATAATTATCTCTTCTAACAATTTTCTCTCAGTAAGCACACAACTACTGTCTTTCCAACAAACAGATTGACTCACTGTCACTGTCACCACAATGATCACCCCTGCCTGCCTTCGACTCTCCCTGAACTGCTTCCTTAGCACCCGGTGGAGGGAGCACTAGGCAACTCTTCAAATGTTTCACAAAATACTTACCATCATGACTACTCTTACTGTTTAACATTTTGGTTTACTTCATGTAATAAAATAATAACTTCATGGTAAGGCTACTAAAACTGACAAGGCTAAATAATGTAATGCTAACTAACGTGCTCGCTACTCATCGCTACTAGCTAGGTAGCTAACTTGACTATGTTCCATGCACAACATGTATCTATGATATTACCTGATATGTCTGATCCAGCGACTCCTGGTCCTTTCATCAGACGGGAAGCGATAGAACGAGCAAGTGGTGTGATCACTTGTGTGATTACAACCTGGTACAAAGCACACAGGCATCTTGTAAAAGTGAACCAACCACTTGGAGCAACTTGGAGCATTATCGCCTATGACATCACTTACGCGACCCATAATGGGATTTGGGATTTGTAGTCTTTGTAGTCGCGTATTTTTCATAGTCTTATATTTCAACAGTTGTACGACAAAATGTGACTTTTTTGACATGGAAATGATTGTTTAAGATTGACAAACATCATATGTGTAGTTCGTGGCACAATTCAAACGGGATCAAAAGATACGTTTTCTCTCTCCATTGAATTCAATGTATTATTTTTCGCTTCCGGGGTCCCATGGGCCGGAAGTAGATGGGCGTGACTTCGCCTCTCTATACTATATTTATTCAGAGCACAATGAGGTCACAAATCAGCGCTTGTTAATATTAAAAGCTTATACTGTATGTTTGTCATATCAAACACCAAATAAATACACTATTTGTACATTTCCTTACAAAGGTATGAAACAGATGTACTTGAATTCTCCAAGGGAAATTGGGTTTGGTGGTAGTGCATCATAGTGTATAACATTACATATGTATATTACTACAATTGTGTCAGAAAAGCATTTACACACTTTTTGTGGTACAGTAGAAAATGACGATGATGATGATGATGATGCTGGGGCCTCATTTCTCCGCTCGTTAAGGAAAGCCCTGAGGATTATGGCTTTCATGTGAAAGATTGCAGCTGGAAGAAGCTTAGATGTGAAGATTCACAAGTTCAAATACGTTTGCTATGATAATATGACCTTTCCTTCTTTATTCTAATTCCTTCGCTCAATCCTTTTAACGGAGCTTGATCAGAGAGCGGAGTCTCAACATCCAAAATGTCTCCTCTTGACAAGCTGACCTTTGTTTAACTCTTGAATATGTCGGGAGTGCGGTGTACATCGACTTGTTTCGGGACTGTTTTCAAACACAGAAGTGTGAAAAGCTTCGGGTGTAAGAGGATTTTAGTGTGTGTGTGTGTGGAAATGTGTGTGTGTGTGGAAATGTGTGGAAATGTGTGTGTGTGTGGAAATGTGTGTGTGTGTGGAAATGTGTGTGTGTAAGGAAATGTGTGTGTGTGTGTGTAAG
This sequence comes from Harpagifer antarcticus, assembly GCA_902827135.1. Lineage (NCBI taxonomy): Eukaryota > Metazoa > Chordata > Actinopteri > Perciformes > Harpagiferidae > Harpagifer > Harpagifer antarcticus. Next base: position 553,451 of record CADEHL010001052.1, on the reverse strand, counting down.
GAAATGTGTGTGTGTGTAAGGAAGTGTGTGTGTGTGTAAGGAAGTGTGTGTGTGTGTGGAAATGTGTGTGTGTGTGGAAATGTGTGTGTGGAAATGTGTGTGTGTGGAAATGTGTGTGTGTGTGTGTGTGTGTGTGTGTAATGAAATGTGTGTGTGTGTGTGTGTAAGGAAATGTGTGTGTGTGTGTAAGGAAATGTGTGTGTGTAAGGAAATGTGTGTGTGTGTAAGGAAGTGTGTGTGTAAGGAAGTGTGTGTGTGTAGGAAGTGTGTGTGTGTGTGTGTGTAAGGAAATGTGTGTGTGTGTAAGGAAATGTGTGTGTGTGTGTGTGTGTAAGGAAATGTGTGTGTGTGTAAGGAAATGTGTGTGTGTATGTGTGTAAGGAAATGTGTGTGTGTGTGTGTAAGGAAGTGTGTGTGTGTGTGTAAGGAAATGTGTGTGTGTGTGTGTGTGTGTGTGTGTGTGTAATGAAATGTGTGTGTGTGTGTGTGTGTGTAAGGAAATGTGTGTGTGTGTGTAAGGAAATGTGTGTGTGTAAGGAAATGTGTGTGTGTGTAAGGAAGTGTGTGTGTAAGGAAGTGTGTGTGTGTAGGAAGTGTGTGTGTGTGTGTGTGTAAGGAAATGTGTGTGTGTGTAAGGAAATGTGTGTGTGTGTGTGTGTGTAAGGAAATGTGTGTGTGTGTAAGGAAATGTGTGTGTGTATGTGTGTAAGGAAATGTGTGTGTGTGTGTGTAAGGAAGTGTGTGTGTGTGTGTAAGGAAATGTGTGTGTGTGTGTGTAAGGAAATGTGTGTGTGTGTGTGTGTGTGTGTAAGGAAGTGTGTGTGTGTGTGTGTGTGTGTGTGTGTGTGTAGACCCTTTAAGGCATATTTTCTGGTGCATTTTGTTACATAAAAAGCTAGCTAGCCAAGACTAACAAATGCTCCGTTGAAGAGACAGCTGCCAGCACTCAATCCAGCAACTAGGTCAAGTCCTTCTGACATCCGTGACAAGTCCCAGCATCGAGGGCCACTGTCCCCTCGGGCTCCACGACTTACCCACGTGTCACCTGTGTTCCCAGGAGGAGGCCTTTTTTTGGAGGGGACCAAATGTACGCTTCTGATTCTGCGCTCACGTGCCCATGGACAGAAGTAGAAACTCTCGTTATAATTAGGCTCTGTGGCATCCAGGGGTAGGCAACCTCCGTCTGCCGTTTAGGCATGAAGATGACTCCTCCTTTCCCATCCTCACTGCATTATTAAGGCCGACAGGAGTGTCTCTACCATTCTCTTTGTACTGCTCCCCATCCAAACCTCCCCCCGGTCCTCCTCGACATCCCACCACCACATGTGTTCTCTGTGAAATGGAAATGCCGCCCCATTAAAAACCGTCAACCTGAAGCAGATCACTGCTGCACTTATGCTAATGTAGACACAGGGACATATCACACAAGGAGAGGAGGAAGGAGGAAAAAAGAAGTTGGAGAGGGATACTAAAATATACAAAATTACCAGTTTCACTTGAGAGATGAAAGTATAGAGTCTCTAATTGGAAATGAATACGGGTGTAGTTAGGATATATTCACAATTGTGCAGAAGTTGGGGTGGGTTTAAGGTGAGAGTTCATAACAGAGTACGAGAGACGGGATTGATGATAATTAGGACCGCAGTTTGCCTCTGCAATGATTGAATTGTCATCAATATTTACAGTCTGTGGCAGCCTGGATTTACAGCTTTGTATACACTTTTATGATGAGTGTTTATTTCAAGTTTTCACAGTCAAAGTGCTTCCCGGATAGGTGTCCCCTGTTGTCAAATCCTGCTGAGGAAAAACGCCTCACAATCGCTAAACAATTAAAATATGTGTACAAGTGATGCATAAAATTACAGCAGAAAATAAGTGTCCTCTTACTAATCTGTTTGGTTGCGTCTCGGTGTCTTGGGATCAGCCCCCTCTGTCACCGTGGAGAGTGACAGTAATGATCAACTCTAATCAAATCTGCTCCCACGAGGGTCTGCCTCATTCCTCAATCCTCACTGCACATAATGGGGAGAGAGGAGGAAAATTAAGTGTCCCTTTGATCCATGCGGCTGAATACTGAGCATGTAGCAAATTAAAAAGAGAAGCCTGGAGGATTGCTGCCAAAGCTTTTTAAATACTGGGACATTGTTAGTCTCAGACCTTCCATTTTCTTAACCAGAGGGGGTCCAGTGGCATTTGTGTGCATTAGTACGACAAACAATAGCACACGTCTCTCTGGAGAAGTTCAAGTGTGTGCATAGCTATACAGTGTAGTTATGACCATGCCAATCTTAGGTCACACGCTCCTCCTCCGACAGAGCAACACAATAAAACAGATACAATAGAATATAATAGAAACAGAATATGATAGAAACTGTGCAGAATAGTCTACGGTCCGGCAGTGAGTAGGGGCTTGGACTGGGAGCTGTAGGGTCGCTGGTTCAAGTCCCCGACCAGACCTAAAATATGGAGTGTGGACTGCTACTTAATGCCCCTTTCACACCAATGCGTTTTCAGCTCCGGCTCGGAGCTGGAGCCTGAAAAGTACCGTTTTTTTCCTGTTCACACCGCAGAGGCGCCGCCTCTTAGCTCCGGAATCCGGTTCACTTCCAGCTCCAAAAAATTGTGGGTCTAGAGCAGTGTTTCTCAAACTTTTTCATACCAAGGACCACTTAACCAATACAAAAACACTCGCGGACCACCTAACTCCACAAATATCTAAAAACACATCGTTTTTTACAAATCGCCTGAAAATGGTACAAACAAGTGGCCACATGTGTGATGAAGGTGTTGCTCTGGGCTATATCATGCAATGGAAAGTGAAACTTAAGCTCGCTCCATTGCGGAGATATTCCCGCGAGAGTGCGGAAAACTAAATTAATTAATTTATTTCAAATGTGAAATGTTACCAATATACTCACGGACCAATAGGGGGTGCTCACGACCAGTGGTCCGCGGACCACACTTTGAAAAGCACTGGTCTAGAGGCAAGAGCTTCGAAGCTAAGAGGTGGCGTCGCTTACGTCTCTCTTACGTCGAGGCGGGGGCAGGGGCAGATTCGTCGTTGATGCTGAAGACCACAAAGAAGTCTTGCATTTCGCATATGATGTCTGTAAGTTCCAAGTAAAGTCGTCCCTTGTGAAGTCGTCCGATGCCTTCCATTTCGTTTCGTAAGAGGATAACCAAAGAGAACAGCGCTTCAATACAATCGGCCATTGTTGTTGTTGTCGATGTGAGGGATTTCCGCGCGGTTTGGATTTTATGAAGCAGGCACGTAAACGGTGACGTCATGACGCGGCAGCGGCAGCTCTGGCCGGTGTGAACAGAGCGGGAGCAGAAAAGGGAAACCGGAGCTGAACCAGAAAAGCTCCCGCTCGGAGCTAGAAAGGGAAAAGCGCTGGTGTGAAAGCCGCATTGGAGAGGTCCCAGTTCACCTCCTGCCCTGCCGTGGTGCCCTTGAACACCCCCCTTCCCCCCTCACTCCCATAGCTGCCCACTGCTCCTAGTACTAGACTCCTGGTGCTAGGAGAACAAATCTCACTGTGTGTGCTTGTGTGTGTGACCATTAAAAAGTTAATTCTACAGTAATTGGAATATTGATATGTGAGTTGCAAACAGATAAATGTTATGTATGTTCTTAAAGTTGTATACGGTAATAATGTTGTGTTTCTCGACCGTTTGACTCTGATAATGTTCGTCTCAAATGCACTCACATATGCAAACGGCAGTGGTTGGATTACCATAATATGCTGTGGCTCGGAGATGGAGGGAAAAAGCAATATGAATGCTAAATTGTGACTCCCACGAGTGCCAACATCTGTGCACCTCGCCGTGCAAACGCAGGACATCTCGATCAAATGGGTGCTTCACCGTAAGGGCGACTACAATATGGTTCTTAAAAAGGATTAAGTGATTGCGAGTCATCGTGTGAATATCATCGGGCGTTTTTAATGGTCTGCTATCCTAAAAACGGCCAATTGCTTGAGAGGGAGGCATGTTGGCATTGATTAATATCCCTGTTCTACATATGATGATGATGATGATGACGCCGATGATCATGAGGGGTTGATATCTGTGCGTCATTACCATAGCAGCTGTCGGTTCCCAGATGCATAATTTTGAGTCCCATAATTAGATCCGTGCCCTGACTGGGAAGAAAATTCATTTCGGATATGATTGTTGTTTGTTCATTATGTTTATAGATACCTCTATTAAAGGCTAATCACAATTTCCAATTGATTTAGCGAAGTTTGAGAATGTCTCGTTGCTGAAGTTCGTTGATAATTCAATGGAGAATTTATCTTCCCTGTGCGAGAGAGAAAACAAGTCTTAATGAAACCAACTCAACTCTGAATACCGAATGCATCTCGATGAATAACATTTAGATTACTTTTTTTTAGGGTTGCTAGGATGACTGACTGTGACGAAAGTACGAGCCGTCAGTCCATAGTGACGAGGTAACTTCGTCACTATGGACTGACGGCTTCGAGCGGGTAATATTGCACAGTACAGTTGACGTTACATTGTTGCTAGGGATGCACGATATTGGATTTTTGAAACCGATACCGATAACTTCCTGCTTCTCAAGACCGATACCCGATAATAATATAATATATATTAAATGTACCTGTAGTTTTTGCACACCTGGTGGTAAAAAAAGACTAGTAGTGAGCAAAATGAAGTTAGAGATCGTTTTAGCCCTGGGGTCGTCTCTGGCAAACTTCTTCAAAAGCCTCGTGGATAGGTAAAAGCCCCGGTGCCTTTGCAGCTGGCTTTGGATTCGCCGCTAGTTTAGCAGCGCAGGCGTCTTCGTACGCTTTTAACACACCATCGTAGCGATGCCGATGTTTCAGGTGACTAATCAGGTTGGAAGTATTATAGCTCGTTGTTCCCTCCTCGTGGAACTTCTGCATTTGTTAATCCAAATAGCAAGCGAACTATCTAACTCTGAAACTTTGAAATAGTCCCATACTACCGACGACATGTTTGTTTACTGTCCTGGCTTCACGGCCGCACACCATCTACGTCACAGCCAGGCATGAGTTAGGGAGCGCTGGATCTTCCTAAACCACTAATACCACAGTACTGGCAAAACGGGAGGAGCCGAGTGAAAAACAAGCGCCCCTCATCCCAATCCACCCACACCGCAGTATCTTTTTACCCAAAAGATATATTGTATATTATCGGGGCTATTAATACTTTTATCGGGTTTATCGGGATGACGTCATAATTCCTAATATCGGGCTGATAATTATCGTGCACCACTAATTTTTGCACATACTTTATACTAATTATTGAGGTAGTATTTTTTAACTGATTAAACCGTATTTATTGGAATGTCGTCTGGCAGGTGCCGGTCGGGTCGGGTCCTCGGCTCCGCCTGAAAAGATAGGGGAGTTTGCGAGAGCGCCGAGAGTCGAAGGATGACAGAGGTTGAGAGTAATCAGGGTGCAAATAATATGTTTGGCTGATGATTGTGTGCACCTGGTGTCCTGTGTTGTCTCCTCCCCCTCACCTGTGTCTTGTTAGTATGCAGTTTCCTTGTAACTGGGTGTGTGTGAGATCCTTGTGGCTGCAGGATGTGTGCAAGGAGAACAGCAGGATTGAGGCTGTGAACTTTGTGCAGAGGATTTTAATAAATGCCCACGTCGGGTTATATCTTTGGACGTTCTGCCTCCTTGCTTGGTCCGGGCCGCTCAACGGTCAGTCTCACACTGACAAAGGCATGACATGATTTGGGTTTGCAGTTCTCTATTACTCCAAGCTTTATTCATCATTATTAGTTATTTCCCAAAAAGTCAGTGGAGAGATACAGTGTATTAAAAATTGTACAGAATTTGAATTTCGTCCTTTTTCGTCCAATAATCGGTTAGGTTTGCACAACCCCAGCATGTATCTCTGAAGAGTAAATATTGTATTTTTGAAGCTATTGTTACCTCAAAGTAACGTAAACATTGCAAACAATAATTGGGTATTTGCTAATTAGGAGAAAACAGCTATTTTGGAGCACGGTTGAATCCCCTAAGCTGCCGAGGTTGAGAACTGTGTCACCATGAATAATGAAGTTGCTCCGACACAGACTGTATTATCTGAGCTCACTTTGTTCTGACTTTGAAAGCCCTCCAGTTTCACATACTTCTTAACTAGACTTGTGAGTGATAGCGTGGTTAAGTATCATGACCCGGGTGGTCAAACCCTTCAGGGGGAACAAATTACTCGGGGAAATTCGGGGGGTTGATGCCGAGGCATATTACACATTACAGGAGTGAAAACAAATGTATCACTGCACATGAGTCATTGAGGCAGAGTTTTAATTATTGTCAGTGTCAGACTTGAGCGTAGCCTGCACTCAGGGAGGCAAAAATAGAAAGGGAATTAGCCCCCTTTCACTATCCCTGACAGCTAATTACACATAAAATGGCCAACAAGGCAAAACAAAAGCACACAATTACACTTGGCTGTAGCTCGAGCTAAACTCAAAAGGGCTGATGGTTAAACTTTTATTTTAAAGGAGACTTAACACATGGATCTGAGGGATTTTGAATGCACGAGACATCTGAATGTTTGCATAGTTTCTTTAAGATCGATACAAACCTGCAGATGTGGGTCGTACAGTACACTCGGCTCATATTTGGCCTCGCTTCTCCATGCAGCCTTGAGCAGATATGAAAGCGTGTGCTCCAATGCAATGAATGCTAAACACGAGTTCAGCCAGGAGGAACGTTTTATTGGCCCTTATCCAGACCAACATTGACTTCTTCATCTATTTGATACTTTTCGCCCAGGGAACGATTTAAAAGGAACCGCAACTCCAGGGTGAATGGATGATTCTGTCCTGTGTGTCTTAGTCTAGTATTTTCAATTAATCATATTCAATATAGTCTAATTAATCTAATTGGGGTCAATTACTCGTCCCCTCTGCTCCTGCACCGGATCTTGGCAGGCAGGTGGTTGAATGGGAGTGGGTTTGAAAGGGATTGAAGGACTCTGTGGTTGTCTGGGCTGCTGCTTTGTGTCTTTTCGCAGCCTGGCAGAGACTCCTTGCTCTCCGTCTTGAGTCAAAAGCCACAGCCAAAGATGGACAGACAAGAGAAAGGTCCTGGCTTAGTTTGGTCTCTGGGATACTGAGGGTATTTTCCTGTACTCTCATACATAGTTGCCTGTGTGCAGGGGTGGGAAGTAGTGGAGTACAAATACTTTGTTACTGTACTTAAGCACATTTACCTGGTATCAGTACTTTACTCCACTACTTATTTTTCTGAAGACTTTGACTTCGTACATTTTAACAAAAACACCTGTACTTTCTACTTCCTACATGTTGAACACAAATACCTGTACTTTCTACTTCTTACATGTTGAACACAAATACCTGTACTTTCTACTTCTTACATGTTGAACACAAATACCTGTACTTTCTACTTCTTACATGTTGAACCCAAATACCTGTACTTTCTACTTCCTACATGTTGAACACAAATACCTGTACTTTCTACTTCTTACATGTTGAACTCAAATACCTGTACTTTCTACTTCTTACATGTTGAACACAAATACCTGTACTTTCTACTTCTTACATGTTGAACCCAAACACCTGTACTTTCTACTTCTTACATGTTAAACACAAATACCTGTACTTTCTACTTCTTACATGTTGAACACAAATACCTGTACTTTCTACTTCTTACATTGTGAACCCAAATACCTGTACTTTCTACTTCCTACATGTTGAACACAAATACCTGTACTTTCTACTTCTTACATGTTGAACTCAAATACCTGTACTTTCTACTTCTTACATGTTGAACTCAAATACCTGTACTTTCTACTTCTCACATGTTGAACACAAATACCTGTACTTTCTACTTCTTACATGTTGAACTCAAATACCTGTACTTTCTACTTCTTACATGTTGAACTCAAATACCTGTACTTTCTACTTCTTACATGTTGAACTCAAATACCTGTACTTTCTACTTCTTACATGTTGAACACAAATACCTGTACTTTCTACTTCTCACATGTTGAACCCAAATACCTGTACTTTCTACTTCTTACATGTTGAACTCAAATACCTGTACCTTCTACTTCTCACATGTTGAACCCAAATACCTGTACTTTCTACTTCTTAAATGTTGAACTCAAATACCTGTACTTTCTACTTCTTACATGTTGAACTCAAATACCTGTACCTTCTACTTCTTACATGTTGAACTCAAATACCTGTACTTTCTACTTCTTACATGTTGAACTCAAATACCTGTACTTTCTACTTCTTACATGTTGAACCCAAATACCTGTACTTTCTACTTCTCACATGTTGAACTCAAATACCTGTACCTTCTACTTCTTACATGTTGAACTCAAATACCTGTACTTTCTACTTCTTAAATGTTGAACTCAAATACCTGTACTTTCTACTTCTCACATGTTGAACTCAAATACCTGTACCTTCTACTTCTTACATGTTGAACTCAAATACCTGTACTTTCTACTTCTTACATGTTGAACTCAAATACCTGTACCTTCTACTTCTTACATGTTGAACTCAAATACCTGTACTTTCTACTTCTTACATGTTGAACTCAAATACCTGTACTTTCTACTTCTCACATGTTGAACTCAAATACCTGTACTTTCTACTTCTTACATGTTGAACTCAAATACCTGTACTTTCTACTTCTTACATGTTGAACTCAAATACCTGTACTTTCTACTTCTTACATGTTGAACTCAAATACCTGTACTTTCTACTTCTTACATGTTGAACTCAAATACCTGTACCTTCTACTTTTTACATGTTGAACTCAAATACCGGTACCTTCTACTTCTTACATGTTGAACTCAAATACCTGTACTTTCTACTTCTTACATGTTGAACTCAAATACCTGTACTTTCTACTTCTTACATGTTGAACCCAAATACCTGTACTTTCTACTTCTCACATGTTGAACTCAAATACCTGTACTTTCTACTTCTTACATGTTGAACTCAAATACCTGTACTTTCTACTTCTTACATGTTGAACTCAAATACCTGTACTTTCTACTTCTTACATGTTGAACCCAAATACCTGTACTTTCTACTTCTTACATGTTGAACTCAAATACCTGTACTTTCTACTTCTTACATGTTGAACTCAAATACCTGTACTTTCTACTTCTTACATGTTGAACTCAAATACCTGTACTTTCTACTTCTTACATGTTGAACTCAAATACCTGTACTTTCTACTTCTCTCATTTCCCAAACAGCTGGTTCCTTTAGTCTGAATGTGTGTTTGATGCGTGATCATTATTCTTTAGAGTCATTGCGTGCCTATTGATTTGAACACGATCCGTGTATCCATCATTTCCTGGTCTTCTCTAAAGAAGAGGGACCAATGGAAACGTTGTCATGTTGCCGTTGTTCAGCATGGAAACATTCATTAGCTAACAATGACATTATTGTTCTATTAATATAAAGGGAGGTCAGGTACTCTTTAAAGCAGCTGCTAGTTATGGGTACTTTTTACTGAAGTACATTTCAAAGTTCTTTACTTTCACTTGAGTAAAGAAGTTTAGTCAGTACTTTTACTTTTACCAGAGTATGTTTAAACACGAGTATCTGTACTTCTACTTGAGTAAAGCATGTGTGTACTTTTGCCCTCTCTGTGTGTGTGTGTGTGTGTGTGTGTGTGTGTGTTTCTGAAAAGATGCAGATCTGATCGCCCCTATCCTTGTTGAGGGCTGAGTTTGCAACCTGATACTGCAGGTGTGTTATCTCTGTGTTTTTAAGAGGAGGCAGCAGATATATTTATGTATGCGTGTGTATGCATTTGTGTCAGCGATCCAAGGCCAGCTGTAACACCGCAGCGTTAGTCCGGCGCTCTTATTGCTTGATGCTGGCATAAACAAGCAGGCGCTGATCTGCGACATCGTCCCATGACAGCACAACAAAAGAGGAAACAATGTGAATGTGGGCCTCGACGACAGCCGGTCGCACACCCTCCCGACGTGTTGTCTGAATCTCATTTCCCTGCGAGGCGAGAAGACGGCTTTGTGAACACTTTTAATATTTGCTAAACGTGTTTGGTCTGACCTGAGATGAGGAGGCATTTATCTCGCAGGTGAGAGCATCGGTTCCTCCAGATAATGTTTGAGAAGCCAGCTGGACTGAAAAACACCTTTTGTTCTTCCAGAGTCTTTGTTCTCAGCCAGCTGTTTGCTTAGCTTAATTGCTGAGGTTCCAGAAGTGGCACAGTTGAGACCAATGAGCAAAAATCAAATCAAGCTAGACTTTAAAACCTACCAGCTGATCCGTTGAAAGTTGTTTTTAAAGTTATGGGCTATTGCATGCTGCGATGGCCTATTTAATTTCTTCTTAATAAGATGGTGCTCCTGTCGCGCTGCCAGTCTGAAGAACGGGCTTTTAACAAACCGCATTATTCAGGAGCTCTTCTAGCAAACCTTTCCTTGGGTTATAACTATTAGTGGAGTGACACTAGCAGCGAGGCTTCATGTAGAATGATTGACATCAGTTGCTAAGCTTCCTATGTTAGACCGTGAAATGCAGACAATCATAACGTGCCTCCGTTCTGATCTAAGGTCCCTGTTTTTACCTTCTGCAAGTCTTCTGGGCTCTGGGCTGAATTGTAGTGTAGTTAATGCACACTGCGAATGTTTCTAACTTATGCAAAGCAACACGATTATAATGCTTGAAAGCATTGGCAGTGATTGAGGCACAGTAAAGCGCTGCTAAATGTGTTCAGCTGATAGACGTTTAGGGGCCCATTCATTTGAGAAGAAGTAGTTGTGGAGGTGGGAAAACTAATTATACTAAAAGCCCTTTTTTTTTTAAGTGCAGCTTTAGGTTACGTCCACGAAAACCAGAACAGTTTATCTTAAAGGCTCCATGTCATGGCCATTTCTACTGATCATAATTCCATTGTTGAGGTCTACTAGAATAGATTTATATTGTTCAATGTTCCAAACTCACATTGGTCTCTCACAGCATCTCTGTATAGTCTGTGTATTCACTCTCTGTCCTACACGGCTTGTTGAAAAGGTTTCTAACGCTGTGAGAATCTGCGGAGAGCATTTCTCCACCATCCCAACTCGTCTATTACCAACCAGGGAGCTCTATGCAAGTCAATGGGACTCCCTGTTAGTTGAAAATGTACACTAAAGGTCCCCCCACTGTGTTTGATAGTGACGCCAAGGGATCCTGGTGTGTGAGGAGCTCCACGGATTGGTCCATTTGTTTCTTCCGGGAACCACATGACGTCATGAAGAAGAAACAAATGGAAAAAGAGAAATGTCCAACGAGGCGTTCTGGGGCAGCACAGACAGGTCTTCTCTGTGTTAGAGTTGTACTCCCTACAGGGTGCACTTTGAGGGTTTGAGACCATTTACATGCAGAAGCTACACAACACACGAGGGGACGGGTAACAACCGGAAAAGCATGACATGGGACCTTTAACATGTCTCTAGAGAGAACAAAAATGCAATCCTAAAACATACTTGTATAAATGTGTTCCTGGCAGTGCTTCATTTGGCTCTGTTTAACAATGAAAGATTAATCAAAGTAAAGTATTTAATGATTTAAAAACTTGCTGTTTAACCTTGAAAGTATATTTGATGAGTCTAAAAGACTAAAATCTTCACTTTATGAATAAAATAACTCCAGCTTGACATCAACAGTGAGTCAGGAGAAATGCGAGAGCAGATCTAATAAATCATGGCAGAGTTTGTCGAGCAACTTTTTCCGATAGTTACCAGAAATGTTGAAAATATTCAGCTGAGCATGAGATCTTATGAAGTGTAGTGCGACGGGGAAACAGATGACTAATATGTTTTTCTATTATACGGAAAACTGACTCTGCAAAAAATAAAACTCACTGCTTTTCCTCAGTGGAAACCATTGTAATGATGTTTGACAGCCAAATAGAAAACCGACAGAAATTGTATCCGTTATATAAACCCGTAGGTCAATAAGGTTATCAATGCATCTTGAGTTGCGTCGCTCTCCAGGTGCTGCAGTACTCGCTGTATAATGACTACACTGGATAAAATCTGCCAATAGAACAAGTGCTTGGTAAGATGTCTTGAAATAAGAAGGGGTATTTAGATAAATCACATCTTGTGATTAGCTGGGAGAACTCATTCTGAACTATATTTGACCAGAATCAGGAAATGTTGTTTCAATATAATCCGTAAATGCTCAAAAGTTTTCTGTGTCTGATGTTAGTTGGTGATTTTCGAATAGATGCGTATGTGTTTCATCTGAGATACGACTCAAAATAAGATGTTTTGACTTAACAAGATGACGCATTGTCTAAAAACAAGACTTGATATCTCACTGCAGTGCTACTTCTGAAGTTAGTGTGTCTTATATCAGGAGTAGAGACATACTCTGATAGATATTAGACACATATACTTGGCAAGATTTGAGTTTGTCGTTCTACACACAGTCATTTTCCGTGAGTTTACAGGCAGAGATGATCAACCCAGGGAGATGACGCTCAGTGGGAGTATGTGTTTGTGTAGCCAGTTATAACTGATGAGGTTCAATATGAAAGCTTCTTCCCTGCAGAGTTCACAGGGCAGCTCCAGATTCACTATCGTAAGATCAAGATTGCACCACGGCAGCCGTACATCCTTCCTCCGCCCGTAAATCTGTGGGGGAAAGCTTAATGGAGGGGAAGAAGCATAGGCAGCAGAGCTTAGATAGAGGTAACTAATTCCTGTGTTTCACTCGGCCTACAATTCTGCCGAGACATTTATAACGGGGTGCAGCTGCCAATACCTGAAGAAACAAAGGAATCGCTGGTGTTTCGGGAGGATAAAGCCGAAAGCCATCATTTGTTTACAGTGTCATTTATTAGTCAGTTCACCTTTCTTGGTTTGTCCTTCCCAGACCCTGAGACGTGCGTAATTGCAAAAATGTAATTACAAGTGCAGAGTAATATTTAATGGCTTGCAACCGAACACAGGTCATCAAAATGTACACCGCTTTGCCCTAAGTGTATTTTTTATATGTGTTGTTGCTTGAGGTCACAAGAAGCCCATACGCTTTTTAGAAAGATAAAGGCATGAAGATAATAATTGGGTAACTTTGACCTTTTTGAAAGAGTTTATATTGCTTAGCCGTTAGATTGAAATGTTTATCCAGCGATACCCATATGGTAGAAACCTTATTCTATTTCTTTAGCCCTTTTCTTTCATTCTCAAAATCCCCTCGTGAGTTTTGAGGTCCGCATTCCTCGGCAGAGCGATTACTCCTTGCTCTGGAAGTGTAAGTACCCGGGTCTATATATATAAGTGGAGCCCAAGGCAGGAGCATGCTTATTGGCCATGGCTTGCTTTCTGCATCCCATGGTACCTTATCATCTCAGGTGCCCCTCGTACATCATCGCTGGCATGTCTAATCATAGCATGCAAAACAAGCTTGTGCATATTCTACTGTCGTCACTTTTACTCCAATCTAAATAAGTGCAGTCGTGTTGAAACCAAACGGTGCTTTATGAACCTTTTATTTAGACTTTAGCTGTATGGAAATGGAAGCTTTGTCACTGTACTGAGCACTATGTAATATAGCTTGGTTACATGCTTTAAATCCACTGGGTTTATTTTCTGTCTGAGTAAGTTATACTCTAAAGGACTATTGATTCCCTTCCACCTATAGCTAATGAAAATGCATCTAATTTGCATTCTATTTTTCTAACATTTCAAAAACGCATTTCACATTGTCTTGACAGTCAGACGGAGCCGTAATAGAGTCACCAGCTGAGGGCAGCGAGCAAATTGTGACGGTTCAAAAGAACAATTAAACCTGTACCGATTTGCAAAAAGAGAAATGGGAATAAAAACATTTCATGATGTGGTTTTAGTCTTACAGGCAGACGAAGACACATGAATGCATCTCACGGCAATGGGGGTAAGATGGAGCATCAAAGCCCTGTTCACCATATGACTAAAGACTCAATATTTACACACTCGACGTGTCCTGAGGAAATGAAGCTCCATGACAACCTGGAGCAGTCAATTAATCGCGGGGTCTTAGTTCAGGCAGAATGATGAGGTGGGGTTAAGTCTGCCGGGCCACTCATTAAAAGCTCATCTCTGTCGCAATTGTATTTTAGATGGACGCTTGTGCTTACTAATGCACCCTTATGTGTGTATGCATGTGCAACACAATGTTATTCTCATGTTAGTACACCGGGGATTTATCCGCACGGTTCTGAAATGCAGCAAAACTCCGTCTAGTAGAAATCTGCATGATTATCCTCATCAGAGAGGTGATGGAGAGTCACCCTGATGTGGGCTAATACACTATAAATGCCCTACATGAATTCAATGGCAGTGTAAAACAGTTACATGACATTGAGAAAGCAATTATCAGCGAGACAATAATTTGGTTAATAAAGATCCCATTAACAATCATCATGCTAATTTGATGATTCTTTTATCTCAAGGCGAGCAGGAGGGAAAAGAGACAGATGCCCGAGCTGCTGACAAAGGCCTTTTCCACTCCCTTTGTTTAAGAGAAAAGAGTGTTTTAGAGATAGCCAAGGTTTTTCAGCCCTTTTTATTATGTATCAGTTGTGTTCAATTTCTTCCTGAGTGATAAGGCTTAGAGAAGGACACTGTAAAAATGACTCGCCCCTTCTTCTCCTCAATTCAGCGCCGTGCTTTGATTTGCATTCATGCAGCTAAATTATAAATGTGTGTGTGTGTGTGTGTGTGTGTGTGTGTGTGTGTGTGGTGTACTACATCAGCGGAGAGCCCAACTTGCATTTAGACAGGTGGGCCAGAATGCAACATAATATGCTTGGTTACACAGAATCTAAGCACAACCCTGTCAGTCATGTAATGGACCGACTGCTCAAAGGCACCATGCGGCTGACCACTTGTGAAGCTATGACGTGTTCTTTTATTGAAGGCAGTAAAAACATTTGTTTATTTGCTTCTTGACAGAAGTTAAGGGTAAAATGTTTCAAAGGAAATGCTTTTATTTTGAGGTGCGAGTGTGTCCTGCTCTTTCCCTTTGAGTATGTCGAGTGCATTTTCTCCGTCTTCCACCGTTCATGTTGGAAACTGTTGCTTTAAAGGTGGGGTAGGTAAGAATGGAGAAAGCAGCTCGAGTGCGCTAGAATTTGAAACTACGCAGCCGGAAACAATCTGCCCCTTCCTTCAGACTTCCTTACAGAGTCCCTCCTCCAACACACACGAACGCGCACATGACCAATGAGGGCACAGATGGAAGGCTGACAGGCAGGTAGGCCATCCAGTTACTTTAGCCGGGGCAGATGATTGGTCGTGCTTTTTACAGCGCCACGGCTTCACAGATGAAATGTTTTTATGGCTTTATTGTCAAAGCATTTCATGTGTTCCTTGCTATCGGGATGTTAAGAGCATTCCATGGAATATAACAAAAAGTGTTTCTGAAGTGAATTACCTACCCCACCTTTAATATAAACGCATTCAGTTCGGACAAGACTCGCTTTGTTCTTCATTCGAAGCTTCTATTGCACAGCATGATGAGCAAATCCATGTTGTGTAATAATTGATAAGCCACCTTTCGTTGTAAGCTAATATTCAAATAGTTGATCGGTGGTGTCTATAAATAGCCGATCAGACATCGCATCATTTCTAAATCGAGAAATGTTCATTACTCATTGGCCTGCTTTCCTGCATGCTCTTTATTTGGCTCCGAGACAACACAGCTGGACACACACACACACACACACACACACACACACACACACACACACACACACACACACACACACACACACACACACACACACACTCACACGCTGTGCATCGCCTGTGTCTGGTGTGTGTTTGAAACAGCTGTTTGAACAGCCCAATTAACATATAGACCTTAAATTCACCCAGGCTATTGACTCTAAATCAATTGAGATCGACATGTGGAACCGCTGACAAAATATTCCCCTGTTATCAAATCAAATCAAGTTTTATTTATATAGCACATTTCTAAACGATTTTTGGTCGAGCCAAAGTGCTGTACATATAATAAAATTAGCCTCCAGTAGAGACACTTTACAGCAAATACAACAGCACAGACCCTCTGTCCTTAGACCCTCTGTCCTTAGACCCTCTGTCCTCAGACCCTCTGTCCTTAGACCCTCTGTCCTTAGACCCTCACATCGTACAAGACAACACTTCCGGGGAAAACCCACAGTTTAAAGGGAACATGGGAGAAACCTCAGGGAGAGCAACAGAGGAGGGATCCCTCTCCCAGGACGGACAGACGTGCAATAGATGCCGTGTGTAAATCCAAGAGATAATACATTTTACAGTATATAGACCGAATGTTAGGAAATGCATGTGTCTGTAATAAGAAAATGAATCCACGAGGATGTCAACTACAATCCTGTGGGAGCCTTCAGGGAAGCAGCATGACGAGACCCAAGGCAGGACCGCAGAGACAGGTTCAGCCACGACCCGAAGTCCACGACTTATTCCAGAACTCAGGATAGAGGATCCAGGACACAGGACCACAGCAAGAGGATCAGCCTCGACTCCGGATCCCGGCGTAGATATAGATACAAGACGAGAACAAAGATTTGGCTGGGTTAATCGGAACAAGAGAATACACAGACACAGACAGAGAGGGGAAAGGTAATTGGATCAAAGTTATTCTTGATAACCCTCTTGAAAGATCTCATGAACTTCCCCACTCAATTTATCAAGACCCGATCAGTTCTATTAGATATAGGATAAGAAACAGAGAGAGGGAGCACAACAACCTATCTCCTCGTCAGAAGCACTATGCGCAAAATGGCACAGCGGTGACATGTTGGCCATTTCACTTTTACACTGTACGTTTTTTACAGAAATTGCCAGAAAAAGGAGCAATGTACAGGGAAGACCAGCATCTTAAAAAGCATTAAATATTTCATGTCAAATGAATCAAAGAATTCTTTTTTATACATTTTTTCGGAGTGAAATGGACCTTGGATTAACCGAAGCTATAGTCTGTAAATTAAACAATGTGTAACAGCTAAACAAATTATTGGTTAATTATAGTTTGCACAGTAAAGCATCACAGTGACATGTTAGATATGTTGACAGTTAATAGAAAATATTACGAAGGCAAGGACACGTGGCACCGCCAACGTGCAATCTGACACGTGTGAATATTTACAACACATGTCAAAATGGTTTTAAAAAATTGCTTTGTATATTTTTTACAAGGAAGGAAATGTGTTTTAAATATTAGCACAGTTTACAAGAATTGTTCCCTTTTCTTTACATACCCAGAATGCATTGTGTTTAAAGGAAGGGTTGTGACTTGTTTCAGTCTCTGCTCTAGAAAGACGTGACGATCCCGAGAGTCGAACTCAATGACCAAACAAACTCTCCATGAATCTTAAGATGTAAGTGTTTGTATGGAAAAGCGCTCACCATCATCATGAGGGAAAGGCACTGCAGAGATCAATAACAGAGCAGGTTATAGCTTTAAGCCAAGAAAGACAAGAGGAAGGTCAGACAAGTCACAGTGAACTCAAACGGATTAAAAGAGCACATCATCTAGGACAGGGGTGCCCAATACGTCGATCGCATAGGTAGATCGCCATCATCCATCCTTACTATGGCATTTGCCACTTGATTGACGGACAGCTAAGCCAGTCTGAGTTGTATTGTGCCATACGGGTTCATGCAGTTATGAGGAGGCCTAACCCAGGGGCGGTTCTAGGGGGGGCAGGGGGGGGGGCAGTGCCCTAACATTGAAACGTTTTTTTTTTTTTTTTTTTTAAATGTATATTTTCTGGAACTCGGTTTGCCAAAAACCGCAGGATTTTGTTGCTGTAATGTGAGATTGTGCAGACACCCTTATGTAAAGTAGAGATGTGACTGTTCATTGCCTTTATTTTTATATTAATATGGTGTTAGTGCAAACATTGCACTATAACTTAAGCCAGTGTTTCTCAAAGGACCACTTAACCAATAAAAAAACACTCGCGGACCACCTAACTCCATAACTATCCAAAAACACATCGTTTTTCTAGAACAGATTACAAATCGCCTGAAAATGGTACAAACAAGTGGCAACATGTGTGACGAAGGTGTTGGGCTGGGCTATATCATGCAATCGAAAGTGAAACTTAACCTCGCTCCATTGCGGAGATATTCCCGCGAGAGTGCGGAAAACTCAAATGTATTTATTTATTTCAAATGTGAAATGTTACCAATATACTCACGGACCACTAGGGGGTGCTCACGGACCACCAGTGGTCCGCGGACCACACTTTGAGAAGCACTGACTTAAGCTGAAGCTAACAGTAATAACTATAAGATCTATCTGAAATAAATAAGTGTACTGAAACAAATACCAATAACTGTATTGCATTGTTTTCTTATGCGCAATTAATTCATACTGTCTAGTTCTCTTTTTCGTCCTGCATTTATTGTGCCCCCCTCAGAAAATAACTGGCCCCCCAGTGGCCCCCCCAGTCAAATTGGTCTAGAACCGCCACTGGCCTAACCTCATCTGAAGCGCAAAGCGGTGCACTATTATGCGCTTATGCGGCTCAATTAGTGTAAGTGCCACAGTCTATCCGCCGTTCAATCCACTAGCCCCCCCCCCCCCCCCCCCCCGCTCCCTGTAGGTAGATAATTTGGGCGTGGTCATTTTAAAAGTAGCTCCCAAGCTGAAAAAGTGTGGGCACCCCTGATCTAGGATGTTATTGAAAGGAGAAATGTGCTGATTTTACATTATGTATTTGATTATACTTTTTCGTAGCGTTAAATAACACCCACATCCTTTGCCAACCAGCACCACCATATTGAAACGTCCACATTGACCAAGGATAATCTAATTTCCCGTGTCTTCATGGATGAAGGAGTAGAACGGGAGGTGGCCCGCTGGCTCTCAGGGACTAAAATACAGAGAATGATGGAAGAAGCATGGGAGTGGAGTTAGAAAGAGAGGAGCTATTATTCCCAGAAAGACACTTCATCTGAGCATCATCTGTGGTTTCCTCCCGGGGGGGGCGATGACTGGTTGGCAAACAATAATAACAACACATCTCTCTGGAAGGATAAACCGCTGCCTGGAAAAACCACATTTTATCAAACACGTTATCTTGGTCGAGGCGTGGTTAGGGTCGGGACATATTCCGGTTCATATTAGTATTTATTGACAAAGGAGTCCAATGGAGGTAAGGTCATTAGTACAGCACATGTTCAGACACAGAGGCAATGTGCTTGACATCAACATTAACACATAGGAAGTCAAACAGAAAGGAACACAATAAATAAACATAATGGAATAACAGACTCATGAAAACCGTGCATAATAAGAGAATCGTTTAAAGAGTTTCAGGCATGGGATTTAAGCCTTTGCAGACCATTTACATGCACACAAAACCCAAAGTGTATACAACACTACACTACAGCATAGGGCCTCTTTAACAAAATACAAGTAACAGATGTGTTTCAGATGTGTGTATCTCACACTGCACTGTTCATGTACCTTCTTGTTATTCACATTTTATTATCTCTGCTTTTAAATGCCATTTTCTTAATGTCTTTCATTTTTGTAAAGCACTTTGAATTGCCTTGTATTGAAAGGTGCTATATAAATAAACTTGCCTTGCCTTACATGTATTGGAGTCACTGTTAACTGTACTATCTAAAGTACTCTGACTTCAGTATGTGTAAGATT
This sequence comes from Harpagifer antarcticus, assembly GCA_902827135.1. NCBI lineage: Eukaryota > Metazoa > Chordata > Actinopteri > Perciformes > Harpagiferidae > Harpagifer > Harpagifer antarcticus. The sequence goes on along the minus strand of CADEHL010001052.1, from coordinate 533,779 downwards.
TGCAGCTTTAAGAGCCTCCCTGCTGGGCAAGGTTTCAATGATGTGGCTCCCTGCCACCTTGGAGCCACTGACCGGGGTTAACTTAACACCTTGATGGTGTCCAAACCCCCGGGGTTACCTGGCTGATAACCGATGCCTCTCACTTGGCAGCGCTGTCTCCTCTCAGCAAGGAAGACCCTTGATCAATATCTTAATGACATCTTGCTGTGTTTGCACATGTACTCTACTGGTGCCCCACAGCGAATGGACATGCAATAAGGGTGGAACATTTGGAGTCCTTTTTAAAGTACCTCAAAGCTTCTTACAGTAAAAAGGTACCACATGTATTTGATGCTTAGACGGAGAAACATCATTTCATTGCAAGTAATAACTCTATTGTTACTTTCACGGGTCTCTCCATGTCGCTTTACAGTTTCGATGTTGTGTCTGAAATTGGCTAAATCTGGAAGGGGGATCAGGGAGAAGCAATCGATTTACAATTGCCACTGCGCTGGAGAGTGTAATTGATGTCAAGGCTGCTCAGAAATGAGTTTTCTTGGCTTGCCGATTGAAATGACATGGCGCTATTGTGACTGGAGGCAAAGTGGAGCCAGACAAGGACCCATTGTTATCTCGTTCTCCCCATGCCAAACCGAAGCCATTAAAAATCCGACCATTCCCACTGTATACTCCCCCCTCTATACATGCATTCACAATAGAGCGTAACACAAGGGATTGAAGCACAGTTTCTCACCTGGCCCTTTTTTTTCTGGCCACAATTAAGCACATGTTCTCCAGAGGTCACTAAGGCAAGGCAAGTTTATTTATAGAGCACTTTTCAACACAAGGCAATTCAAAGTGCTTTACAAAAAATGAAAGACATTAAGAAAATGGCATTTAAAATCAGTCATTAAAAAGAAAAGAAAAGTCTTCAGCCTGGATTTAAAAGTAGTCCGAGTTGCAGCGGACCTGCAGGAGTTTGTCCTAAGAATGATCTCTGGTTGCATCATCTGTGGGGAGCTGGAGGAGCCGCCCTGACACACCTGTCAATATTTACTGTTCCAACAAAATACATCATTCATCGCCATCTGCTCTCCAGCAGCGCGGGTAGGGGCGCTGCTGCTGCAAAATGAATAGCACTTCTAATGCTCCCTCGCTAATGGAGCCTAATCAATTAATCAGCCCGTCGCAATCTGGAGGCGCCATTAACCAGTGCAGATATCCCTAATGCTGTCATTCTGTAACTAAAATGAGTGAGTGAATGAGTGCCTTTTTGGCTGCATTTACACATATATGTCTTCATTAATATAAACATGATTAAAACACCTCTCCAAGACATGTTCAGCAGCATCTAGCGGTGTACTAACTAGGCGATGTATGGCACGAGACAGCTGGATCCATACTAACTCTGGATAGCATCACTTTTTTTTAGATAAATGGATATATTTATCATGAATAGTCCCACTGGAGCAGCTACGAGGGGAGAGACAGAGGGTGTTCTCAATGTCGAGGAAGGCTGCTCCAGAGCCACTATTACAAGCATGCTACGTCATCGAGTGCCGCCGAAGGACTGTTCCAATGTCCAGCATACTTGGAATTCTACCGAGCCCGGCGTACTTCGTCTCACTCTTCGTTTCCCAAATGCCAGGAAGTGTTCTTGCCTCGCTTCTGAAGCAAGTGACTCGGAATACATGTGCTACCAAGCAAGCGTACTCGACATTGAGAAACTCCCAGACAGTGAGATCTGGTCCTAGTGTGTGGGGCGACTGTGGCTGCGAGGGAGTGCGGTCGTCTTTCAACCAGAAGGTTGTGGGTTCGATCCCAGCCCGTGCAGCCAACATGTCGATGTATCCTTGGGCAAGATACTTAACCCTGAGTTGCTCCCGATGGCCAACGGTGTGTGAATGTGTGTGAATGTTAGGTCCTAGAGAAAGTGGTACTGCTCTGTATGAATGGGTGTGAATGGGTGAATGACATGTAGTATGTAAAGCGCTTTGAGGGGTCGTAAAGACTGGATAAAGCGCTATATAAGTACAGTCCATTTACCATTTAGTGTTGTCACAATCATGACTTGGATACAAAACCCCAATTCATCAGGAAAAGTAATGGATTAATAGAAGACAGAACATTGAATTAAAAGAGATATTCAGACGGTGTGAACACAAGGCAGTGCAGGATATCAACAGGAGTAAATTATATTGTGTGTGTGTGTGTGTGTGTGTGTGTTCACACATTTTAATGTCCAACCGAGGACTTGAGAAACTCTCAATTAAGATTTAAACTCAAGTCTTCACGTGTCACACTGAAGCTTGAAAAAGGTTAAGCTGTCAGAGAATGCAGAGAAAAACCTTTGTCTGTTCTGCAGAATGTTAAAGCGTTTCGCCTCGTGCTTTCACAATGCAGGAGACCATGTGTCTAACTTATATTATTCCATCGCATCGTCTTTGTGATTATAAGACAAACAAGAGTTGAAATAATTTAAGGTTATTTAATGAGTGTGTGGTAGGGCTGACGGATAATGCGATTCGATTTGCGATATTTGTTTTTAAGCGACCCAACGGAAGTTCATTGTAAAATGCGGCCATATCTCCGGCTAGGAAGGTCGTATCAACGTACCGTCTCCAGCACCCCCGCAGCTACGAGTGAAAAAACTAAACTTACATGAAACTTCCGTTGCTTTAAAGTCGAGCTTCAGTTTCAGATTCACCCTGTAATAGAAACATGTGATGGAGCATTGCTAACCTGACTCAGATGGTTTGTCTCACCAAACCATCTAAAGCTCCAATGGAAGCCATTTGGAAAGGGCAGGCACTTTCAAAAGCACTTGGCAGGTGATTGGATCAATCTGTCTATCACCTGCTATCATGGGCCACTTCTGATTGATTAACAATGGCTGGTACATGTGGAGCACAGCACTTCTGATTGATGTGGATGAAATAAATCGATTAATCGTTCAGCCCTAGTGTGTGGGAGAGAAGCATTAAGATGTGAGCCTCTGCAGATCATTGACATGCACTAAAACCTATATAAAACACTACAGGAAAGGGAAAACCCCAAGAAGGATAATAGGGCCTCTTTAAAAATCAACATATGGTGCGTCATGAGAATAATATAAATACTTTTAACTGAATAGGAGCTGTATGTAAGTAGTGCTGTATTAAAACATTGCTTTGTTAACTATGGCTTTTGTATCGTATTGTCGACCATGTACCTCGAGCGTCTTCTCCTCTGCCATTGTGTGTCACTCCCTTCCCTGCTGTGCTATGACGCACACAATGTGTACTCAGAAGTATTCAACGGCAGCCTGAAGCTAAGGCCCAGAGTGTGTGTGTGATGGTGCATGTTGATGCTCCCGTCTCTTAGCGCTGTTCAGCAGCAACCGAAATGCACCTTCCTCGAACCAGCGTGACTTTTAGTCCACGCATGCCTGTCTGTTCCAGCGCCTCTGGCCCTTTTCCTTTTCTCATGCAAACACACCAGACCCGGAGAACACGGAGAAGTAAAATTATGTTTGACAAACAATCTTCTCCGGAGGCATCTTATTTGGATTTCACGACCTCAGGCACCTGGAGAGACCGAGGTCCATTTCAAAGTCGAAACCCCCAGATTGGTATTTCCAGCACACTTTTTACTCTAGCATGTAGGGCAAACAGTCTGGGGATTAGTGTGTGTGTATCAGAGTGTGTGTGTATATCAGAGTGTGTGTGGCGGAGGGGGGCGGCGTATATGTGAATACAAAACTGTCATTTTATCCGTGCACTCTCGCGCCATCAACAGTATGATCACGCATCAAAGTGTCTGCTGTGTCTGACTGCATAATCACCGGAGCAAATCTCACTCCCATTCAGCCGAGAGTTATCAGAGAGGATATTGTTTTAACCCTTTGTGATGTGGCTGCGAGCGAGGATGTGGAGGCTTTGTGCTGAGCTGGTTGACACAACCGTACCAGAGCTCTGAATGCACGCAGATAACCTTCAGCATGTTTGAATCACGGGGGTGTAACTCACACGCAGCTGGAGACTCACATATTCAAGTATTCCCACTGTATCGCTGAATCTCGCACACACAGCTCCACCTCAGTCATACACACATTTGAGCATACTCTCTTTTAAAATATATGCACACACACACACACCGAGATCTCTTACATCTACTTTAAGTACGCTTGAATTCCCATGGTAATGCTATGCCTCTCTGTCTTATACACTCTTACACACACAGCTGGGTCTCTCGCAGCCCTCCCACAGACTTCATTCTCATGCACGACCATTCACACACACACACACACACACACACACACACACACACACACACACACACACACACACACACACCCTTGCCAGATGATCCATCCCAGGAATAGCGTTCAACATCTGGCCGACAGGGGTTTGTCTCGCGCTACATCTCCCGGGTTGCCCTTTACCAGACCCCAGCGCGTACTGATGGATCACCTGCAGACTGGGATGGATGGATGGTGCGTCATCCCCCCCTCTGCAACTTGCGTGCCATTTCATCCTATCGGCGCAACTCATCTGTCATTCTCTCAGGCCATTTATTACTTTGCACTATGCCTTACATATGTGCGGCTGTTTGCATATGCCCACCTGAGTGAATCCCTGACCCCTGATTGCAACACCCTACACCTATCTTATAGCAAACATCTTAAATTGTCTCATTTCAGTGGCACCTTTTCAAACTATTTAAAAGGTGGTTTTAAAAAGGCGACAATTATATAGAAGGGTGCAAATTGCTTTATCTGCTATGGTGCGGAAATGTGGAATGTCTTTCAAAATAAATGACTTACTTAGATCTACACGTAAATTAACACCTTATTAGTGTAGAAGCCTACATCCTGTGAGAAATATTGCTGGGAAAGTGTCACTTGGCTGCGAAGTGCTGTGAACTACACATTGCAGTAGATGTATTTATAATGCCTGCAATTGTCTATACATTTAAGAATGGGCTACATGAAAACCTTAAAAGAGAAACCGAAAGACTTCCAGCTAAATCAAAGCAACCCCCCTCAGATTTCAGCCCTTCCTGTCGAGGTTTTTTCGTCTCTCCTCTGATGCCGCACAAGTGAGTGTTATTACGCAGAAAGGCAGGATACCATGGCCAGAGGGGAACCCGTCCATCAGTCAAAAGCCTCAACTCTGAACCGAGGGACTTCCAACATCGCACTGAGCTCTGCAACACAAACACGTGTTTAGCCCCGCAGCTGTGCAGAGAGGAAACCAAATAGAAAAAAATCAAGGAAACGGTAAACAAAGTTGAGCCGATCTGTGTCAAACAAAAAGTCGTAGCCTGGGGAGAGACGGCGCAGACCTGTCTTGCTCCTCGGCCTTGAGTATAAACACATGAAATGGATTGCCTGCCTCGCCCTGTCCACATGTTCCCAGGCTGTTTCCATTCAGTAGCTTATATCTTAGGGTGCCTGGATGTGATTTTAAGCATGGGCCGCGTTATCCACTGGAACTTAGGAGAGATGTGAAGCTTAAACCCACCCTGGAGGTGCCATATGAAAACCATTTTGTTGTGTTTACACAAAAGTTTCCCAGCTTTTCTCAATTTAATGGTTCATGTCGGTCAGCAAGCTCCGTTTCATCGACTTTTGCCACGGTTTGCGAGCCCCCGGGCAACGTCTCGGCCACTTAATGGAAGCAGCGTCGGCAGCAGAAGTAAAGATTGTCGGTGCACCTGGGCGGATTGCTTGCAGTGTTTCTCCCATCTGAATCACTCGTCTATTTCAGAGGAAAGGGGAGGGGGTGTTTCTTCAAAGCAGAGGGAACTGTGTGTGCCTCTCTCTCTGGAAGTGGTACAAATCAGCAGCACACACGGCATTAATCAACGGCCTGAGAGGTCAGCTCAACATACCTGTCCCCTCACGCATCCTTCTGGCAAGTCCTTGAGAATCCAGGCTGCAGCAATCAATCACAGATAATTCCCACGTGAAGCTCTGGATGATAAGGCTCTCTAGTTGTGTGGAGGAAAGAATAAATGAGTAAAAGTTTCCTTCTCAAACGGTGTTATTTTGAGCTTCTGCATCGGTACTCAAGAAGCGTAAGATGGGGGACCTGAGGTCAAGGCGAGGAGGCTGGCTGGAGCTCTGTTCCAACTCCCAGCGAGGCTTTCTAAGATGTTTGACAGTGTAATTAAGCCGCTCGGCTCCAAGTATGACAATGAGATGTAAATTATACAGTGACACCTCTCACTTAGCTTGTTCTATGTATAATGTATCTCACTTTTCCTCCACTCTTGGTGTATAATAAGTCCCCTACAGTTATGCTAAAACATCCCCCTTTGCGTGCGACTGTCTACCGATGAGCATGGATTGACGTCCCTTAAACACTTCACTTTATGAGAAAAATAGGTGCTTTCACCACAAAGGTGCTTGGTAATCCTGCCAGAGCTGTGCGGGTCATTAATTACATTCGCAGGGTGTTACAGACTTGTTAGATTAGAGCGGTGGGGAAGATAAGATGTAGCTTTTATTAAATATTTTTCGCACCACCTTGCAGGATTGCTCTCTTTTTAGATTCGTGATCTTGTAGCCAGATGTCGCCCGTCTTATCACAGAGTTGCACAGCACAGAAGGACGGGACCCCAAGAACGCCAGGGCCAAAAAATAGGGCTAAAAATATGTGGGAGGGCGAGGAAACACGTGTACTTAAAGACGTGTGTGTGCATCTGCGACACTACTTGTTACATGATTTTTACACTGTGAATTTCATCTCTTGTCTTCAAGTAATCTTATCTATCTCTTTGTAAGAGTTTTTGATAAATGTCTTTCATGCAGCTTTGGGGGACAGAGCGTTTTTCAAATAATTAATTATCTCTTCTATTATTTGAGATAAAAACAGCCACTGAACCTCAAGCTGAATTAACCACCAGTTTTTCTTAAAGCTTCATGACCTTTGCAGGATTTGCAACGGGGAGAAAATCAGTATTGATTCACAATTCGTGTTCTCCAGAGATAAGACTGTGGAGACATTTCCCTTTTTTATCCTCCGCAGTTGTGGGGGATTTATTTAGTGTGAGGAAAGACTGCAAAAAGTAAACAGTAAATACTGCAGTGGGTTCCATTTCCCATTGGAAACCCAGCGGGCCGACAGCCACATGGCTCCTGTCTAATATCACAGCACCGTGTCACACTTTTAAAGGCATCAAACCCCGCTGCAGCTGTGACTGACAGGTGCAAAGGAAGAGGAGGGAATAAAACCCTCCTAACGGCCCTGACACACCAAGCAGTCACCAGAGAACTCGCCAACGTTCTCCTGCGCCTTGGCCATGTGTCGCACTGGAACACAGCCCAAAGACTTCAGCCGAGCACGTACGAACTGCGCATGCGTGAGTGGCAATAACTCTCCTTACCAGCAGGCGGCGGTAGTGTGTATTCGTCATTCAAAAGAGGTAACAACCGGAAGACAGAGAAGAAGAACAGACTGCGTGATATAAACAAACAACAAATAGCTCGTGCGTCCATCTCTCGTCCATCTCTCGTCCATCGAAAAACATGTTTTGTGCGGTACTGGAGCTATCAGCCATTGGAGTGTTGCTTGTGGAAGACGTTCTCAAGCAACCGTCTCTCAAGAGGCGGAACGTCGACGCACGGCCGACTCAACATGTGGAATCGGCCGTGCGTCGGCCATGAAAGGCCAAATAAGGTCACGTGTCACGGCCGACGGTGCGGGACACACCAAATAGAGTTTGGGCCACAGGGCGCGCTTCGTCGTCCGACTAACTAACACGGACGATTTCGGCCTGGTGTGTCCGGGCCTTTAAACAAATACTGGATATCTTTATTAATCCCCGTGGGGAAATTGTTTCTCTGCATTTGACCCATCCTGTGTTAGGAGCAGTGTGCTGCCATTTTGAACGGCGCCCGGGGAGCAGTGTAGGGAACGGTGCCTTGCTCAGGGACACCTCGGTAGCACTTGGTCTTGCCGGGACTTGAACTGGTGACCTTTCCAGTTACCAAGCCAAGTCCCTATCGACTTCGCCACCCCCGCCCAAATCGCTCTCCTCTTTCCATGAGGTTATGTAGGCGGAGGAAATGGAGATCGTGGTGCTCTCAGTCATTAATCAGTGTGGTGACCCCCATACTCTACCTCCCACCACTCCCTCAACACTTTCTCTCCATGCACCAGCTAGGCATCTAATGCAAATTCAACATCACACCCTTGGGCTGTGACTGATGAGCAGAAATCCTCTGCTTTAACCCATAGCTGTTGGTATAAGCAGCAAGAGAGGAGAGGGAGCTGTGATCGTCCATCTGTGAGGCTCACAGCTGCTGAAGAGGTGGTGGATGGACTGCAGTCTGTTGGACTTCGCTTAATGCGTCCTTACCGAATGCAGATTTGATGAAGACCAAATGTATGGAGCACACATGGGGCGAGAGAACACAGATTAGCGAGCCACAGTGGTGTTGCCAGTGCAGAGGAAGGAATAACGCCAGGAAAGAAAAACCCACCCGAATGGCATCCCTACAAAAATAGCTTTCTTTCGCATCATCCTTATTTCCCAGCTCCTTCCCTAGCAGCTGCTTTGATGGATCATTTTGTCTCCCTAATAGCAGCTCCAAATCCCTGGATGCTCTCCGTTTATGTTCCGAGGGAGACTATAACAATTTAGCTGAATCCATCTAAAAGATTAGCACAGGAGCAGCAGAATAAAGAAGCGAAGGCAAGTCTTGGCTTCACCCAGGGGGGAATCAACTTCTTTATTTAGGCTTTCCCTCTGCCTTTTTTAATTTGGTTTTAAGTCCTTGCTTTGTCAATATTAACTATAGCTGATTTCTGAAGGAGTCCGGTATAAATGATGCAGTCCTCCAAGCTGGCTGAGGCCTTTCAATCATGCATGAGTGGTGGATAAGTGATGGAAGCCGCTGTGCCCCGACACTCTCTCTTTCCTCCCCGTCTGCTTTCCTTTTGAACTGGGGGGATAAGGATGAGAGAGATTTTCTATCACACCCACTGCTTCATCGCAAATATCAAGAGCGGAAGAAAGCGGGCGATGTTGTGAGCCGTAGTCTCTGCCAATCACAGCAGATATATTTACAGTCTCAGAGACGTATCAGCCGGAGCGGATCACGAGCAATAACTTCCGTCTGTCAATCAGCGGCGCCCGGCTAACCCTTTGTTCTCCGTTTGTGTCGAAAGGCTCGTGACGTGTTTGATCACACTTTCTTGACAGGACTATTTAACATCTACGGCTGCCTGATTACACATGTATGCAACATTTATCCTACATGACTGCATATCAGATTTCGAATATTATCATTTAAACGTTGTGGTGTTGATCCATTGTAAGTGATGAAACTACATGGTACACTTGTACATGAATCACGTCATTAAAGCATATCGTAAAAAGCAGATTCAAGCAACACAAGATCTATACATATACTGTACTTGTTCATATCCTAATTCACTCATGGAAATGTTATCACAGCCACAGTAAAGTTCATTGCCCAGAGGTTAATCCCTCTCTCCCTGCAGCTACTGTATATCATTATAGCTTCATGTTCTTTAGAGGCTTAATTGCATTTGGCATCCTCTTCCCATTTTAGATAATGTCCTACTTTTAGTGCAGATACCTTGATTCGTAAAGTCGGGAAAGACAAACAAAGACTCCAAATTGTTGCATTTCTTTCCCACCTGGTGTGTCGATTAAGTCCACAATCACAAACTTGACTTTTGTTAATTAAAACAGGCTGAGAAAATCAACACATGCTTAGGTCTGTATCAAAGCGTGCCACTGGCTCTTACAGTATATCGATGCCTCCTTCCACTGAGCAAGTGTGTGTCACTTTCAGGTGATCACAGGTTGGATTTATTTTGGAAAGTAATAATGCAGACTTATGAAAATGTGAGCATGTAGTAACACCAATAAGCCACACACCTCCAGCAGTACCTCATTTCAACTGTACACGTGATGCATGTGTTTCAATGTGTACATGTGTCTGTGTATATATAGGATATACAGATTTTATACATTTTTGTATTCGGGATTTCGATCTCTCTGACTGCACATACCAACTGAAAGATTGACTATAAACTTGACTTTGATGTAATATGTGCTCCGGCAAGTCTTTAATAATATCAGCTAAATGCACATTTACACTATTTAATGTTATTTTTTGTAATAGTTTCGTTAAACAGGACATTAATAGACATTTCTGCAAAGGCACCTTAGTCAGGCAAGAAGCTATTTCCATCTGTAGTCCCCCTAAAAACTAATTTAATGTGAAATAACATGTTATACAATCATTAAAAACATCGAACATAGTCTTATATTACAGGAAATGCTAATACAAACAAAGCATACATATGTTTTGATGCAATTATCTTATATGAGGGTGCTCAGTGTTTTTACCACCGCAACTGAGAAAACAAGTCATTGAGACTCTAGTCCTTTCACAACTGGACTACTGCTCAATGATCTGGTCAGGGGCAAACAAGAGGGACCTGGGAAAGCTGCAACTGGTTCAAAACAGAGCAGCTCGGCTTGCCCTTAGGTGTCAAGCTCTCCTGGACATTAGTCACGGAGAGGCTGATGGTAGCACTCCTTGTCTTTTTGAGAAACTCTAAAATCCATACATATAAAACGAGACATGCCACAAGAGGTTGCTATCAAATCCCTAAAGCCAACACAGAGTCTATGAAGAGCACAGTGCTGTATAGAGCCATGGCTGCATGGAACAACAGATTTCTAAAGAAACATCTAAAGCTTCAAAAGACGATTGAAGAGGTATCTAGAAGCCCACAGATTGTAAATTACACAAGCAGCAGACAGGTTATGGTACAGCAGCACACCGATTCATATAGGTTTTTTAAACGCATGACAAGGAAATGGGGAATCAGAAAATGGTTGATACGAAAGTCACTGTTTGAAGGAAAATTGACGCCGTACACGATTTGTATCAATGTCTTGTAATGAACTGTCAAATGTCATGTTTTATGTTATTTGTGGACCCCAGGATTAGCTGTTGTTATGCACCAGCTAATGGGGATCCGAATAAACTAAACTAAACTAATATAAATTAATGTTAGACTGTATTTTTCAACTGTGAGAAGTGCTCTCACCCCAAAGGATTGAAATGTGTTGCGGTAACATTTAAAGACTCGAGCACCGTGAACTCGGGAACATGGTCACGAATATAATGAAAGGGAAAATATGCACTACTCTTATCAACATATAAAAGAAACGATCCGTTCATAGAAACATATGGAGATACTCAAATCCTTGAATATGAATAATTCCTTGTGATCGTTGAATGAGTTCCAACTTATTAATTATACTGTCATGTAAATGTGTTATGGTACAAAGGTGATTGGTGTTCAGCTTCAATTATTTCTTTGCTTGCTCTATTTGAAACAAGACGACTCTCTCCAAGCATCAAAGCTGAACAGTATCACTGTAGTGTTAGGCCAAGTAGAGTATTCATTTGTAATTTTACAAGTGGTTAAAATGGACAAAATGGTTTCACTCGCATGGATGTTGCTCTGTAGTTTGCCTTTGTTGAATAACCGTGCAAAGTCCAGATTATCTAGAGCGACCACATGGACTTCTCTCGGCACAGACATGTTGTTAAGCTCTTTAAATGTCATTTGAAAGCTTTGAGCACCACAGACGCCAACCATGCCAACTCCGACACCCCGATGTTCTGGGGTAAAGGGGGTTATAATATTCTCATTTTCAGGTTTATATGTGTATCTTGTGCTTCTACTGTGACATGTTGACATGCTTTAATGTTCAAAATGTATTTAAAGGGTGGATAGGAGAGAAACTACCTCTGAAGGGAACTTTTTAGAGGGATTTGAGGCTTTGCAGACCATTACTTATGTGAATAAGTCTTATCTTATCTAATATCTGGGCGGTGGTGGCGAAGTCCATAGGGTTGGCAACTGGAAGGTCACCAGTTCAAGTCCCGGAAAGACCAAGTCCAAGATCTTATCTTATGAGACACTACAGGAAAGGGTAACGCCCCCCCCCAAAAGCAGAATAGGGCCTCTTTAAATTGTGTATTTCTGTAATCCTCTTCATATACATAGCTACAGTAATAACCATACAAAAAGAGGGTATATATTTTTTTAGTTGGATGAAATTATCCTTTCAAAGTATCCGAGATTATAAATAACATCAAAGTGTTTCCAAAAACAAAGCCGCTTCAAATGTCCTCTCAGTGCAACAACACAAACAAAGCAGGAAGCAAAGGGTCACGGGGCCACATTCTGGGTTTGAAGTCCCTCGTCCTTTATTACACTGAGCGACCACATTTCTCTATTCCCCCTACCTCCTTCAAATTAGGCCATCGCCGTGGAAACGCAGCGTATCTGCCAACTTTTGAGGGGATTGTGGGACCAGCGGGACCTTGTGATTGAGGTCAATTTAAGAGGTCAGCGTGCCATTTCTCAGAGCAAAGTCCCTGTCACCTTTTGGCAAACAATTTATTATCCCTCGGCTGCCAATCAGAGTAGTTTGGGAGCCCTTTTGCCTCCGTCAAATTCATCAAGGCTCACTCAGTGCTGAGCCCTTAGAATTTAATTAGAGCTGGTGGGCTTGTGATATTGACACGTCTGTCAAATTTCCCCTCGGAAAACTACTTCCTGTTCGCTCAGGTCTGCTCTCCCTTATATACTCGGTGAGATATAAGAACTGTTTTCAGCTGGCCCTTAGTTTTTAAGTGGTCCCGTGGGAAAGTGACGATTTATCTACGGCTGCAGTTATTAAAAAGCTAGAGAGTGGCATTTAGAAATGACACAGGGTTGTGCCACTGGTAGAGCCTTCAGCACCTGGCTACTTATTTAACCGTGAAATACACTCTCCTGTCCTACAGCAGAGTGAGTGGGAGCTCGTATAATACGGGAGCAGGAGAAACTTGTCGTAAATCTTTCATGGCAATAGGTCAACAGGATGTTAATGTTATTTTTCGTTTGTGCCGTGGCCCCCTGGTCGGGCTAGTCAGTGACAGATTATATACGCTTCATACAGTCCGTACAGTAGCTGCCACATATCCACCTCCAGAGAGACGTCAGTGTGCTGCTTGTTGAGTAATTTAAGAGACCCGAAGGAACCGTAGAAACACATGCAGCATGTCATAGCGCTCCAACTGCACAACACTTTATTAAACATTTACTTAAGTATGCAAAGATGTATTATTAAGCCGCTAGATGTAATATTGTGAGGAGACTTTTCTGTTCGGGTTTGAATATTGCGACAGACCCGAAGGAACTCTAGAACCCTGCAGAGCACGACATCCTTTATTAAAAATCTACTTACGTATGCAAATAAGTAATATCAAAGCGCCACATTTCCAAATCAGATATTATTCTTCCCTTCTACTTCATCATGTTCTTGTAATTTCCAATTTTGCATGAAGTATTTGTGGTCTGGATGCAACGGGGGGGGAGGGGGGTAATGCTGGGCTCTGCCGCTTGACCATATTTCTGTTCCACGTGAAGCACTCTGCGGATTAATTTGATTGTGGCCTTTGATTACTTGAGTGCGATTGTGAAATGAGGGCGGAGAGCTGTGGAGACGAGAGGCGAGTAAAACAAGATGAATGTAAAACAAACCCTTCATGGACGGCAACAAGCTTTCAATGTCCGACCAATCCTTCTAATTTTCCGCTTCATTAAGAGCTCTGGTGCTGTGAGCCCAAGGCCAGGGGCCGCTGGAGGCACGGCCGACCCTTTAATAGCCTGTTTACAGCCAGGCTCAGGCAACACGGGGAGCAAATGGAAGGACTGAGCTTGTTAACATTTTAATAGCTGCAGTGACTGATTTAAGGATTTGCATACTGGCAGAAAGGTCATATTTGTTACGTTCTTCACTGGGCAAGACTTAAAGCCACACTCACCGAGGTTTATGATCCACGCTGATCATTTTCACGGATGGCTGGTTGTAATGATGCATAATTGTAAACTGCTTCTCTCCTTTGAGGCCACTCCATAGGTCAGGAATGAGTGTTCAGTGCGGGAAACAGTGTGGTGAACATTACTGTCAAATCCGATCAATTTGTGAATGACGAGGAAACACGCAAAGATACCACAGATGTTCATAAATAATATACATTTCACACTCTTATCATTGTCAGGATGATTACCAAGCAGCTGATGGTTACGCCGCTGTCTATTCGGCATTTCAAGATATTTCTAACAATGAGTCGAGCTATGAATAATGCAGCTGCAAACACGATCTCATTGCTTTCCAACTCGCTGATAATAACAAAAATGTCAGTTGACTTAAAATAATGAAAAAGGCGAGACATCTTATGTGACCTTTTCATTTAGATAGTGGATGTAAAGAGACATGGTTTATAGGCAAAGTGAAGGAACAAGGCATACATCAGGCGTCCCTGATTCCTTCAAACCGGCTCTCTTATCGAACATCGTCTTCTTTAAACTCTGCTTAAAAGCGAGGAGATGGTGACATTATGATTTAAGAGTAGTCTGTGTTTTAGCACCTTAGTGACTTTTGACAGCTCTTTCTTTCTCTCTCTGCTTTCGCTTTTCTCACTTTCAGCTAGACTCTGTCAGACCGTGTAATGCATGCAAGGTTACACGTCGTCTGGATAAGGACTAAGGGCATAAAGAAGTCAACGGAGCTTAACCGAAACAAGTTTGAAGTTGGGGAAAAATGGAGCTGTCGAGTGTTGCCAAGGCTGCCGCCGCTCTGAAGTGGATTTATGTCCGGAGAACGTGTGGGCTGATCCTGCAGACTATAAACAAAGCTGGAGGACCCGTTGAGTAGTAATGCGCTCCGACATCAGATTATACACCTGACCTGGGTGCAGTTTGACCAGTGGATGTGTTTGAAGGCTGGCTTCACATGCTGCATTACCATACCAGCAATGGTCTCATCAGCCTCTGCGTCATGACTTCAAAAGGCCAGCTCCAGACAGAGCAACTCGCATGACCTGAAAGGAGGGCAGGCCATCCACAAAAGCATGCTTGTGGCCTGTTTATGAGATTCTGTTTCTTGTTGGTCGTTGCTTCCGTCTGGCTGCGTGCCTCCGCAGGCGTAATTCGGCTCTGGAAGTGTTTCCAAGTCACTGGTTGTGACAGGCGTTCCCTCGGCTCTTTGTGTTGCCCGGGGGTGACCCTAATACCCTCTCATACCGCCATGTTGAACTCAGGGCACATGGCAAGGGCGAGCGTGTTGGGCGCTGGTAGTGACTGTAGTCTGTGGTGGGGATGGTTGGGAGGAAGTATGAAAAGACTACACAAATATATAAATTAAGGGTTAGAGCTCAGAGCAAAAGCTACATGGGGAACTGTTGGGAACATACTGAATGTCCTCTTCCAACATGAGTCACATGCTAACAAAGGTATCCCAACTGCAGCTGTGAACATGACAGGATGTGTGATTACCTAGAAGAGCATCAGGACTGCTTGAGGCATGTGATAGCTATGTGATTAACATGATGATTCAGCCTCTATGGAGAGAGACATCAAGCATGCTCATTTCTGACGTGGAGCTAATCTGAAGTAAACATTGAAGACTGCTTTCTATTCCTCCATCTTGTGACTGTGTATATCTTGGATATCAGCATGTGAATGGGAGAGTAGCAATGTAGAAAATGTTCACAAGACGCTGCCTTGAAAAAATAAATGATGGTACGTCAAAGAGGTGCATTGTGAGCGATGGAAGGGATGAGGCAGCTGTTCCCTTGAACCTATAGTTCTCTGTCTGTCCGTCAGTCTTTCTGCCGTCTGTCCGCTCACCGTTAGGCTGTGGACTCCCAGAGGAAAGAGAAACTGACCTCCCCCCAGCTGGCTCGCCTTTCAATGGCCTACTGTCAACATCCCCGCAGAGAAGCATGGCCATCTGGCGCTCCGTCCCTCCTACTCTCACTGTGTTTTGTTCACTTAGATACTGTCTCAAAACACATACATGTGTGCGCAAGGGTGCAGTGAATACACAACTATACCATAGCAAACAGCAGGTTGCCTCCATCTACACACACACACACGGCTGTACCGTAGGCTCTTTTGGTTTTGTCGAGATGAAAGCCACACATGTGAGAGTGTTAAGTCCGTGCACAGGACCGTACAGATTAATAATGGATCTTGTTTGGTATTCTTTTCATGTGCTCAAAGAGATAATCAGACAGTGGAAGCACTTTTGTAGTTGGCTAGGCGGACAACAGCCTCTTGCAGGTCAACACCAATTTATTGTGGTTGCAGCAGTGCCAAGAAGAAAGAACTCAAAGGCAACTGTCTTTTAAATGACATTAGGCTATATGTTCATGTTAGCATATGGTCAGTGTTTCTGCGCTTTATAATTCCTATATCTCTCCACTGGGTGTTAAGTAGATTTGGGATGCATTTGTTATTGCATTCAGTCCAAGGTGAGCCCCAGTCTTTGTCATGTTTTGACATTTAATTTAGTTTTTTAGATTTCCACATTACGCTTACTTTATCTAGTGACACTGCTTTAGCCTGGAGAAATGCATTATACCTTCTACACTCTATTGACTTCCATCAGCTAGACCTCCATATGAAAGCAGTGTTTAATCCACACGTCTTTACATATGTGTTGCTTCAAACAGCTTGCTGCTTTGACTGCATGATTGAAATTCCTATAATTGGCAATCCTTCAGCGTCTGATCCAATGTTCAAACCAGGAACAATCACTTGAACACAGACGGCTGCATGACTAGTATGCTAGATATTGTTGTGGTGGGATTTCATCAGGATTCAATAGCCTGCATCTCCGGTGTGTGAGCGATGGAGGGACGCGACAGGAGGGACAAGTGGAGGAAAGAATAATTACTTGGCCTATTTCCTCCCCAACCCATTCACACACCGGCAAGCCCAACGGAAAGGACTCTCCTCCCGCATTGTTATTATTAAATGAAAAATTGGCAGCGCATCAGTTCAGTGGCAGGCCGATGGTGTACCTGTCATTTGTCTCCTCTTGGACAGGAGTGGACACTGTGCCGTTCAAACCCACTGATGATATCAGCTTCTGTTGTGTTGTAGATGGATGTGTCGCGATGCATGTGTTGGGTGTAATCCAGCCGCATTCTGGTTGTCGGACACGGAGAGGAACCGTGTATTTTCGGTTGTAATACGTTTGAAAGCAGGGCTAATTAAAAAAACTAACAGGCACTTGGCAAGCATTGATTGTTTGTGTACCTGCACAGTGAGGATAAGGACCAGACCATTCAACTGCAAGGCTACTCTGTATTAATTAGAGGCTCCAAGCTAAGGCCCCATTTGAACATGGAGAAAATGAATTGGCATGTCGCTCTTATGTCACTGGATCAGATG
The DNA here is from genome assembly GCA_902827135.1 of Harpagifer antarcticus. NCBI lineage: Eukaryota > Metazoa > Chordata > Actinopteri > Perciformes > Harpagiferidae > Harpagifer > Harpagifer antarcticus. The sequence continues at coordinate 516,524 of CADEHL010001052.1, read as the reverse complement.
GACCCATGCACATCTGGCAGTAAATAATGATCCAATCTTTAGAAGAGGGTACAGTGAGCACGCACGTCAATACACATACCCACCGGACTCCTTTGTTCGCTGTGAAAATAGTTGAATTAAGTCGTTTCCACTTTTTGTTTTCACTTGATCAATTTGCAACAGCTGTCAGGCGTATGAGGACTAATGGAGGTGTCATGCTGGGTTTATTCATGAGCTCAGAATTATGTGATTCCTCCTGCCTTCAGGATTGTTCTGAGTTATTGAGCTTAAAGGTTTTCAACGTCCCTCGAGTCAAATGGCGATAACGCACGCACAAATCAGGGCTTTCGTAAAAGAAATACTGCACTGACACTAATTGGTATTCATGGCTTTGGTTGATTTCAGTGACTCGGCTTGGACCAAGGACACTGCACGAAAGTTACCTTGTGATTAACTTTCGACAGTCAATCACTCATGTTAAGGCTCACAGTAAGTACCGAATGAACTTTTTGAAGTTAGGAAACACATATAAAAGTCCAATCTGTCAGTCTAAAGCGTTCACATGTACTCATCGTCACATTAAAGCTGCTGCCACTGAGAGACCTTTTGAAAAGAATGTCCGAGGTTTAAACTTTGGAGCAAGAACCTTTTTAAGGAGCTCTTGTTTTCTCAGACAGACAGTGAAGTCAGTCAAAAGTAGTGATGTTTGAATAACTGCCATCCCTCTCCAATCCATCGTTACCAAATGGACTCTAACAGCAGACGGAGATTTGACTGAGGCTTGATTCATCTTTTGGTTTCAGGCGGTGTGTTATCGGCAGGATCCGTGTTCCACCTGCCGTCTAGCTGTCGACACGTTACGGCTGTTTGCCAGCAGCAAGTCAATGTTGTCTTTGCAGATATAAGTGCACCTTGAGAAGAAAACTGTATAGATTAAATTAAACATACATAGCGTGTTTCCCCCTCTCTCTGGGCGTGATCTGGTACCCGATAACCTGCATCTTTCTGCAAAAGGTTTACTGTCAGAAGTAAATCCAGAGCGATCAATCCGCGGCTACACTCAGTGATGACACATCGCCGTTATGTTTCTAGCCTCGTCGGGAATGCTGAGAATGATAGCGCCGTATGCACTGAGAGGAAAGTCAATTTGCTCCGGCAATTTGCAGAAACAGATCAGTCAACCAACACGGTGTTGACTTTGATGGCACCAATCATAGCTGCTCTGACACACATGCTACGCTCCTATTACCTCTGCTGTGGGTGCTTTCAGGGTTTTTACCTGCTCTGTCAATACACTCCCAGCACGCAACGCTGGCATGCTCTCCGACTCTCAGCCCCTAGAAAACACAATCATTACAAAATAAATACATAATGCCGATGGCAGAGTGGGAGTGGTAGCAGTGAGAGCCTTCAGCCTGACTCATATTGCTGCCCACTGACTGCATGCATCCACATCACAGCAGACGTTATGGATCTCAGGCATTGATTTTCTGATTTCAAAGAAGGACGAAGTCGCTCTCATGTAGAGGACTGCTTTCCCTTTGTGGTTGACATGAATGAGTCAGGTTGCTATATATGTATAATTGAAAGCGTTATGACTTCATTAATGGACAGTGGCTTCACAGCGTGCTGCGGTCATGACAGCTGCTTTCTAATAATTCCTCAACACTCGTACAAGTTTCAACTGAATACATCTGATTAGCTCACTGCATGGCAAGAAAGGACATCTTGTATTCCTTGCATCTACATTAAAAAACAAACTAATTTTAGCACGTTCATGGCTTTGGAAAACACTTGTCTTTAAAGTAGGTATAATTATCACACAAAATGCGCCCGTGTGTTTGTTTTCCTAGCAGTTAATATTGCGGTGACTTTGATGGAGGATTGAGGGGATTGCACACTTGAATATAAAGCAGTCTTTGTCAAGTACGCCCTTATTGGAGTGAGTACGGAGTAAACATGATTATTACAGATGTGAGGCGAAAAGCTGGTATGCAAATTCTTATCAGGCCACTTGTTTAATTAGGTATCTCATTGTATTAGCTTAATAGGTAAGTCGTGGGTGGTTTTGAAATTAACATCCCATTAGGAGATTCAATTTAAACCAACTCGGAAAGAAACTCCAAGTCTCTAGAAGCTGTTGGCATCACGGACTTGACATTACACATAATCTCCTTTATGCATTGTGTATATCTTCAATCGTGAGACGTCTTCTTAAAGAAAAGCCGTGTTGTTGTATCTCTGAATCCTGCATGTGGAATTTCTCTCTTTGAATATCTAGCCTCAGCTACTCCTAATTATCGCATTCTGAACCGCGCAGCATCGACAGCCACAGGTTCACTTCTGGTGTTTATGCGCGGGCCTCTGAATGATTTTGTTCTGCTCGGCTGCACACTTTAATGAAAGTGTAAATGCTTTTTGGAATGGTGGAATCAGCCGAGTTGGGCGGATTAGCACTTCCCTTTTTCCACCGCCTTGATGTTTAATTACCTCAAGTTTGTTGTTTTTCTTATTCGTCTGTTACTTTCTTTTTCAACTTTTCGACAGCGCGCACTTTGCTCAGGGCTTGAGTAATTGGTGTGTTGGGGAGGGGGTGAGGAGAGACAGAGTGTCTGGCTTCTGTGTGCCAGATTGAATTCTAGTTCGGGTCAGCCAATCGTTTTAGAACTGCAGCGCTTTCAAACATCTCTGCAAAAACATAGATATTTATATGCAGATTTCGTATTTCTCCATCTCCTCGTCTCTGCTCTCTCACCCTCACTAACTTCAAGCATCCTTTCTCCACACCTACACACTGCCTGGTTTCCTGCTGCGACATCACGCTCTGGATTATCATCACACCCGCCTGAGGAGTGTGTTTAGGTCATCGTTCGGCTGTGACCTGTATTTAGCATTTAAATCAGCTGTGATCTCATTAGCACTCCACCTGACTGTATTTGATGTAAAGCCCTGGCATTAATAAGGATCCCCCAAAGGATGAGGGGGGGGGGTGAGGCTTGTCCTGCAGCCCAGGTAATTGACTGCAGCAGAACAAGATGGAGAGACTGTGTTATTATAGACTTGATCGCTTGGCAGGCCGGCTCGTAATTGATCTGCGCTCTGCAGAAGTGCTCGGTGGTGATGGAGAGTGTGGTTGTGGAGGAAGAACTCGATGCAGAATGTAATACATACTGTATGACAGTGAGACTGATCCATAGTTTGAAAACCTAGAGGGCATGCTGAAGAGGGTTAGACAAGTGAATATCGAATACTCACTGCATTTAGATTTAACGAGCAAAGTACGTTTTTCTTTTTGGGAGTTTCACATTTCAAAAAGATGGAACGACTTCAGTCATTTGAAATAAATCAAGCAAGGAATCATCACAGTGCACTGGAGCCAAATATCAGATTGAGTTCAGCGTTTATCTCACCTTTTATTCAAAGGTCATGAGAAGATTAACATCGTAAATTGATTGGAAATCATCCCCTACCCTCATCACAGTGCGGTGACTTTATATTTCACTGTTAGAGGTTACGACTTCTATTATCAAACATAAAATGGTGCATTTTACTTCCAAAATAACTACTATGGCTAATAAAAGGCCATTAAGTCCTTTTCTTTAAAGCCTCCGGATCTTTATAGTCGTTTAAAAGCTGTCCATGAATCAGGTTTAATTGTTTTAATGGCTGTAGTGCATGTGTTCACACTCACATCAGTGAAATACAATCCAGGTCACCTCTATCTCTCGTCCATTTATTGAGGTTACTTCTACTGTTATCTGCTGATTTACATCTTGAAAGATACACATCCAAACCAATATAACACGCTCTTGTATTCCTTCTTTTCTTTCTAAGCTTTTCAACAACATAGTTTTTGGCATTCTCCTCAGGGAAATGGTGACATAAACTGATACAGAACCATCTACTCCATCGCTCAGCACACCAGGGTAATACATCTTGCTCAACAAAAGCACAGACGAATACAAATCCTGAAGGGCCCTCTGTAAAATTGCATATCCTGACCGCAGGGCCTCTCACGCTTTGTGTATTATGTTCAGAAGGAAGCAAATGAATTCTCCCTCAACGTTTACCAGAACATTGTTTATCGTGTATATTGGAGAAAGCCAGATATCAGAGTGCAAATCTGGCCAGACAGTCCTTTTCTCCCAGCATCTGCAACGAGGCACTATTGATTGTTTGTGCTCGGGGGAGTCAAACCTGCAACAGATAGAAAATCTTCCTAAAGTACTCTAAATAATTTTGCTGTCTTCATCATGGCTGCTTACAGCGAGGTCCTTCGGGGAGCCCAGAATCAATCGACACTGTGGAGGTCTGCTTATTATCTTCCAATGGAGGGGCCACGAGCTATTTCTGACGATACATGGAAGTTATTTATTATCTAGGAAGGAAACACAGTTTGTGATGAAATAAAAAAACTCCTTGCAAAACCAAATCAAAAGAAAGTTAGACTTTGAAGTCTGCAAGCTGTTGGCACCACGCTGCAATGTGGAACACTTCCTACATACATCTCCCTGTTTGGACAGAAGCAGAAGCCGTGGTGTGGCAGCAGTGTCACTCTGTGTTTATCAGCTCGGTTGAATATGTTTTTTGGAAATCAGTAGAGATGTCTTAACACATCAAGTACAGCTTTGGTTCAAATGCTTTCCCTGTTGTACACCACCACCGCCACCACCTCTTCTGTCTTCTTGGTCCACGGGTGCTGCTGAATGTCTGGCGTGAGGACAGGAAGGGGGGGACATCTAGGTCAATATGAGTGACTCAGAACCGTCGCAGGAACATTGGGAGTACAGGAGGTGAAAAATAGTCTCACACACACACACACACACACACACACACACACACACACACACACACACACACACACACCACACACACACACACACACACACACACACACACACACACACACACACACACACACACACACACACACACCACACAACCTCCATCCCCTTGTTCTGTCCTTTTCTGAGCTTTGTCAGACGATGCAAGGACACACACTGTGATGTAGAATCTAGCTTCATGCTGCACAGCAAACTAACTCCAGTGTTTTTAACCCTTAAACGGGCTTTTAGTATTCTGGGAAATTGTATTTATTGCTATATTCTATACTACACTGTTACTCCATCCCTATTACACATTAATACACCTATATTAGATCCACGTTACTCAGTTATTAGTACACCCTTGTTGCACCCTTATTAAACTATACATTAAACTATGATCAGACTCATATCACACGCCATACTACACCCTAGTTACACAGTTAACACGCCCATATTATGCTCATCAGTTATTACTCCTATCATTAAACACCATATTACATAGTTTTTAGACCCTTTTTAACCCTTAAAGGGGCTTTCGGTATTTTGGAAAATGAATGTATTGCTATTTCAATATTACACTGTTATTACACCTTAATATACTTATATTATATCCACATTACATAACCTTGTTACACCCTTGTTACACCAATGTTAGTGTTATTACCCCCTTGTTACCCCCTTGTTAACACCCATATTAGACTTATCAGTTATTTACGCTCATGTAACACCATTATTAGACCCATATAACCCATCCTATACAATTAACCATTGTTGTTCTCTACCGTCCGCCAGGCGCCTTGGGGGACTTCTTGGAGGAATTAGATAATCTCCTCTCACACATCCCTGAAACTGGCCCTCCCGCTGTACTTCTCGGAGACTTCAACCTCCAGACGGGGAAGATAGCTGAACTAACATCTCTGTTAACCGCCTTTGCTTTCTCACTGTCTCCATCCCCACCAACTCATAAAGCTGGCAATGTCCTTGATCTCATATTCTCAAGGAACTGCTCTACTTCTAACCTCTCTGTAAACCCGCTCCACTCATCCGATCACTTCTTCATTTCATTCTCTCTACCCCTTTCCAAACATAACGAACTAATCTCTTCTCATCCTGCACCTGTCCGCCGTAACCTTCGTTCCCTCTCCCCCTCTACCTTTGCCTCATCGGTGCTCTCAGCCCTCCCTTCCTCTGACTCGTTTCAACTCCTGCCTCCAAACTCTGCTGCAGAAACTCTCCTCTCTACTCTCTCATCCTCTCTGGACTCTCTCTGTCCTCTCACATCTCGGCAGGCTCGTCAGTCCCCCCCTGCTCCCTGGCTAAATGACGCACTGCGTGCTAATAGAACCGTCCTTCGGGCAGCAGAGCGGAAACGGTGGAAATCCAAACACCATGACGACCTCCTAACCTATCAGGCTCTCCTCTCCTCTTTCTCTGCTTTGATCTCTCAGGCAAAAAGCACTTTCTTTCAAGATAAGATCCAATCTTCCTATTCCAATCCCAAAAAACTATTTTCCATCTTCTCCACCCTCTTGGACCCTCCCAAAGCCCCTCCCCCCTCCTCGCTTCTGTCAAGCGACTTTGTTAACCACCAAAAAAGGTTGATGATATTCGCTCTTCTTTTTCTGACTCACCTTTACTCACCGCTGGGTCACCTGACCCTCCTTTCACCCACACACTAACCTCCTTTTCCCCTCTCTCTCCAAGTGAGGTTCTTACCCTCATTACCTCTGCCCGCCCTACCACCTGTCCTCTGGACCCTATCCCCTCAAACCTCCTTCAGACTATCGCTCCTGATATTCTACCGTTTCTCACCCATTTCATCAACACTTCTCTAACTTCTGGTCACTTTCCAAACAGCCTCAAGGAGGCAAGAGTAAACCCTCTCCTAAAGAAACCCACTCTCAACCCGTCTGATGTTATAAACTACAGGCCTGTCTCTCTCCTCCCGTTCCTGTCTAAAACACTTGAACGCGCTGTCTTTAAACAACTCTCCTGTTATCTCCATCAGAGCAACCCTCTGGATCCGCACCAGTCTGGTTTCAAGGCAGGTCACTCCACAGAAACTGCTCTCCTTGCTGTCTCTGAGGAACTGCACACGGCTAAAGCAGCCTCCCTCTCCTCTGTCATCATCCTGTTGGACCTGTCTGCTGCATTCGACACGGTGAACCATCTGATCCTCCTTCGCACTCTCCAAGAACTTGGAGTTTCAGGCTCTGCACTTTCCCTCCTCACCTCATACCTTTGGCACTGTGGGCAGGTGCCAGATCATGCTGGAAAATGAATTCCTCATCTCCATAGAGCTTTTCAGCAGACGGAAGCATGTAGTGCTCTAAAATCTCTTGGTACACAGCTGCATTTACTCTGGGCTTGATGAAACACAGTGGACCAACACCAGCAGCTGACATGGCTCCCCAAACCATCGCTGACTGTGGGAACTTCACACTGGATTTCAAGCAACTTGGATTTGCTCCTCTCCAGCCTTTCTCCAGACTCTGGCGCCTTGACTTCCAAATGAAATACAAAACTTGCTTTCGTCTGAAAAGAGGACTTTGGACCACTGTGCAACTGTCCAGTGCTTCTTTTCCTTAGCCCAAGTCAGACGCCTCTTCCGTTGTCTTGAGTTCAGAAGTGGCTTGACCATGGGAATACGGCTATTGTAGCCCATTTCCCGGACACGTCTGTGAACAGTGACTTTTGATACCTGGACTCCAGCTTCAGTCCACTGTCTTTGAAGCTCCCCAAATTCTGGAAGCGACTCTTCTTCACAATGCTGTTAAGGCTGCGGTCATCTCTCTTGGTTGTGCAGCGTTTCCTGCCACATTTCCCCCTTCCAACAGACTTTTTGTGGATGTGCTTTGAAACTGCACTCTGTGAACAGCTTGCTCTTTGAGAAATTTCTTTTTGTGTCTTACCCTCCTGATGGAGGGTGTCAATGACGGTCCTCTGGACAGCAGTCAGATCAGCAGTCTTCCCCATACTTGTGATTTAGTTTACTGAACCAAGCGGAGTGTTTTTCAAGGCTCAGGAAACCCTTGCAGGTGTTTCGAGTTAATTAGACGATTCAAGTGATTCGTTGAACACCCTACTAGTATACTTTTTCATGATATTCTAATATTTAGAGATAGGATATTTGAGTTTTCTTAAGCTGTATGCCATAATCAGCAATATTAAAATAATAAAAGGCTTGCAATATTTCAGTTGATTTGTAATGAATCCAGAATGTATGACTTTTTTTTTTTTTTAAATTGCATTACAGAAAATAAAGAACTTTATCACAATATTCTAATTTTCTGAGACAGTCCTGTATACTAATAAAGGACTGGCTTATCTAAAGCCAGTTGAGTAGCACTTGAAATGTTTGGCTCTATGAAACCTGATGTACTTATATGATTCTGTTTTCTTCTAGTTTGTATCTTCCTGGTCGAATGTACTTATTGTAAGTCGCATTGGATAAAACCGTCAGCTAAATGCAATGTAATGTAATGTAATAGAACACCCAGGTAATACCAATATTACCCCATATTTCACCGTAATTGCCGTATTATAACAACCATTTCACACATTGACACAGCCCGACAAATACATCTATCCCCCAGGAAACCATTTAAGGCTTATTCTCATTGCAAGGCGACTGCTTTCTGCTGCTTCAAGTCCCCATTGTCTTCCATTATGATCTGTTTTTGTGACTCAATTTGTCAATGAAGCTCACTAGTAACTTTAAGAACAATATTTTGCCTGGCAGAAATTCATTAGCGGTGCGTTTTCTGTTCCCCCTCAGATTGATTATTCTCTGACACTCTCCATTAAAGCCCCATTAGCCACCATTATGCTCGACTATTTTCATTGCCAACAATAACACTCCAGCAGAACGCAAAGGGAACCGAGCGCAGGATAAAAGAGCAGCTTGACAGTTACAGGATTGTTCATCATTAGCTGACATTGTCTACGAGACACTGGAATATGTCATTCACTAAAGGGCCACGTTGCGTCCTTCCCACTCCAATGCCTTTACATGACAGGGGACATTTCTCTCGCGCTTCTACAGGGTTTTCTATCAACGCATGCCAATAGGGGGAGGGGAACAAAGGAGGTTCCGTTAATGACACAAGACGCGATTCATTTAGTATAAGTGCAAAACATCCATCCTAAATATCCTCTCCCGCGACGACGGTTTGATTAAGAGATTCAGTAAAAATCCCTTTCGCAAGGAGAGTGTCAAGAGGAGAAATATACACCATTTCTGCGGCGACTGCAATTCCTCCCACTCTCATTTCCCCGCCGTATGATAGATTAGCAAAAGGTGGATGGATGGTCGTTACTTGAAGCAAAAAGAAAAGCTTGAAGATTGCTTTTCTTTCTGAAGTTGTTAGTAATGATTCGATACCTTTTAGTTGTGAAAAGGCTCCTATCTCACACATGAATAATTACGCTTTTAAAAACAGCCATCATGTCCAGGAGATTGGCCATTATTTTTATCAGTGTGCAAATAGTTGATGCTGTTGAGAGGCACTGTGTGTGTGTGTGTGTGTGTGTGTGTGTGTGTGTGTGTGTGTGTGTGTGTGTTTCACGGTCGTGGATTTCTTCATCTCGCCTTCGTTTTACCTCCAGTCGATTACACAAGACTAAATAATAGCAATCACATTTCCATCTTGTAACCATGTCTGCAGCATCTGTAGCTTTGTTTCCACAGCATGTTAATTTAAGCAATCATACAGTACGCAAGCGCCTCGGTCCTGCCGCAGTACTGTCCAATAATGACGTTCAAGAACGGCCTCAAGTGTATGATATGATTCTATTACACAAACTATCGTTGTAATCAACAATATCGTAAAAATAATGTCATAATGTGGCTAATTTGCTCCCAAACCTACGCTTTCTGCTTGAGTTAATCTCCGTCAGAAAGTAGTTTCTAGAAAGTAGTTCCCAGAAAGTAGTTCCCATGGTAACGATAGCCGATCGAACACTCCTGCTACCCCGCTTACAGTTATTGATATAATTATAGTAATTAATATATTATTAACCAATTTATTGAAAACAATTCTTGAATTAGGCTATTTAAATATCTGAGTAATCACTGTGTGGGATTAGCGGAACAAATCAAATCAGGCTCCGTGGAGCTGAAACATGTCGGGTTCAGAATGAAGGTGGATGTTCATGCTGCCATTCAAAGTGCACTTCTTGAAACAGCTCTCCATGAACTCCATGCCAGACTTTCTGCAGGTGGTGCTGTGGTGTTCACGGGTAGGACTACGTTATAGGAAGAGCTTTCCTCCAGTGGCCGTTTCATGGCGTGTCCCGGACCGGCAAAAAGCGCGTTGCTCCACATCTTTCTGTTGTCTAGAGATGGAGCCCATGACATGATTTCTCCTGCCTCCGCCAGCCGCTGTATGCAGGTGCTTCTGACATTTTGTAGCTACCGATTTCCAACGAGAGACAATGTATAACAGTGTAACGGCTGTGTGTCGCTATGGAAACCACACTATGTAGGCTCATGGAAGTAGTTTCGGTAGGCTAGTGGCGTGTGTAGGCCACTGGATACTTTGTGATTAGGCACGTTCTATTTGATCGTGGAATCAAACACGCCTATTGACCAATCAGAGAGCTTGCTCAAACCTATGTGTTATAGAATACTGCATTATGCATCAGAAACATATCTTATTTATGAAATGCAGGCATGACATCATGACTGTTCATTACATACATACTGTGCATGTGTTGTTTAACCCTCCTGTCGTCTTCGGGTCAAATCTGACCGATTCACTTCTTTCATCAGTCATAACTTTTTTGTTTTACATTCGATTGCATTCAGGCTTCATGATATCCTTCACAGTAGACATCTGAACATATACAATAGCTGATCACCACTTCCATTGCATTTTGGATGATTTAGTCAACTTTGTGGCACCCATGGTGTTCCCGGGCACCGCCATAAAAAAAAAAGGAACTAGTAACCATCCGGATCAGATAAAAAACACACACACACACACACACACACACACACACACACACACACACACACACACACACACACACACACACACACACACACACACACACACACACACACACACACACACACACACACACACACACATTCCTGCTCTTATGTGCCCATCCCCCCACATGGATCACACCTGGCACACGCAGTACATGTTCAGTGTCTGTTCTTTGTATATGTACTGCAGTGTTTCATGTATACCAGTATCTGATACAACATGTACAGTTTGAAAGGGTGTTAAATGACATTTGGTGATGATTAATTGTTTTTGTGTTAATGTAATAGCCGTTAAAACAGGACCGGTCAAATTTGACCGCGAACACCAAAGTAAGGGGGAACGAAGACAATAGACGGGTTAAGAATATACCTTTTTTGGGCATGTTTACTCTTATTTACCTTTTTCTTCTACAAATTATACCATAAATTGCTTTAAAGGTTAACCCTAATTCCCTTTTTGTTTGGTAATATGCTCTTTAATAATAATTATTAATGCCAGTACCATTTAGCATCTTAACAATATAAAAACATTTGTTTGTAGTTTGGTCCTTCGAGCAAATAACACCCCTGGTTCAAAGCAACTGTTACAGCCTTTTATATTCAATTGTTTTTACATAAATTAAATGTGAGAACCTTGTTTATGGAAAATAATGTGTACTTAATGGAATAAAGTAGCATAAATTAGCGTGCACGAGAGGCTGTCACTGTGTGCAAGTCGGCAGCACATTATCACATATAAACAAGCAGAGCTGTGTGTCTGGAGAATGGAACCACAATACTCCCAGGTTTAGGTTGAGTGAGACATCACACCTGTCTCGGTGTACTGTGGGCTGCTTGTGCATGCATTTGCATGTTTAATGGGAAGATTGAATGCCATTAAGTCGGCTCCTACAGTATGTAATTGTACTGCAAATGTATCGGTGTTTAATATGCATTTAGCATAGATTTTAGGAGAATAAATGGGGAATAACAATGTGCAAGTAATTACATGGTGGGTGGCTCCCTCCCAGCATCTGTCATTTCAATCACAGTGTTGAATATCCTCACGTCTGTTTCATTTCTCACCCCCAGCGCAGACTGAGAATTTTAATTTGCGTTGGCCCGGGAACTCGCACTCCTTGACATTAAGCCAATCAAATTAAAATGTGGAGAGTGTTGAAGGGACATCCAGTAAATGTACATCGAATTCAGAGGCACGAGTCCCTTATGATCAGGCGCTAATAACTTGCTGAATAAATGGCAGCGAGTCGGCCGAGGGAAATGGGCTCAGTGCAGATATTGACATTGTGATCATAGGAAATGACACGGTGACGAGGGGAGCAGACTATTGGACAGTGGGGATGAACGGGGAAAGTCTTATCATCTTGTGTGGACACGACGGAGGTCATGTGTCACTCTAGTGTCTGAACTCACTGATATTCAGAGCACTTTGCAAGCTGCTCACAGTAGCAGAGAGAGGTTCTGCAAAAATACTTCTTCTACAATGACTAGTTACCTGCCTTTCATGAAGGATATTCAGCTTATACATCAACAATGAAACACTTGAGCACATATTACAGTTTACCAAAGCAGGAATAACATCTGAGCTGACAGAAAATGCTCAGTTTTTAGTTCAACACACACATTTAAACTCACACACACAACAGAACAAATGAAGCAAAGAAAGTGAAAACCATGAAGCAGATTCAGGCAGTAGAAGTATAGATTCACTCTGAAAGTGGAGCTATTATGCTTTATTGGGAACATATATTGTAGGGCCAAACCTATACAGAACATGTCTGAAGTGTTTTGCTTAAAAGGATTTTGGGTCCTTAACTTGAAAAAAAAAAAAAAAAAAGAGGCGGCGGAGCTAATGCCTGATCAGAATTCTACTGGAGATAAAGTTAAGTTCTGCTGTGATAAAACGCCATCCTGTTCTAAACCACATCAAGGATTATGTCTGAAACAGCATGGAGCTCAAATGCTTTTTCTCCTGCGGGTTTATCACGAGGCGAGTTCTTTTTTTATGTCCTGCTTTTTAAACACGTGCTCTCAGTACAGGTTAGCTCTGAGTGTTAGCCAGGCTTGCTAATGTAAACAAAGACGAGATTACGTCCAAAACACGTCAGGCATTGTTTCTGATAGCGACTCTCTGTGGGTCCACCATCCCAAATTACGTCATATCGGCAGCAAATCTGTATCCGCTCGTTGTACCCCCGTTTTTAAAGATTTGGGTACAGAGGAAAAGAGAAAGGGTTTTATTTTCTGACGCTGCGTGAGTTCCCCGACACACCGGGGACATGTTTAGGTATAAAAGACATCAAAAGGTGCATTTTGCATGATAGGTCCCCTTTAAAGTATTATCCTACAGAACAGCACAGTTTACAGAGAAGAGATAACATCTGATCCACAACAACACTAGACTCTCGTTTTAGGTTTTAACTAACACTGTAATCATAACACTTGTAATCCTGCTGTCTTTATACATCATGTCAGATTCCCATTTACTTTCACACAGGTTCTGCCATGATGGAAATCCTTTTCTTGCACCATTAAAACCCATAAAGCGTTCCTTTAACAAACCTCGGTAGGCTACTTAAACTAATTGTGCTTCTCTGCGGTGAATAATAGCAATGGGCCATTTATATAAAGAGTGGTACTGCTGGGCGGCACATGTGGTGTCGGAGGCTAGAGATGACAAATGACACAGCGTTGAGAAATTATTGATGTGTGATACTGACTTCAGCACTTCAGCAGCCGGCGCTACATGGGTCAACTTGAGTAGAGTACTAAGGACTGTAAACAGGCTTTGATTTGCAGGGCATTGCTCCCCATGGTTAGAAGACTATGACCAATTTTCTCTGTCAGACTTTGTATTATTGATGGTCCACATGCACTCCTCCCACTTCAAAAATAATGGATTACTGCTGGATACAATGTGCAAGTTCTTGAGTATTAAGTTCCCTGTGGTTTTATTATGGTCTATACATCTTAAAACACACCAATCACGGTCTGACGTCGTCCAGCTTTTAATATCCTGAGCATCTTGGCACTGGCATCCTTCTGCAAAGGCAGCAAATTACTGCTTAAGGATATTTATGAATTGAAAATTAAGATTTTTTTTCATGGAGCCCTTCCTGTTGGGGTATATTGCTGTGAAAGATTAATGTTTAAGTTTAAGATGCATCAATCTTTCACACCGCCGGACCGTGCTAAACTGTTCTGAAAGGCTAGGGCTCAAGATGCATATCAATGAGTGAGGAACATCACTCTGATCTGAGCCTTTGACTTATTGAACTACAGATAATCTTAGAGTACTTAATGGCAGAAGTAGCAAAGTGGGTATATGATGTCCTCCATAGATGCTTAAAGACGACATATCAAGTTTTCTGGTGTATATCAGTATGTAGTGTCTCTACTTTAAAGAGTCCTCTCCTGCTGATGTTCAGGTGTATATCAGTATGTAGTGTCTCTACTTTAAAGAGTCCTCTCCTGCTGATGTTCAGGTGTATATCAGTATGTGGTGTCTCTACTTTAAAGAGTGCTCTCCTGCTGATGTTCAGGTGTACATCAGTATGTAGTGTCTCTACTTTAAAGAGTCCTCTCCTGCTGATGCTCAGGTGTATATCAGTATGTGTCTCTACTTTAAAGCGTCCTCTCCTGCTGATGTTCAGGTGTATATCAGTATGTAGTGTCTCTACTTTAAAGAGTCCTCTCCTGCTGATGTACAGGTGTATATCAGTATGTAGTATCTCTACTTTAAAGAGTCCTCTCCTGCTGATGTTCAGGTGTATATCAGTATGTAGTGTCTCTACTTTAAAGAGTCCTCTCCTGCTTATGTTCAGGTGTATATCAGTATGTAGTGTCTACTTTAAAGAGTCCTCTCCTGCTGATGTGCAGGTGTATATCGGTATGTAGTGTCTCTACTTTAAAGAGTCCTCTCCTGCTGATGTTCAGGTTTATATCAGTATGTAGTGTCTACTCTCTACTTTAAAGAGTCCTCTCCTGCTGATGTTCAGGTGTATATCAGTATGTAGTGTCTCTACTTTAAAGAGTCCTCTCCTGCTGATGTTCAGGTGTATATCAGTATGTAGTGTCTCTACTTTAAAGAGTCCTCTCCTGCTGATGTTCAGGTGTATATCAGTATGTAGTGTCTCTACTTTAAAGAGTCCTCTCCTGCTGATGTTCAGGTGTATATCAGTATGTAGTGTCTCTACTTTAAAGAGTCCTCTCCTGCTTATGTTCAGGTGTATATCAGTATGTAGTGTCTACTTTAAAGAGTCCTCTCCTGCTGATGTGCAGGTTTATATCAGTATGTAGTGTCTACTCTCTACTTTAAAGAGTCCTCTCCTGCTGATGTTCAGGTGTATATCAGTATGTAGTGTCTCTACTTTAAAGAGTCCTCTCCTGCTGATGTTCAGGTGTATATCAGTATGTAGTGTCTCTACTTTAAAGAGTCCTCTCCTGCTGATGTTCAGGTTTATATCAGTATGTAGTGTCTCTACTTTAAAGAGTCCTCTCCTGCTGATGTTCAGGTATAGGGCCTCTTTAAACAGAGTTGATAGAACTACATATGGTATAATTAATGCAGGAAAGAAGCTACACTGATTTATTTTTAATAAGTTCTCAACACCAAGGTGTAACGGTGCAGATCTCTGATATCAACAGCTGCATCTCGGAGCCTGCTGGCCTCCATTATCTCCTCTCAGCAGCTCAGTGGAGGCCGGGCACTCGGTGCTCCTTCTCCTAGTGCAGGAAGGAGATGCCAACTTGACTTATTTACTCCACATCAGGCTCCTGAAGCCCTAAACGGCTATCCACTTCTTTGTTTATTCCCTTCTTTAACGTATGCCTTCCTCTCAATCATAAAAAAGTTACATAAAGCTATATTATTGATATGCTCATTAAATAAAATGGCTCCCTGTAGGTAGAAAAGCTCACCGTTGTTGCAGATTCCACTTATTAAAAACAACAGTGAAGTCTGCATGTGCAACTTTAAGCTTGTCTTTGCATACCTACAACCCTCCAGTTCGAAATATAAGTCGTATCACTTCCTGTCGAAACTTAACTACTTCTGATCATTAGGGCTGTACCCGAATATCCGAATATTCGTTCGTTGGAGTACTATTCGGGTTTCAATTTCGTTATTCGTTTTTTTTGGCAGCCGCTTTGCACTAAGGCTGTCAAATTGAATTTATTGAAAACTCCAATATCAGCATAAGAGCTTGTGCCTCTTCGGGGGGTGCCAACACTTAACCATAAACTTTATCGTTTACTTTCTCCGTCTTTATATGTAGATATTACTTTTTCTCCGTTAATCTCCGTCACGTTGTTTCCATAGCAACAACAACTTCCTGTCAACAGTGCTACATCTCCTTCAAAATAAAAGCATGTTCATACAAAATAGGAAACCTAGCCAAATTACACTTAAGACATATACACAACTGCAACGCAAGTAACACACACGATGCAATATCCTTTTCAATTTCAAATTGGGTTACATTAACAAATAACTATAAAACAACAATACTGTGTAGTAGAATAACAAAATGAATGCCGTGAATACACCGAAATACACGTGTTGAAGTGGTTCGCTCCTGAAACCCCCCCGCGCGGGCCGAATATTCGCTGCTGATTACTACCGAATATCCGGAGCCCGAAAAATGGTATTCGGGACAGCCCTAGTGGTCATGTCCCTACAATTTAGCCCATAAAGTGGTGCAGGAATGAGTCCTAAAACCTAGGAAAAGACTTGACAACTTCATGTTCCCTCGTGTTGAAGTCAACGTTGTTTAGAAGACTGATATAAGGTCTATGGCAGGGGTCGGCAACCTTTTTGATATGAAGTGCCATTTTAAAAAAAAATTGTTATCAGCGTGCCCACGATCGAGAATTATGAAGGGGGGGTTGACTGAGGAGCAGGAGGGCGGGGGAGCCTCGCTGCGGGGAAGCAGTGTGTGGACCTGTCAGCGCAACTTACATGATGCCGAATTTAAAACTGAAACACACATTAAACACATTTAAATAATTGGTTTAAACGGCATAATAATAAGGACGATTGTCCGTTCTGTGATTCTCCAGAACACACATGTTATGATATTAGGGTCACGCAGAGTGAGATGAGATCGCTGTCCCTTTAAGAGAGAGAGGTGTGGCTTGTGCATGTGTGTTTGTGGATGGTAGAGCGAGAGTGAGGGAACGTGTGTATGTTTCTGGAAGTGAAACGAGGAAGCAGAAAAACAGAGGTCTGTGTTTTGTGAAACAGAAGAACAGTTAAATAAATGCAACGGCCTCCCAAGAAGAGCTCGCCTCTCTCCAGTCATTGAAGCTAAAGTGGGTTATTGAACCTGAAGCTTGTTGCTTCTGCCCTCCTCGACTACGGTCTGGGAGCTGACAGGAAAGTTCAACACACAGATGGCCAGTCCGCCCCTTTGTAGCATATTATTTCGATGAGAGATGAGCAGATCGCCACTGGGCTTTCAACTAAAGACACAGCCACGCAAAAACTGCGGCATTTGTACAGCTCCTTATGGGTAGGCTACTGCAGTTAGTGAAGTGCTTTCCTCTCTGTGGTGAAACGATCAGCACCACGGAGGAAAGCGGCAGAAAGTCACCTGGAGTTAAAGAGAGCGGGGCTGCGTTGTGTGCATGGCTTCCTGCTGCGGGTAACGGGGAGACGCGCTCTGGCAGCGGCCTCGTTCAGGATCCGAAAATACAATTTAAATATTTTTGCACACTTATTCCACTTATTCCTAGTGTGCCACTGGTTACGGTGCCGCGTGCCAATGCTGGCACGCGTGCCAGGGGTTGCCGACCCCTGGTCTATGGTTAGCGGAGGACATTTTCAAAAGTCAAAATCGCACTGGTGAATGTCCACAACTTTTTGCTAACAAATAATCAGTTTTATAACATAGGGAAACTTCCATGAAGGATTGTCAGAGCCTGGAGAAAATAACTCTACGGTAGTTTGACACACATGGAGCGCTATTTACTAAAAAGCACTCATTGGATACGCTTTTCAATCTGATATTAACTTGGACTTATGACTATGTGTGTTCTTAACTTCTAGACATGTTCAGTAAAAAGCTGTGTGAACAAACCAAGGCCACTACTTAGTTTTTTAATGCTTTTTCTGAAAATGGAAGAAATGTGCCGGCTACACAGCTATGCATTACAATCTACACTCAAACTAACATCTACCGTAAAGTAACCTATAACCATTTTATACAGAATAAACACCATTCACATGCATGCATAATGGGAAGCATTACTCACACTCACAGAAAATGATAGCTCCAGTAATGATCACATTCATTATAGAGTATCACAATGAAACGATGAAAAGTGCACTTAGGCACACTCACTGTTCTGCAGTTGTTGGAGCAGTGGGCTTATGACATGCATTTGTTAAGTGTTTTTGTTATATTCAGAATACATTACTAATGAACCTGAAAAACAGACAGAGATGTCTATCATACTCATGCACTCTGATCCACAACTCCAATACTTAAAATCGCGTTGTGTTTATTAAACAGATGCTGTACCTTAACTCTGGACCCCTTGATGGTTTACTGCGCAGTGATAAGACGGATAGAAATGTGGTTTTCTTGCAAAGGATTCTGCTTTTAATAGCAAATAATATATATATAGCAGTTTCCTGGCTGAAGCCGACGCCCCCAACATAACGCAATGGAGGAATACGCATTTATAAAAGTTAATTTAAAAAATCACAGTAAAACCTCGAAGGTTTATTGAAAGATGGTCAGCATTAATACAGGCAATACCAAATTGCTAGTCACACTTATTTCCCTTTCTCTATTCTCTTATTTGCTTTAGCTGACTGTACTTTTGTTTTATTTGGATTGTACTAAGCTAGATATTGTCGAGCTAATATAACAGGTATTGTACGGTCAGTTCATTGATGATCATGTTATTGAGATTGTAGAAACCAAAGAAGATATATGTTCTTATGATGTCCATGAGAGACGGGACTACATACAAGAAAAAGTGTGAACCTTTTGGAACGACCTGGATTTCTGCATAAGTTGGTCATAAAATGTGTTCTGATCTTCATCTAAGTCTCAACAATAGACAAACACAGTCTGCTTAAACTAATACCACACAAACAATGATATGTTTTTATTGAACACACCATGTAAACATTCACAGTGCAGGGTGGGTGTGAACCCCTAGGCTAAAGACTTCTTCAAGAGCTACTTGGAGTCAGGAGTCAGCCAACCTGGAGTCCAATCAATGAGACGAGATTGGAGGTGTTGGTTAAAGCTGCCCTGCCCTATAACAAATACACACCAGTTTTGAATTTGCTATTCTTAAGAAGCATTGCCAGATGTGAACCATCGCACAAAAGAGCTCTCAGAAGACCTACGATTAAGAATGGTTGACTTGCATAAAGCTGGAAAGGGTTACAGAAGTATCTCTGAAAGCCTTGATGTTCATCAGTCCACGGTAAGACAAGTTGTCTATAAATGGAGAAAGTTCAGCACTGTTGCTACTCTCCCTAGGCCGTCCTGTAGAGATGACTGCAAGAGCACTGCGCAGAATGCTCCATGAGGTGAAGAAGAATCCTAGAGTGTCAGCTAGAGACTTAAAGAAATCTCTGGCACATGCTAACATCTCTGTT
Organism: Harpagifer antarcticus; assembly: GCA_902827135.1. Lineage (NCBI taxonomy): Eukaryota > Metazoa > Chordata > Actinopteri > Perciformes > Harpagiferidae > Harpagifer > Harpagifer antarcticus. Next base: position 497,104 of record CADEHL010001052.1, on the reverse strand, counting down.
GACGAATCTACGATACGTAAAACACTGAACAAGAATGGAGTTCATGGGAGGACACCACGGAGGAAGCCACTGCTGTCCAGAACAAACATTGCTGCACGTTTGAAGTTTGCAAAAGAGCACCTGGATGTTCCACAGCACTACTGGCAAACTATTCTGTGGACAGATGAAACCAAAGTCGAGTTGTTTGGAAGGAACACACAACGCTATGTGTGGAGAATCCAAAGGGTTCACATACTGTTTCTTGCAACTGTATTTTTAGTGTCAACATGCTCCCATGTAAGTGTCTGTAGAAAAAGAAAAATATCAATGCGTTTTGATAGCAGCTCTTGGTTTAAATAACATTGCCATTTCCAGATTCCAGCACTACACCCAGTGGGGAACATGTTATTACCAGTGACAGTAATCATGGCAAAACCTACACAAATAATCCTCAAGTTGAAGCCACAATTTGCCCTTTTGTAGATATTGCTTATTGGTTCTGCTTGACAGACGGAGGTGGTGAGCAGTCACAGGGGAAACAGTGTGTGGGTGTGTGTTGTTGGTATGTTGTGTCAGTGACTGAGTGACTTGGCTCCACTAAGAATAGCACGCTCAGCTGAACCCTCAGTGCACTTAGGGCCATGATAAGCAATGTCACGGGCCATTTACTTCATGTGCAGAAAATGAAATCTACATTTAAATCCGACAAGTTGAAAGGTGGCAGTAATCCGGCTCGCCCGTGTCGATGTAATTGAACAACAGGAAGTAGCACATCTGTTTGCAGAGATATCACACGATTCCCATATTTACATTTGTTATCCCCTGCCTTGCACTATAGAATTAATGGAGGAATTAGGATCCTGCCCGCGGCGGTAAACAAAGAATGAGATGTCAGAGCAGCAGTCAAATGTTGTCAAACCTCTTCTGAGGACACAGATTGATACTAACGCCATTCAATTTAAATATCATAATACTGTTTACATGAATGAAGGTATTTTGAGTTGTAAAGGGATTTATCCTATGGATGTGCAGTAAATGGCACGAATGCAAGATGTTCTATGACTCACTTAATCAAATTGTATTTATAAAGCTCAATATCACACATCGCACATTTGCATGAGAATCTGCAACTACTTTGCACACTTTTTTACAATGTTCATAGTATCCTCCATCCATCCATCTTCTCTATCCGTGGTCGGGTCTCGGGGGTAGCAGTTCCAGCAGAGAGCCCCAAACGTTCCTTTCCCCTCATCAACCAGCTCTGACTGGGGGATCCCAAGGCGCTCCCAGGCCAGTGAAGAGATATAATCCCTCCACCTGGTCCTCGGTCTACCCCTTGGTCTCTTCCCAGCTGGACGTGCCTGGAACACCTCCCTAGGGAGGCGCCCAGGTGGCATCCTAACTAGGTGCCCGAACCACCTCAACTGGCTCCTTTCGACGCGAAGGAGGAGCGGTTCAACTCCGAGTCCCTCCCGGATGACTGAACTTCTCACCTTATCCCTAAGGGAGACGCCAGGGTGGCTAGCACAGGATATAGAATCCTATGTTTTTTAAATAGGTCTATTATTGAGTATACAATACCTAACCTCTTCTGTATCTGTTATATTGTGCTTTATTTAGATACTCTGCCACATTTCTACTGCTGATGGATATATCTACTTTATTCCATTTTTAACTGTTTGCTTCATCTCATAATTAAATATTTGCCAGATATTAGCAAACATAATTCTCACTTAAGATGAATTAAGGTAATGAAGTTCAAAGCCCACACATTTAGCGCTCTGCTCTGTACAATTAATCAATGATAAGTGTGTTTTTCTAATGATTACCTTCTCTATGATCACCGATGTGACACTGCTTAATTTCCTTATTACCTCCCCTATGTGTGCAACTAATTTTAATTGTGGTCTGATGTATTTTTACAACCACCAAACCTTCACAGATAACTGACGCAGCAGACATAAAGCTTGTTTATTCCCCCGTGCATTTGGCTAATCAAAGGTACATCGTTCTCTTTCTCCTGCCAGAGTTGAGAATCGTGTGAAACAGCGGTCTGATTTTCTCGATTTCAATCCTGACTGTGAAAATGGTTCTTTAGGACACAATGTTCACAGGCGTTCATCGACCAAAATTAGACTTCAAGCACTCATTTCATCCCTAAGCCGCGGTAGTGTTTCCTCCGTCTACACTCCCAACTGACTGAAGTCTTTTTGTGGCGCTGGTTGGGAATGAGAGAGTGCTAGTGGAGGTGGCCGGAGGCTCTTCCTGATTGATTACAATTCTTCAGAGAGGAAGGCGCTGAGTGGTTCTGAGGCTTTGAGTTTGAGCGTGAAACACTGGGTGACACAGGCCACGCAGGTTTCTGCCTGAAAATGCACACCTTGAAGATCCTGTTTAGTGAAACAACGCATGCTGAGTCGGGTCGTGTTGAGGGAAGCGTTTCACAGGAAGGCCCAGGGGATCTGTGCAGGTGTCTGTGCAGGTGCTTTTGAATCTACTGGACCAGTGCATTCCTGCTCTGAGCCCCAGGACACTCTGACACTGTGCTCCTACAGCCCAATATAAACACTGCTGACTTTCTTTTTTATCTTTTAACAGTTCCTGGGCCAGCTGGGATTCTTTACATTTCACTTGCAACAAAAGGACACATACTGTAAATGCAGCACAGAGCTAAACACTCTGAAATAGGGAATAAAGGGAATCAATCTGGAGCACTTCAAAGCATGTTCTAAACAATAATAGCTCCATCAAATGCACCAAAGCATCTAAGAGTTTATTGATGGTCGTGAGAATCCCAGCTAGAACCTCAAAGTTGGAAAGACTACACAGCTCAGCTTTGATGAGCTGCTGGCTGCACACACACTTCCAAACACGACGGAGCCAGCTTCCAACACACACTGTCTGGAAATCAATGTTTTACACTTGGATTGAGACATTGTATATCGAGAAAAAGTCATAGTTTGATGAAGTAGTGCGAAATGCAGCACACAGCCGATGTTGAACAGTCTTTTTTAAATCAAGGGAAACCTATTTTTACTCCTACGTTTGACCAACTTCTGAGTGCATTAGGATCACTCCTTCAAATGCTTTTAGTGCCAAAAAAGGTTCTTCAGAGTTGAAGTATTTGTTTGTCAGTCGAATGGAAAATCTCAACAATTACTGGATCGATGTGCAAACATTTATGGTTCCATGTGAGTAAATATGGTAATCCCAACCATTTTGAGTCAATCATCCCCTTACTTTGCCTCACCCTATAATCCATGTGGTTAAAATGTGTGGCTTTGAAGGAAATATCTCAAAAACGACCAGATGGATTCTTATTTGTGCAGCCGTAGCATTAAGTGTCTGACAGGGATGAGAAATGTCTTACAAGCCAGTCAGAAAATAGTTCCCCAATTCCCCCAGTCAGCAAAAATCATTCCAGTCTGACACGCTGGTGGTCCCTCAGGCAATCATCTGTAACCTGAGGTATTAACCCAAAGTGGACACCCTCAAATACATAAGCTGTGACGCCAGTTTTCTAGTTTACGGACACAGTTGAGTATTTCAGACGTTCACTTAAGGCTGCTCGAACACTTGCTGTTGGTGGTTTGGACAAATGGCATCATGTCGAATAATGAGGAAGGAGTAGTGTACGGGACAATCCATAGCTAATTAGAGCAGCCGGCTTTTAAGCCCGACAGTTTGACGAGTACATCAAGACGCATGTTCCCCGAGTGTCAATAGTGTTTATGTTGCTCCCTCCTGCACCCTCACACCCAGCTCAGCATTATCGGATGGCTTTCATCTCCTATTAAACTCACTGAGTACACAATGAATGGATGCAACGTTGCATTAAAGGGTTGGAGGATTCGCCTCGTTTTGTGGCCAGAATGATTAAAGTAAAAGCAGCTCATTAAAACATATTTCATCGACTTATCGCTCCTTCAGAATCTTAAACATTGTCAGCCTCAACAAAATGAGACCACCTGTCGGCTCTGATCTTAATTTAGTTTTCAGCCTCATTGAAGTTGACGTGCGGGTTTCATGATACGCCTGCTCATCATGCTAATTAAAGTGCGTTATTTACTCACCTTGAATGATGGGTGTAAATGCTGCGAAGGAACAGGGGCGCTTCATTATTTCAAAGAATCGCCAAATTGAATTTAGTTTTTATAACCCTTATCAATATGTATGTAACGAGCCGCTAATGCTCCGCCTGTAAATTCACGCTGATCAATGTTGACATTTCCCCGGCTCTGCTCTGATGAGCCTGTCGTGAACATACAGTAACATCACCTCCAGCCTTAATGTGTTTTTTGATTTGAATGCGTCTCAGAATGAGTTTACTGCCCCGTTGCCTGCAGTGAAATTCAGAAGCCGAACAGAAGAGCCATTTTAATTATGAGGGATGAATCCTGTCTTTAATTAACAATTAATATTGTTTTACATTTCAGATAAACTGGACTTGGCAGAAAACATATGGAGTGTTACAGTATATTGAGAATAATGGATGTTATGAGAGGAAGATATTTGATAGTTTTTTAAAGGGGCCCTATTCTGCTCATTCAGGTTGACATTAGTATGCAATGTTTCTACTTTAAAGAGTCCTCTCCTGCTGATGTTCAGGTGTATATCAGTATGTAATGTTTCTACTTTAAAGAGTCCTCTCCTGCTGATGTTCAGGTGTATATCAGTATGTAAAGTCTCTACTTTAAAGAGTCCTCTCCTGCTGATGTTCAGGTGTATATCAGTATGCAATGTCTCTACTTTAAAGAGTCCTCTCCTGCTGATGCTCAGGTGTATATCAGTATGTACATGTAGTGTCTCTACTTTAAAGAGTCCTCTTCTGCTGATGTTCAGGTGTATATCAGTATGTAGTGTCTCTACTTTAAAGAGTCCTCTCCTGCTGATGTTCAGGTGTATATCAGTATGTAGTGTCTCTACTTTAAAGAGTCCTCTCCTGCTGATGCTCAGGTGTATATCAGTATGTACATGTAGTGTCTCTACTTTAAAGAGTCCTCTTCTGCTGATGTTCAGGTGTATATCAGTATGTAGTGTCTCTACTTTAAAGAGTCCTCTCCTGCTGATGTTCAGGTGTATATCAGTATGTAGTATCTCTACTTTAAAGAGTCCTCTCCTGCTGATGCTCAGGTGTATATCAGTATGTACATGTAGTGTCTCTACTTTAAAGAGTCCTCTCCTGCTGATGTTCAGGTGTATATCAGTATGTAGTGTCTCTACTTTAAAGAGTCCTCTCCTGCTGATGCTCAGGTGTATATCAGTATGTACATGTAGTGTCTCTACTTTAAAGAGTCCTCTCTTGCTGATGTTCAGGTGTATATCAGTATGTAGTGTCTCTACTTTAAAGAGTCCTCTCCTGCTGATGTTCAGGTGTATATCAGTATGTAGTGTCTCTACTTTAAAGAGTCCTCTCCTGCTGATGTTCAGGTGTATATCAGTATGTAGTGTCTCTACTTTAAAGAGTCCTCTCCTGCTGATGTTCAGGTGTATATCAGTATGCAGTGTCTCTACTTTAAAGAGTCCTCTCCTGCTGATGTTCAGGTGTATATCAGTATGTAGTGTCTCTACTTTAAAGAGTCCTCTCCTGCTGATGTTCAGGTGTATATCAGTATGTAGTGTCTCTACTTTAAAGAGTCCTCTCCTGCTGATGTTCAGGTGTATATCAGTATGTAGTGTCTCTACTTGAAAGAGTCCTCTCCTGCTGATGTTCAGGTGTATATCAGTATGTAGTGTCTCTACTTTAAAGAGTCCTCTCCTGCTGATGCTCAGGTGTATATCAGTATGTACATGTAGTGTCTCTACTTTAAAGAGTCCTCTTCTGCTGATGTTCAGGTGTATATCAGTATGTAGTGTCTCTACTTTAAAGAGTCCTCTCCTGCTGATGTTCAGGTGTATATCAGTATGCAGTGTCTCTACTTTAAAGAGTCCTCTCCTGCTGATGTTCAGGTGTATATCAGTATGTAGTGTCTCTACTTTAAAGAGTCATTTCCTGCTGATGTTCAGGTGTATATCAGTATGTAGTGTCTCTACTTTAAAGAGTCCTCTCCTGCTGATGTTCAGGTGTATATCAGTATGTAGTGTCTCTACTTTAAAGAGTCCTCTCCTGCTGATGTTCAGGTGTATATCAGTATGTAGTGTCTCTACTTTAAAGAGTCCTCTCCTGCTGATGTTCAGGTGTATATCAGTATGTAGTGTCTCTACTTTAAAGAGTCCTCTCCTGCTGATGTTCAGGTGTATATCAGTATGTAGTGTCTCTACTTGAAAGAGTCCTCTCCTGCTGATGTTCAGGTGTATATCAGTATGTAGTGTCTCTACTTTAAAGAGTCCTCTCCTGCTGATGCTCAGGTGTATATCAGTATGTACATGTAGTGTCTCTACTTTAAAGAGTCATTTCCTGCTGATGTTCAGGTGTATATCAGTATGCAGTGTCTCTACTTTAAAGAGTCATTTCCTGCTGATGTTCAGGTGTATATCAGTATGCAGTGTCTCTACTTTAAAGAGTCCTCTCCTGCTGATGTTCAGGTGTATATCAGTATGTAGTGTCTCTACTTTAAAGAGTCCTCTCCTGCTGATGCTCAGGTGTATATCAGTATGTACATGTAGTGTCTCTACTTTAAAGAGTCCTCTTCTGCTGTTGTTCAGGTGTATATCAGTATGTAGTGTCTCTACTTTAAAGAGTCCTCTCCTGCTGATGTTCAGGTGTATATCAGTATGTAGTGTCTCTACTTTAAAGAGTCCTCTCCTGCTGATGTTCAGGTGTATATCAGTGTGTAGTGTCTCTACTTTAAAGAGTCCTCTCCTGCTGATGTTCAGGTGTATATCAGTATGTAGTGTCTCTACTTTAAAGAGTCCTCTCCTGCTGATGTTCAGGTGTATATCAGTATGTAGTGTCTCTACTTTAAAGAGTCCTCTCCTGCTGATGCTCAGGTGTATATCAGTATGTACATGTAGTGTCTCTACTTTAAAGAGTCCTCTCCTGCTGATGTTCAGGTGTATATCAGTATGTAGTGTCTCTACTTTAAAGAGTCCTCTCCTGCTGATGTTCAGGTGTATATCAGTATGTAGTGTCTCTACTTTAAAGAGTCCTCTCCTGCTGATGTTCAGGTGTATATCAGTATGTAGTGTCTCTACTTTAAAGAGTCCTCTCCTGCTGATGTTCAGGTGTATATCAGTATGTAGTGTCTCTACTTTAAAGAGTCCTCTCCTGCTGATGTTCAGGTGTATATCAGTATGTAGTGTCTCTACTTTAAAGAGTCATTTCCTGCTGATGTTCAGGTGTATATCAGTATGTAGTGTCTCTACTTTAAAGAGTCCTCTCCTGCTGATGTTCAGGTGTATATCAGTATGCAGTGTCTCTACTTTAAAGAGTCATTCCTGCTGATGTTCAGGTGTATATCAGTATGCAGTGTCTCTACTTTAAAGAGTCATTTCCTGCTGATGTTCAGGTGTATATCAGTATGTAGTGTCTCTACTTCATGCTTTAATGTTCAAAAAGCTCTTTATTTGTCTCATACTGCCTGTGCTGCAGCACCTCTTTTCACCCTCTGTCTGAAACCAGAGCCCAGTCTGCTCTGATTGGTTAGCTGTTGTGATTGGTCGACCGCTTAGAGATGTCCCGCCCCTTAGCCTTATCACGTACAATGTGTTGAAGTGCTAGCCAATAGAAGCTCGAGTGTTTCGTAGTGATGTCAATATTGGATGTTTGTCCTTAGCTTGAATTGATTTCATACAAAATGCATGATTTAATTAAAAAAGGGTTTTGTACTAAATGCATTTAACTTTATTCTCCTTCACCTTGACGGTGTTCACAGAGTCTTGATTGGTGTCCTTTGTGAGTGCGGATGAAGATTTAAAAGGAATTCATCATTTTATGTTCACAAGGTTGTGGAGGAGAGCTTTTCTCCTCTCATGCGGCATCTTTGTGAAAAGCAGAACACGTGAAGAAAATGAAAATGCAGCAGGCAGAGCAAGTGGACTGACCTTGAGCTGATGATGCTTTTATCTGAGAGTGAAAAATAACAAGCATACCTTCCACAGCACAGCCATTTCTGTCCTTTTTCCCCCCTTTCCGTTTGTCTTGTCGTCGAAAGCCACGAGAGGCAGAAGCGACTCTTTGAAGGACGCTGCTGTGAACTCAGTGCAGAAAAGCTGAAGTCCATCTGTTTCATTTTCTAGTTCCAAACTCGAGTGGGTTTCCTCTCCGCACCCGTCGGTGTGAGATTCTTAACTATTGATTCTGGCAGCTAGGCAGCTCCCGTAATTAAAAAATTCTATGTAGAAGATGGTAAACATTGCTGAAAGCCAACTGTGGCAGGGCTCTCCATCCTTAATGAGATTTCAGTGGAAAAGCTTAGCAACCAACCCGAGGAATCGATAGCTTCTCTCTCTTTCTCTCTCAAATGCTTTTGATAATCTTCTCTAAGATCAATTCCGCCTGATACAACTCATTAATAAAACGTGTCCAGGCCCACTTACACTATGTTTAAGTCTTAGAAAGGGGATCAGAAACAGTAACTTAGCTATATTACTATACTACTATCTCTGTGGTCCTGCCTGACTCTCGTCATACTACTTCCCTGATGGCTCCCACAGGATTGTTGACATCCTCGTGGATTCATCTTCTTATTACAGACACATACATTTCCTAACATTCGGTCTCTATGCTGTAAAATGTATTATCTCTTGGATTTACACACAGCATCTATTGCACGTCTGTCCGTCCTGGGAGAGGGATCCCTCCTCTGTTGCTCTCCCTGAGGTTTCTCCATGTTCCCTTTAAACTGTGGGGTTTCTCTGGAAGTGTTTCCTTGTACGATGTGAGGGTCTAAGGACAGAGGGTCTGAGGACAGAGGGTTTAAAGACAGAGGGTCTAAGGACAGAGGGTCTAAGGACAGAGGGTTTAAGGACAGAGGGTCTGAGGACAGAGGGTCTAAGGACAGAGGGTCTAAGGACAGAGGGTTTAAGGACAGAGGGTCTGAGGACAGAGGGTCTAAGGACAGAGGGTCTGAGGACAGAGGGTCTAAGGACAGAGGGTCTAAGGACAGAGGGTCTGAGGACAGAGGGTCTAAGGACAGAGGGTCTGAGGACAGAGGGTTTAAGGACAGAGGGTCTAAGGACAGAGGGTCTAAGGACAGAGGGTCTAAGGACAGAGGGTCTAAGGACAGAGGGTCTAAGGACAGAGGGTTTAAGGACAGAGGGTTTAAGGACAGAGGGTGTCGTATTGTCATACTGATATTATGTACAAAAGTCCACTGAGACTAATGTAACATTTGTGATATTGGGCTCTATAAATAAACATTGATTGATTGATGACTCTTTATTAACATCTCGTCCCATGCCCAGGGAGGGGTGTAATCAATAAACCATTTATTCCATTTTGTACTTTGTAGCAGCTAATCTGTGCACGGCCTAGAGGAGGACGCAATGCACTTCTATGTCTATTTCAGGCCGTGCACGGGTGCCAACAGGCAGTATGGTGCAGACATAAGGACGGAGAGGATGCTCACTTTCTCACACCCTCACACTTTGGTGTTAACCGTACTTCTGTGAGATACATTGGCTTGGCAGGAAACTCCTCTTCATGATAAATAACCCGGAAAAAGCCCGAATAAAAATACATTTATCATCTTTCTGGACCATTACCTCTCTCAAACATCACATAAAGATAGTGACAAAGAGATAACTTTTCATTATGTTGCTGGCAGGTGCCTCGAGCTCCTTTAAAGAGGCCCTATTTTACTTTCCTGTAGTGTTATATACAGCAGTGTCTAAAGGGTCTACAAAGGCTAACATCCCTGTTTCCCCCCAGAGGACGTTATCTCTGCCACAAATGTCTTTAACAATGATAACGTACTCTTCATCTGGGGTGACTCATAATGTCCCCTAAGGTTAGAAAGCAGACTGTGATTAACATACTTCCTGCTCATTTAATTTACAGACCTCAAAAGTCATTTTCAGCGTGGATTTAGAGCGACGAGGGAATTTCTGTTTTTAGCAGAAAGTCACATTGCATATTCCTGCGTGCTACTTTCTACGCATGTTTTAACACGTCAGGCATCGTTTGCATAGTGTTTGTACCGGAGGGACTGTGCAATAAATTGAAAAATGTAACGAAGGAAGAACAGAAGGAAATCCCAGAAGACTTTTAGGCTCCGAGGCAAAGTGTGCGACGAGTACAGCAGCCCACAGCTGGAGATAATACGGTAATTACTTCCATCCCTACTGGGCAGAGGACCTGTTCCTCTGTCATATCTGCAGACTGTCAAGCATCAGCGAGGACGAAGAGGAGGTGGAGGAGGAGGAGGACCCGGGAGAGGGATGAGGTGATAAGAACATCACAGGGAATTCGCCTCGTTTAATGCTCCACAATGCTGCACGTCCGGCCTGTACAACAAACACAAGGTGTACAGCAGCGCTTTGTTTTATCCCATTTACACTGTCTATTTAGATCTGTTGTGGTTTTCCCTTTCCTGTAGGCGTGTTGTTCGTCAAGTTGCGGAAGATATTTCTTCATTCGTTGTTTTGGGGTTGCTCGTTTGCACCGGTTGGCCACCGTAGGCAGTCGGGGTTATGGCTTTTTCCTAATGCCGAACAGGCTGTGTGTCGTTAAAAAGAACCGTCAACAGATGTCTGGAAACATGTTTAACGTCATATCAACAAATGCTTTGGGTGATTTACTACAACGTGATTTGAATGCCAAAAAATGCCTGATTTATGCGTCTCCTTCAGCCGAGGCACGATGAAGTAATACGCCACAGAAGACCATCATCTCCATTGTATGTAAAGTATTTAAAATATAATTAGAAGTGAATTACAAGCTGGGAACGCACCGCTGTATTCAAATAAGAGGAATAAAGACAATATCCTGTAAGCCTTTTGAGTTATAATTATAACACCGATTAGTCTTAGACAAGCCATTATCATAATCATATAAACAGAGTCAAATGGATAGTGTATGGAAGTTGGTAAATATGTGCTTGAATTAAAAAGTAAGGCCAAAAGATAAAGACAGTCATTATTTTACTTTCAGTTTTTGTATGCATTGCATTGTGTCGCTTTGTGGGCTCCATATGTTCAGCATCATGGAGCCTAGACTACTGCAACTCCCTCCTGGCTGGTCTAACCTGCATGTGCCATCCGACCTCTGCAGCTCATCCAGAATGCAGCGGCTCGTCTGGTCTTCAACCTTCCTAAATGTTCCCACACCACTCCGCTCCTCCGCTCCCTTCACTGGCTCCCGGTAACTGCTAGAATCCACTTCAAGACACTGGTACTTGCGTACCATGCTGCGAATGGATCTGGCCCTTCCTACATCCAGGACATGGTTAAACCGTACACCCCAGCACGTGCACTCCGCTCTGCATCAGCCAAACGACTCGCTGCACCCTCGCTGCGAGGGGGACCCAAGTTCCCATCAGCAAAAACACGTGGGTTTGCTATCCTGGCTCCAAGATGGTGGAATGAGCTCCCCATTGACATCAGGACGGCAGAAAGCTTACACACCTTCCAGACTGAAAACTCATCTCTTTCGACTCCACTTCGAGCGATAGAATTACTAACAAAGCACTTATATACTAATAAAGGACTGGCTTATCTAAAGCCAGTTGAGTAGCACTTGAAATGTTTGGCTCTATGAAACCTGATGTACTTTATGATTCTGTTTTCTTCAAGGTTGTGTCTTCCTGGTCGTATGTACTTATTGTAAGTCGCTTTGGATAAAAGCGTCAGCTAAATGCAATGTAATGATGGCAAAGTACTTCATTACCCCGAGTTAATCATTCTGACATCTGTTAGACAGTTGTACTAATATTATGTCTTTCCATTTGCCAGAACACACATCAATATAACGGCTTAAAAAGCATATGGAGAGCACACTAACTATAAGCCGCATGCGATTCTCAGCCTGATATGGAAAGAACTTGCTCAGTGTAGATTGTCTGAATGTTTGCCTTTTTGAAATTGCTCATAAATTAACCACCAAGGTTGCAGAGTTATTCCTGTGAGCTGGTGTCATCTGAATGTGTCTTTACCAATCAGATCTAAATCTAATTGCCTTTCCCCCTCACAAACGCATCGTCGTCCCTCCACTGCTTTAGTGCGTGCAATTTCATATCTGCAGTTAATAAAAGCTAGAGCATGTACAGCACACCCTCGATGAAGTAGTTGCACTTACAGAAGCCCCCCCCCCCTGCTGTGCTTTCGATGAGGTTATCCTATTTGGGATGAACACATATGTAGTGTGTGTAGCTTGATTAGAATCAGTCGGGTTTCATCTCCAATCTGCTACATGACACGTGCTGGAAGAAGATTGTACTTAAGTAAATGTAGTAATAACAGAGTGTAGAAATACGCAACTTGGAATATATCTAATAAAAAGTAGTCCAACTCATATTGGAATATAGTAATATTGAATGTGGTAACAGTCAAGGTCATTTCAGCAACTTTCCTTTGACATTCAGTATAATTAGAAATACTTACGTGGAGTACACATTGTACTTAAGTTCAGAACTTGACTTAAGTACTGAACCACCACAGTTTGGACTTCAAATGATTCAGAAATCAAGATGCAACTATCTATTTACCAAACATACGAGTCAGATTGTTGCAGAAGTTAATAGTCAACCTACGTTTTAAGATAATGACTGCCCTTACATTCAACTATCTTTTTAATTAAAAACTAATACATGCAATAGTTAATCACCACGACTACATAAGCAGTTAGAAATTCAGTTTTAAAAAATCCCTGATTTCTTTGCCGAATACTCAGAGCATTGTGTCGCTGTAGAGAAGGAGGTAGGAGTCTCCTTGGTGTCGCTGTAGAGGAGGAGGTAGGAGTCTCCTTGGTGTCGCTGTAGAGAAGGAGGTAGGAGTCTCCTTGGTGTCGCTGTAGAGAAGGAGGTAGGAGTCTCCTTGGTGTCCCTGTAGAGGAGGAGGTAGGAGTCTCCTTGGTGTCGCTGTAGAGAAGGAGGTAGGAGTCTCCTTGGTGTCCCTGTAGAGGAGGAGGTAGGAGTCTCCTTGGTGTCGCTGTAGAGAAGGAGGTAGGAGTCTCCTTGGTGTCGCTGTAGAGAAGGAGGTAGGAGTCTCCTTGGTGTCCCTGTAGAGAAGGAGGTAGGAGTCTCCTTGGTGGTGCTGTAGAGGAGGAGGTAGAAGTCTCCTTGGTGTTGCTGTAGAGAAGGAGGTAGGAGTCTCCTTGGTGTCGCTGTAGAGAAGGAGGTAGGAGTATCCTTGGTGTCGCTGTAGAGAAGGAGGTAGGAGTCTCCTTGGTGTCGCTGTAGAGAAGGAGGTAGGAGTATCCTTGGTGTCGCTGTAGAGAAGGAGGTAAGAGTCTCCTTGGTGTCGCTGTAGAGAAGGAGGTATGAGTCTCCTTGGTGGTGCTATAGAGAAGGAGGTATGTGTCTCCTTGGTGGTGCTGTAGAGAAGGAGGTAAGAGTCTCCTTGGTGTCGCTGTAGAGAAGGAGGTAAGAGTCTCCTTGGTGTCGCTGTAGAGAAGGAGGTAAGAGTATCCTTGGTGTCGCTGTAGAGAAGGAGGTAAGAGTCTCCTTGGTGTCGCTGTAGAGAAGGAGGTAGGAGTATCCTTGGTGTCGCTGTAGAGAAGGAGGTAGGAGTATCCTTGGTGTCGCTGTAGAGAAGGAGGTAAGAGTCTCCTTGGTGTCGCTGTAGAGAAAGAGGTAGGAGTCTCCTTGGTGTCCCTGTAGAGAAGGAGGTAGGAGTCTCCTTGGTGTCGCTGTAGAGAAGGAGGTAAGAGTCTCCTTGGTTTCACTGTAGAGAAGGAGGTAGGAGTCTCCTTGGTGGTGCTGTAGAGAAGGAGGTAGGAGTCTCCTTGGTGTCGCTGTAGAGAAGGAGGTAGGAGTCTCCTTGGTGGTACTGTAGAGAAGGAGGTAGGAGTCTCCTTGGTGGTGCTGTAGAGAAGGAGGTAGTAGTCTCCTTGGTGTCGCTGTAGAGAAGGAGGTAGGAGTCTCCTTGGTGTCGCTGTAGAGAAGGAGGTAGGAGTCTCCTTGGTGTCGCTGTAGAGAAGGAGGTAGGAGTCTCCTTGGTGTCCCTGTAGAGAAGGAGGTAGGAGTCTCCTTGGTATCGCTGTAGAGAAGGAGGTAGTAGTCTCCTTGGTGTCCCTGTAGAGGAGGAGGTAGGAGTCTCCTTGGTGTCGCTGTAGAGAAGGAGGTAGGAGTCTCCTTGGTGTCCCTGTAGAGAAGGAGGTAGGAGTCTCCTTGGTGTCGCTGTAGAGAAGGAGGTAAGAGTCTCCTTGGTTTCACTGTAGAGAAGGAGGTAGGAGTCTCCTTGGTGGTGCTGTAGAGAAGGAGGTAGGATTCTCCTTGGTGTCGCTGTAGAGAAGGAGGTAGGAGTCTCCTTGGTGGTACTGTAGAGAAGGAGGTAGGAGTCTCCTTGGTGGTGCTGTAGAGAAGGAGGTAGGAGTCTCCTTGGTGGTGCTGTAGAGAAGGAGGTAGGAGTCTCCTTGGTGTCGCTGTAGAGAAGGAGGTAGGAGTCTCCTTGGTGTCGCTGTAGAGAAGGAGGTAGGAGTCTCCTTGGTGTCGCTGTAGAGAAGGAGGTAGGGTTCTCCTTGGTGTCCCTGTAGAGAAGGAGGTAGGAGTCTCCTTGGTGTCGCTGTAGAGAAGGACGTAGGAGTCTGCTTGGTGTCCCTGTAGAGGAGGAGGTAGGTAGGAGTCTCCTTGGTGTCGCTGTAGAGAAGGAGGTAGGAGTCTCCTTGGTGGTGCTGTAGAGGAGGAGGTAGAAGTCTCCTTGGTGTTGCTGTAGAGAAGGAGGTAGGAGTCTCCTTGGTGTCGCTGTAGAGAAGGAGGTAGGAGTATCCTTGGTGTCGCTGTAGAGAAGGAGGTAGGAGTCTCCTTGGTGTCGCTGTAGAGAAGGAGGTAGGAGTATCCTTGGTGTTGCTGTAGAGAAGGAGGTAAGAGTCTCCTTGGTGTCGCTGTAGAGAAGGAGGTATGAGTCTCCTTGGTGGTGCTGTAGAGAAGGAGGTATGTGTCTCCTTGGTGGTGCTGTAGAGAAGGAGGTAAGAGTCTCCTTGGTGTCGCTGTAGAGAAGGAGGTAAGAGTCTCCTTGGTGTCGCTGTAGAGAAGGAGGTAAGAGTATCCTTGGTGTCGCTGTAGAGAAGGAGGTAAGAGTCTCCTTGGTGTCGCTGTAGAGAAGGAGGTAGAAGTATCCTTGGTGTCGCTGTAGAGAAGGAGGTAGGAGTATCCTTGGTGTCGCTGTAGAGAAGGAGGTAAGAGTCTCCTTGGTGTCGCTGTAGAGAAGGAGGTAGAAGTATCCTTGGTGTCGCTGTAGAGAAGGAGGTAGGAGTCTCCTTGGTGTCGCTGTAGAGAAGGAGGTAAGAGTCTCCTTGGTTTCACTGTAGAGAAGGAGGTAGGAGTCTCCTTGGTGTCGCTGTAGAGAAGGAGGTAGGAGTATCCTTGGTGTCGCTGTAGAGAAGGAGGTAGGAGTCTCCTTGGTGTCGCTGTAGAGAAGGAGGTAGGAGTATCCTTGGTGTCGCTGTAGAGAAGGAGGTAAGAGTCTCCTTGGTGTCGCTGTAGAGAAGGAGGTATGAGTCTCCTTGGTGGTGCTGTAGAGAAGGAGGTATGTGTCTCCTTGGTGGTGCTGTAGAGAAGGAGGTAAGAGTCTCCTTGGTGTCGCTGTAGAGAAGGAGGTAAGAGTCTCCTTGGTGTCGCTGTAGAGAAGGAGGTAAGAGTCTCCTTGGTGTCGCTGTAGAGAAGGAGGTAAGAGTATCCTTGGTGTCGCTGTAGAGAAGGAGGTAAGAGTCTCCTTGGTGTCGCTGTAGAGAAGGAGGTAGAAGTATCCTTGGTGTCGCTGTAGAGAAGGAGGTAGGAGTATCCTTGGTGTCGCTGTAGAGAAGGAGGTAAGAGTCTCCTTGGTGTCGCTGTAGAGAAGGAGGTAGAA
This sequence comes from Harpagifer antarcticus, assembly GCA_902827135.1. NCBI lineage: Eukaryota > Metazoa > Chordata > Actinopteri > Perciformes > Harpagiferidae > Harpagifer > Harpagifer antarcticus. The sequence goes on along the minus strand of CADEHL010001052.1, from coordinate 481,240 downwards.
GTATCCTTGGTGTCGCTGTAGAGAAGGAGGTAGGAGTCTCCTTGGTGTCGCTGTAGAGAAGGAGGTAAGAGTCTCCTTGGTTTCACTGTAGAGAAGGAGGTAGGAGTCTCCTTGGTGGTGCTGTAGAGAAGGAGGTAGGAGTCTCCTTGGTGGTACTGTAGAGAAGGAGGTAGGAGTCTCCTTGGTGGTGCTGTAGAGAAGGAGGTAGTAGTCTCCTTGGTGTCGCTGTAGAGAAGGAGGTAGGAGTCTCCTTGGTGTCGCTGTAGAGAAGGAGGTAGGAGTCTCCTTGGTGTCGCTGTAGAGAAGGAGGTAGGAGTCTCCTTGGTGTCCCTGTAGAGAAGGAGGTAGGAGTCTCCTTGGTATCGCTGTAGAGAAGGAGGTAGTAGTCTCCTTGGTGTCCCTGTAGAGGAGGAGGTAGGAGTCTCCTTGGTGTCGCTGTAGAGAAGGAGGTAGGAGTCTCCTTGGTGTCCCTGTAGAGAAGGAGGTAGGAGTCTCCTTGGTGTCGCTGTAGAGAAGGAGGTAAGAGTCTCCTTGGTTTCACTGTAGAGAAGGAGGTAGGAGTCTCCTTGGTGGTGCTGTAGAGAAGGAGGTAGGATTCTCCTTGGTGTCGCTGTAGAGAAGGAGGTAGGAGTCTCCTTGGTGGTACTGTAGAGAAGGAGGTAGGAGTCTCCTTGGTGGTGCTGTAGAGAAGGAGGTAGGAGTCTCCTTGGTGTCGCTGTAGAGAAGGAGGTAGGAGTCTCCTTGGTGTCGCTGTACAGAAGGAGGTAGGAGTCTCCTTGGTGTCGCTGTAGAGAAGGAGGTAGGAGTCTCCTTGGTGTCGCTGTAGAGAAGGAGGTAAGAGTCTCCTTGCTGTCGCTGTAGAGAAGGAGGTAGGAGTCTCCTTGGTGTCGCTGTAGAGAAGGAGGTAAGAGTCTCTTTGGTGTCGCTGTAGAGAAGGAGGTAAGAGTCTCCTTGGTGTCGCTGTAGAGAAGGAGGTAGGAGTCTCCTCTTGCGCTCCATACATCCTTGACCTTTTTCCTCCACACTCCATCAGATAATTACCGGAGGCTTTAACATAAGTCCTGAAGCTCACACCTAAAACGCTAATAGCTAATGTAGCAGCATACATGCACATTATATCACCATGTGGTGGAAGCATAACTCGAGAGGAATGCAATATTTGAAGCTTAGTAATAGAAGTGGACGTGTGGGAAGGAGGTGATCTCACTATCAGCCTGAGCGCATGACTGAATCGATGCATTGACACCAGGGTAGCTCTTGCACCATCAGTCATCTCCTCACGCTGTTTATTCATCCGCGGTAAACAATAACAGCCTTCCTGCTAGCGCCAGCCTCTCATCTAATTATTCAAACATACAGCAGCGATATATAGGCATTCGGGATGGAGGGGGGGTCGAGTTTGCTCCGCAGGGATACTGCCGAGCAGGTACTGTAAAGGTATCCTCGCAGCGCTGAGAACGAGCTGATAATGGGCTCATATGCATAAAACTGACAAGAGGCTAGATAGTGCTCGTCCTGCACGCTGACAGCATGTTGTGATCCGTTAAGCAAGGACTCACGTGGAATTACGCTGTGAATCAATTGAGTTTAGCTTCTTGCAGCTTATTCATGTGAACATGCAAAATGACCTATGCTGATATTGTTTTACATATAAAGTAACTGCCAAGTAGGTTTGGGGAGAAATGGATTACATAGCAGGGCGAGTCAAACTAAAACGAGCATACTGTATAGTGTTGTAAAAGCATCAGATGTTATCTCTTCTCTGTAAGCTGTACTGATCTGGATAATACTCTATATGTTCATAACATAGTGTGTGAGCTTAACTGTGTGTGTTAAACGGAGCATTTCCTAAGGCCATTTTCAAACTTGTGGTAGCTGACGTATTCACACTTTCAGTGAGGCCATTTAAAGCTCAATGAGGAATTTTCAAACGTATTCTTTAAAGGATGACATTATCACCGGCTTTATTCGACGACATGGCCATTACAGTGTGCCAAAGTGAAACGCTGGATCGTTACATTGGAAAAGGTGATATTAATGTCGACAGTGAGATAGGTTTAATGGGTACAGTGGTTTTCCCAAGGGGAGAACATGTGACATGAAGTCAAGCAGGTGACACGTGAAGACCAATTACAGGACCTGCTTCGCCTGAAACTCGGTGTGTTGCAGTGATTCCCTAATTCAGCTGCACTTCCTGCCGAACAGCAAAGGACATCCCTGCCTCAAATTGACAGAGGCACACAAAGGGCAGTTATCAAAAGCCCTTACACTGTAATGAGGCAGAAATATTAAACAGAACATCCTTGCCTTTGATCCGCGCTACCACCTTTGGGTATGATAATAAGTCGGATGCTAATGTGGGAAGCGCTAACAATAGGGACTAACTGCTGGGGATGGGAGTGGGTGCTGGATTTGAATTGAAGACACAGACTTGTTGAGCAGCATCCATCTGAGACGTGATGGCTGAAGACCCTATGAATTACTCATCTGGGGGAAACGTCACCGGAAAAAACCATGATTCGACACTGGATGATGACATACATGAGGAACGCTGCTAATGACCCAAACACCATTTTGTTTTGGCTGTGTGTAAGTGTCAAAAGTCGTTCTTGTCACTGCTCTGAGCACGGCAAGTGATTTGCAACTGTGCAGCACTTATGCATTAATGAGTGCACATTTCAGGCTTTTACTGAATGTGAAATACATCCCAGAAAATACTATTCTACTGATTTAAATTGAGGTGCAATTGATGCTAGGATGCTAAGGTTAAACGGTCCAATACTGGTTTCCCATCAAGTGTCTTTGCCAATAGGTCAGACTGGCAGTACGCACACACACCAGCAGCAACTTGATTTCAAACGAAAGCTCGATGTTGATTGACCCGGGCTTCTTTATACTTAGGTGCACCCAGCAGGTGCTTGGATCCTTCAGGCTTCAGCGTGAGAAGACAGCTGCTCAAAGGATTGTTGGAAAGGAGACGCTTCACTAATTCTTACTGTAAGAATGCAGATAATTAAAAGAGTGTTTTGGGACAGGCTCTCTAACACATGCCAACACACACATTCTCATTCTGCGGCTTACATCTCCAATCATCCCCAGGTTTGCAGTTGGACTTGTGTGCACTTGTCTGAACTGTGTTTCTGTTGGATTACCTGAATCTGGATCGCCTGAAATGTTTACTCGTGCGACAGAACAGCTGTTAGCTTTCAGATGGTACAAACAAATCATCAGCCGTCCTGCAGCTTCAGTCGAGGTGCAGCCGTCCTGCTTTATTATCCAGGCCAAACTACCTGGGGGCAAAACGCAACATCTTGCAAGAAGCAGCGTCTGAGGGCTTCTTAACATTTAACAAACTATGAATGTGTCATACCCACTTAACGGGAAGAAACTCAGCTTTCAGACACTATTAACCATTTTTAGCAAAACAAAACACAAGGGTAATAACAAAGGCTCTGAATTAGCCCCGAGTGAAAAAATGCTAACACAGAACTCAAGGTAAAACACCCTTATTACTTATCGTAGCTGCACAAACAAGATGTCGATTAGCAAGCTGAGATTCCACATAAGTCTTACCATTTGCTGTTTCTGATCAAAAGTTGTGTTCAATGACATTAAAACGATAAACACGCTGCTGAAGGTTAATCCAATGTGTCTCAAATGATTCCTGATAATTCATAATTACATTTTTATGTCAATAACGGAGTTTTCATATTAGCTGCTACGATAGCTACTAGAGTGTATGACAGCTTCCTGTTCCGGGGCATTCTGGCATCACTCATTCACCAATGGGTAATGTTGGATTTTAGGAACTTCCCCTCGATTCTATTGGCTCTAACGGTTAAAAAGAGATGTCAATCATTAAAATTGACCGAGGGGGAGATACGGAAAATGACCCCAGAAGTTTTTTTTTTGTTCTAAACCTCTCTAAAAATATTTCACTTGTTTTGGATCAATCTTGACACAGGGTACTTCTTACATGTTATAGTGTGGATTCCTAAAGCTTTTAGTCTATCCCATCACTCAAGGGTGGTTTTCACTTTAAGTAATGGTTTATTTTTGGACGGACACTATAATTTACATGTTTTTACTATGTTCAATCTGAAAAAAAATTCTATATCGATTCCGACTCTTCTACATCCAACTCTTAATGATTTGAGAAAAAAGATTATTAATTTAGCCCTTTTTAAAAGTGAAGTCAATTGTTCTGGGAATGTCATTTTCGAGCCTGAGACCTGGAAAACAGGCTCGGGGCTTTTAACAGATAAAGCTGGCATCTTTTTGGACAACCTGTAAACATTGGGATTGTACTTTGAATGATTTTACCTGGAATTTCCTTTTTAAATATTACTTTTTCACCACGATAGCTTTATTCCATCAACAACAACCCAAAGCACTTCATTCCAGTGCAGCACACTTTCCTCTTGTTCTCCGTCACTTTTCAAAGGTCACGTGCTATCTGTGCTTTAGTGGCACGTCCTGATAATCTCTTGATGTACCATCGATAATCCGTATCAATCCTCCGTTCCAAGCCGTCCATCAGGATTTTCTACCGATGTTTAGGGATAGGCAAATCCCCTCTGGTAGGCAGGCCGGAAAATACCTAATTATTTCTCATAAGCATAAAAAATACTGCTTGAAAAAATTGTAATAACTCAAACTAGATTAGTGTCATTGTGCATTCAAGGGCTCGCTCTCGTTCTGACCCTTTTAATTAGGATGTCGGCTGGCTCCATCCACTGTAAAGAATAATTGTTATCCTCAGCCTTCCCCAGCACTCAGCCAACAAAGAGCTTTTATAAGACTTACTTTGATGCTGCCATGTGACCGTTGTTTGGAGGTCTTTGTAGGTTAATGGAAGGATAATCGGCACTATTTGATCTCTGAGTTGTAGCTGGTATTAGCCCGTGTTGTGGTCCAGTGTTTAGCATCGTTTGTTTATTTTCATCTATCCTTTGTTCTGAGCATTTGCTTCAGGGCGGACTTTAATTAAATGCAGCGCTATAACTGTGAAGGTAAATGCAGAAATGTTCACATAACTGAACGATAACCACTGCAACCTTGTACAGGATTAACGTAGGGATGATGTACAGCTAGGCGGTAAATAGTGAAGAAGAACACTGGTACGTTATCTCGCTTATTACACGGTTAAATACTCACAATGTTGATTTCAAATGTTTTTATCGGTTTAAAAATGACCGAAATGCTTCTGATAAATGTCTCGATAAGATGAACCTTTATTAACCCCGTGGGGAATTCAGTTACAAAGCAGCGACAGGGTAAGCGTGAAAAAACAGGACGACAAAGATTCACACAGATTAATAAAATCAAAAATAAATAAAATGATAATAATAATAAAAGACTATAAAATAAGAGTAAAATAACTGTCAGCATATATACATATTTGGTCATCTAAGTTATAAAGTACGGAATAAGTTAAAGTGAAAGTGGACATCTGTACACATAGTGACATATCTATCTACCTATTTGGTCTACTACTAATATATTAACATGGGTTGTGGAAACAGTGTATATTTATGTCCAGTTATTTTTCATTATTAACCCCTTGTTGTGCAGCCTGATGGCTACAGGCACAAAGGACTGTCCGAGGCGCTTGGTGCATGGGATGAGTCTGAGCGTACTCCTCATCTTCACTAGCTCTGCGTGGAGTGGGTGTGAGAAACTAATGTTTTGTTGTCCACAGCCGACGTTAAATCAACCGGACTACTTTCTGCGGATTGATATGACTGCACATAGTCCCTAGATCCTCCTTAGCAATGGACTGTTAGCGAGAACTAACAGACCTCTGTCCAACTTGACCAATCAGAATTGAGTATTCAACTTGTGTGTGTAGTTATGAATTGATGGGGAAACCATGGATAGGCACAGCACAATATATTCTACACTTAGACGCTGGACTAGTTTGTCTGAGAATTGTTTCAATGATTTCTGTTAGAGCCATCCTGCAAACTACCTTAAAGACTTAGTGCTGCCATGGTGACCATGCCTCCTCAGTTATGCCATATGTTGGGCTTGCATCCTGACACATCTCACTGAATCCTGTGTGTGATTCTAGCTTTTGGTTTACAGCATGATCGTGGGAATCCTTGACACTGTTGCCTCATCTCATGTTTTCCAAATGACACGTTAACACACACCAAAGGGAAGCAGCTGACATGCACAACATGCTCTGCGTGGGAAAATAACTATTTTGTTGATCTAAAACAACAAAGAGACACTTCTACTCTTTGAATACCACAGAGAGGTTCTCATTAGATGCTCAGAGTATTAGCTGCAGCCTGTCAGCTGGTGCAGGATAACAGGACATACATAGAGGCTTGTTGCACTTATACATAATTGCCTGGTAGCGATTATCTGAGCGACAATTTTCCATAACGTTTGATTCAACAATCAACAGGTGAAAAAAGCCAATGCTATAAACGTGGCAGAAATTAGATTCCAATGTCTGAAAAAGTCCTTCTGTTCTCACTATTAAGATCTCAGGTATAGTGACGGCCCAGAAACACCCAGAAGAAGCTGGAAAACCACCTCCAGCTTTCTGCTCAGCTTTTCCTCTCTATATTTAGTTTGTAATATAATGTTTATATTTTTTTGAGAGCCATCATTTTTGCTTCCAAATGTTGGAAACTAAATGATTTTATGGACTAATGCACAACCTTAAAGTGGGCATTGTCTCGGGTTAATGGAAATGTAACCTAAGTGCTCACCGTTGTCTTAAATATGGCTTGAACAGAGTATGTCTGGCTACTTCAGTCGATACTGGTGCAGTACACTTCCTCTCATTATAAGCCGTCTGATGACAAACGGAAAAATATTTTTAATCACAAATACTCGTGAAAATCTTATTGGGCGGTGGTGGCGAAGTCGATAGGGACTTGGCTTGGCAACTGGAAGGTCACCAGTTCAAGTCCCGGCAAGACCAAGTGCTACCGAGGTGTCCCTGAGCAAGGCACCGTTCCCTACACTGCTCCCCGGGCGCTGTTCAAAATGGCAGCCCACTGCTCCTAACACTAGGATGGGTCAAATGCAGAGAAACCATTTCCCCATGTGAGCATTTTCTTTGAGAGGTTTTTGGGTAACATAGAGCTTCCTTTAATCTCAGCTGATGGGAAAGATGTTCAAATGGCTAAGCAAGAATATATATTTATATATCTACTTTTATATATTTAATTGTATACGATTATTATCTTGTATCAGGTTGTTAGTATGCATGCAGCTTCCTGGGTTTAATCCAGTGCCTATCAGAGGACTAACATGAAACACTGCAGGCCTGTGGGGTTCGAGGGAACCCCACAGGCTGAGGGAAAAGCTGAGGGAAAATTCAGCATTTCACTTTTGGAAATTGTTTTTCAGTCGTCATTTTCATTTCTAGTCAGTGTTTGAAAGTTTTAACAAGCCCTCAGAATATATTCATCATGCATTATATTGAATTCCAGCAATAATTGTGTTTCTCATATTCAAGGAGTTCAACATTCATGGATATAAATGTGTGACTTCTTGGTGAGCCAAACATTTACTTGTATATCTTTAGACTGGAGAACATTGGCAATTAGAGTACCTGCGGTCTTTTAATCCTCATGGATCACAGATTCATGCTCTCGGTTTCACTCGCACCAAAGTCCTCTTTAACTTTTATTGTGTCTTCAATCTACGTTTTATCCAGGATACTTCACACTCTTCCAATTAACTTTTCCCAGAGCGGGCGATTTGGGTGATTTGAAGCGATGGATTTTGGCGAGTGATAAAAGTAAAGAGTGAGCCGGTGAGAAAAAGATACGGGTTGCTGTGAAACACTGAATTAGTGGAATGTCAGGTTTTTTTTAATGTTCATTCTTGTGAAGCTTACTAAATTCGCAGACGGTTTTTCACAGCGATACTGAGAGAAGTGTCAGGAAGCAGCACGGTGCGGAGAATTCAGTGTCAAGGGATATTGTGTGTTAGGAGCAACGGCCTCTCCCTGTTTTTACACTATAGCACTTCTTTATCTGGCAACAGAGGGATAGGGAATATTATTCTTAACATCACGATTGATTTTCAACGCAACAAAGGAATGGCTTTGACACTACTGACGTTTAATCAGTACTTCACAATCATTAAAACTACAATGCATTTAAAACCAAAGAATAATTACACATTTGATGTAGGTCACGTTCAAATAACTATGAAGGAGGGTTAGCACCACATGTGGACATTTTTTTGAGATCTGACCAAAAGTGGATTCTTTTTTAGTTCTCAGATTAAAGTCAAAATTCTGAGAGTTGTCAAAATATTGAAAGTCTCACAATTATCACTTTTCTCAGAATTCAGACTTTTCTTTCTCAGAACTCGAAAAGATAATCCAGTTTTGGTCAGATCCATCCATCCATCCATCTTCTTCCGCTTATCCGTGGTCGGGTCTCGGGGGTAGCAGTTCCAGCAGAGAGCCCCAAACTTCCTTTTCCCTGGCGACCAGCTCTGATTGGGGATCCCAAGGCGCTCCCAGGCCAGAGAAGAGATATAATCCCTCCACCTGGTCCTAGGTCTACCCCTCGGTCTCTTCCCAGCTGGATGTGCCTGGAACACCTCCCTAGGGAGGCGCCCAGGTGGCATCCTAACTAGGTGCCCGAACCACCTCAACTAGCTCCTTTCGACGCGAAGGAGGAGCGGCTCAACTCCGAGTCCCTCCCGGATGACTGAACTTCTCACCTTATCCCTAAGGGAGACACCAGCCACCCTGCGGAGAAAACCCATCTCGGCCGCTTGTATCCGCGATCTGGTTCTTTCGGTCATGACCCATCCTTCATGACCATGGTCAGATCTCAACTTGTAAATACATTTAAAAAGTTAAATTCAACAATATACACGGCAGAAACTTGACTGATAAATTGGCTATGCTGGTATATCTGCAAAAATTACCAAATTTAAATGTATAAATATCGGCTAATATGTCAGCGAAATGTCATCAGAGAAACAAGTTATTAAACCGTAAAGGTCTCGTAGTACTTTTGTAAAAGTATTGCGCAATGTCCACCAAGAGACACTATAAAGAACTATATGTTTAGGTATGGAATAAAAATAAGATGTCACAAATACCTAAATACACAACACTTTAATAATAATAATAATAATAGCAATAAAGGCACATTTAATGGACAATCTTGCACCAAAGTTATTGATATTGAAGTGACTGTTATTTTGTATATATTGATTGATGTGTGTGCATATGTGTCTGATTGTGTATATAGGATATACACATCTGTATTACTGTATCATTTCACATTCGGGATTGTTGGAAGCGTCATTTCGATCTCTCTGTCTGTACACACACACACACACACACACACACACACACACACACACACACACACACACACACACACACACACACACACACACACACACACACACACACTGAGTAAGATTGACATTAAATCTGACTTTGACTTAAAGTGACTAATCTTCATCAACACCAAGACTGTTGAGAAGTGCTTGAGACCTTCAGACTGTATTCATCACACACTTCTTTAGCCTTGGAGCTTTCTAGTAGTGCCCTTTATCTGTTCATACCAACACATACCATCTCAAACAATAGTAATGTCGGTGACAACACAAAGGGCTCTGTGTTAGTGTCTCTAAGCTAGTCTTTTTCCAACTCTTAAGAAGTTGTTTGGAACACTTTTGTTGTATTGCCACTCTCGGGTGTGTTGAGCCATTCCTGCCAGAAGCGAGTCTGGAGCCAGCAGACTTCCATACATCATCGTGCTGAGGCATTACTGCGGGTAATGAAGTGTGAACGAGGAGCAGCACTTTGTCATGAAGAGTGGGAGGGGGCTCGTTGTAGAACAAGGAGATCGTGGACACTCTTCAGGGCATCACGGCACAGTGCCACGAATTACAGGCATTATTTCATTTGATATAGTTGTTCCACGGTCATATCTGGAATATGACATACACACACATGCTGCTAGCCCCGATAAGAAATACAGTTTCATTCTCCTCATGCTGCACTGAAGAAAAAAGGCTGTTGGATTCACATGATTTTAATATGGAGATCGGTTGCACATGTGTACTCAAAACTATTCCATTATGTTAGAGACACACAACTTATGTTATGTCAAAGAAACATGAAATTGTTATGTTAATATAGGTATATTCATTTACCCTATGTTTAACCAACACAATCCCCACAGGAGCAATTTGGGGTGAAGTGTCTCAGGGACACAACGGCATGCTGACTGCAGTGGGGTTTGAACCTGTGACCCCCTGATCCAAACACCAACGCACAACCCACTGCACCACACACCTCCCCTACGTAGTGCTCAAGGGGGACATAAGATGATTTATTTCATGTGAATAGAGGCATGTCGTACATTCTTCTACCGGATCCATCCTAATCTCTTATCTACAGCATGTATCTCAACATTTTCAAACAAATAGTCAATAAAGACAAACTTTGAACAACATTATCAAAAAATAAAACAATATTAACAACCACCGCACATCCAGGTGAGCTTTTGGTTCCTCCATGCAGCCCCAGGAGAATTAACAAATACATTGAAAATAAGGAAATAGAAAAAGTTTGTGATGCATGTACATACTGTATACATTATTGTGTTAGAACACAGCAGAAGCTTAAAGGAAACTATTCTCCCGACCTAAATAAAGGTTTATTGGGCCAGATGGCAAAGAAAGGCTTATTTTTGTAACTCATTCAAAGTAAACAATTAACATTAACTGTCCTCTGGTCTCATCTGTCCTCTGGTCTCATCTGTCCTCTGGTCTCATCTGTCCTCTGGTCTCATCTGTCCTCTGGTCTCATCTGGTCTCATCTGGTCTCATGGTGGAATTGTGTTTGACGACATAAAGGCCCACTGTAATCCCCTGAATGGACCGCAGAATGACGTCTTCATCTTCTGCCTGCAGAGCGCTCAGTCACAAAGGGAACAGAGTGAGATCTAACAAATCAATAACATATATACACCCATTACTAAGTCCCTGTGTTTAACAAGTACATTTGGTCAGATGTCAGTACTGTTAAGCCTCCTTGTTATCTGATATACTCCTGTCTGACCTGATAAAAAATGTTTAATTTCCTGTATCCGTTTTAAATTAAAATGGCCTGGTTTCTCACCACATGTGCACGAAAGAAAGTATTACAAATAAAAACAAGAACTGACATTTTGAAGTAGCGCAATTAGTACATTCTGAAACACATGACAAGTGGTACATTCTGAAACACATGACAAGTGGTACATTCTGAAAACACATGACAAGTGGTACATTCTGAAACACATGACAAGTGGTACATTCTGAAACACATGACAAGTGGTACATTCTGAAACACATGACAAGTGGTACATTCTGAAAACACATGACAAGTGGTACATTCTGAAAACACATGACAAGTGGTACATTCTGAAAACACATGACAAGTGGTACATTCTGAAACACATGACAAGTGGTACATTCTGAAAAACAAGACAAGTGGTACATTCTGAAACATATGACAAGTGGTTACATTCTGAAAACACATGAACAAGTGGTACATTCTGAAAACACATGACAAGTGGTACATTCTGAAACACATGACAAGTGGTACATTCTGAAAACACATGACAAGTGGTACATTCTGAAACACCATGACAAGTGGTACATTCTGAAACACATGACCAAGTGGTACATTCTGAAACACATGACAAGTGGTACATTCTGAAACACATGACAAGTGGTACATTCTGAAACACATGACAAGTGGTACATTCTGAAACACATGACAAGTGGTACATTCTGAAACACATGACAAGTGGTACATTCTGAAAACACATGACAAGTGGTACATTCTGAAACACATGACAAGTGGTACATTCTGAAACACATGACAAGTGGTACATTCTGAACACATGACAAGTGGTACATTCTGAAAACATGACAAGTGGTACATTCTAAACACATGACAAGTGGTACATTCTGAAACACATGACAAGTGGTACATTCTGAAACACATGACAAGTGGTACATTCTGAAAACACATGACAAGTGGTACATTCTGAAACAGAAAAGTGGTACATTCTGAAACACATGACAAGTGGTACATTCTGAAACACATGACAAGTGGTACATTCTGAAAACACATGACAAGTGGTACATTCTGAAACACATGACAAGTGGTACATTCTGAAAACACATGACAAGTGGTACATTCTGAAAACACATGACAAGTGGTACATTCTGAAACACATGACAAGTGGTACATTCTGAAACACATGACAAGTGGTACATTCTGAAACACATGACAAGTGGTACATTCTGAAACACATGACAAGTGGTACATTCTGAAAACACATGACAAGTGGTACATTCTGAAACACATGACAAGTGGTACATTCTGAAAACACATGACCCCAGGAAAAACACACATTTCTGAAACATGCACATCAAGCAAAAAGCATGAGCAAAGGAAGTGCACGACGTTGTATCGATGAAAGTCCAGAATGGTCCAAACTTTACCATCTAATTTAAATTGAAACATATTTTTAAATAAATTGTACAGTACATGAGACATAAACACAGTCTTTTAGGGAAAACACTGCGGTCCCACAGACAATATTGTATCTTTAACAATCAACACCTTAAATGGGTAAAGATGGTGGCTTAACGTAAGGTAGGCCTACAACCTGCATCAGCGCCCTTAAAAGTCTGCACAAGAGTAGACCTGCAGAGCCGGACCTGCAGAGCCGGACCGACGCAGTAAAGTTCTACACCGCCTGACAGCATGAACAATGATTTAAAACAAGACGTATAGACATGCAAACATGCCGCAAGCTCATCCATCATCTATGACTCCCCCTCCCCACTGAGCTCGGGTTAATGTGCATCACTTTGGGCAAGGCTCATATTTTTAAATATTGTAAATCAAGCAACTGTCGGACTTACGCTCTACAAATACTCACAGTATAAAAAAACACGCTAAACACAAGTCAATCAATATAAACTGTCCTTATGATGTCCATGGCTTTATCCTCGCTAACACCAGGGAGTGACAATGTTTACAAATTGACAGCTGTATTCACGTTGCTCGTTGATACGGCACATGTGAACTCAAACAATGCGTCTTGTGATAACCTGTAACTATGACGAACATTTGATGACATTAAATAACTTTAAATAACTTTTACCTTTGTAGAGATGTTCTCGGGACAGAACCAGCTTACTCCTCCGATGCGGGAAGAAACAATTGTAGAACTCCCCCCCCCCCCCCCTCCTTTGTTTAAAAAAGAAAAAGCTTCACATTTTTAAAAATAAATATATTTTGCAATTTTTTTCTGCTTTACATCTTGTCCATTAAAGTGCCATATTGTTCAGGTTCAATTACGAAACTATTAAAGTACGGGTTTGAGTCCGACCATATTAATTTGTGAATAAAATAATAATACAACTAACCAGAGTTAGGAAAAGGGACCACATTACTCCTGTTCTGGCTGCCTTACACTGGCTCCCTATAGAGCACAGGATAGAATTTAAAATGCTTCTTCTCGCCTACAAAGCCCTTAATGGGCAGGCGCCATCTTACCTTAAAGAACTCATTATACCCTACTGTCCTACTAGGGCATTGCGTTCCAAGAATGCAGGGTTGTTGGTTGTTCCTAGAGTCTCTAAAAGTACAATGGGAGCCAGAGCCTTTTCTTATCAAGCTCCTTTTGTGGAATCAGCTTCCAGTTTGTGTTCGGGCGGCAGACACCCTCTCCGTTTTTAAGAGTGCGCTTAAGACCTTCCTTTTTGATAAAGCTTATAGTTAGGGCTGATTAGATTCAGCCCCTAGTTTTGCTGATATAGGCTTAGTTTGTCGGGGGACATCTTACTTCTTCCTTCTCTCTGTCTCTACCTGTGTACTCTCATGTTCTCATTAACCCAGCTTCCCCACATGTCATTCTTTTTGGTGTCTATATACTCTGGGATCCGGAGTCATGGATGATCCTGCGGTCCTGTGTCCTGCATCACGAGCCCTGGATCTTGAGTCGTGGCTGTGGTCCTGGATCATAGGTCCTGGATGGATATCCTCGTGGATTCATCTTCCTATTCTACACACATGCATTTCCAAACATTTGGACTACCTATGTTGCAAATGTATTATCTTTTCAATTTACACAAGGCATCTATTGCACGTCTGTCCGTCCTGGGAGAGGGATCCCTCCTCTGCTGCTCTCCCTGAGGTTTCTCCCATGTTCCCTTTAAACTGTGGGGTTTCTTCGGAAGTTTTTCCTTGTACGATGTGAGGGTCTAAGGACAGAGGGTCTAAGGACAGAGGGTCTAAGGACAGAGGGTCTAAGGACAGAGGGTCTAAGGACAGAGGGTGTCGTATTGTCATACTGATATTCTGAACAAACTGTGAAGTCCACTGAGACAAATGTAACATTTGTGATATTGGGCTATATAAATAAACATTGATTGATTGATTGATTTGAAAAGTGGGGGGGACATGTCCCCCCTGTCCCCAGTGGAAACTACGCCCATGGTGCTATGCACAAAGAAGTAGAAGAAGGGGGAAAAATAATAAATGTCCCTTCTTTGTTGTTATCAATATGGATAGTGGCAATTCCCCACACACTTACTAGTGGATTTCCATCTGGTTCAAATGAAGTATGCACAATTTGAACATCTGGTTTCCTTAAAGAGCTACGATACATCTTAATCCTTCCTAATTAATATATTCAAACTTGTTTTTTATCCAAATATCCCAAAGACACATGAAGCAGCTCCACGTAAATGGGTTTTTATTGGACTTGTTCCTCCCTACTTTCAGTTGTGGTGAAGACGATGCATAATGAAAGCTGTCATTCATTGCATGACTTACATTTCAATGTCTCACGTCTTGCCGTACTCTGGATTGTTCCGACATTAGCCTTTTTTATTTCTTACTTTTTCATGTACCTCATGGAGCAGCCAGCCTTTTCCTCTAAATTCAGGACGACCGCAAGCAAAATACCCCGCAGGCGGGAGCCGATGGAAACATTGAGAGGCTTAGATTTGTTTCTGGGCCGCCTCACATGATTTTACAGCATGATTTATTGTCCGCACCGACAACATTGCCCCAGGACATCTTAGATAAGTGCACTGCATTAACAAAAAGGAGACTCTGTTTTAAGCAGATGCTTGTGTCGCTGTCAGATTGCATTCAGGGCTCACTGGCAAGGGGAGGAGAAGTTATATTTAGTGACACGTATTATGATGAGTACAATGAACCAATGAATGACCGCCAAACATTCTCACATTATTTTTGACACACGCTTCTGCTTCTTTGTGTACAGACCATATTGAAGTTTCATATTCTTTACAGAGTCCTCTCCTGCTGATGTTCAGGTGTATATGAGTGGTGTCTCTACTTTAAAGAGTCCTCTCCTGCTAATGTTCAGGTGTATATCAGTATGTAGTGTCTCTACTTTAAAGAGTCCTCTCCTGCTGATGTTCAGGTGTATATGAGTAGTGTCTCTACTTTAAAGAGTCCTCTCCTGCTAATGTTCAGGTGTATATCAGTATGTAGTGTCTCTACTTTAAAGAGTCCTCTCCTGCTGATGTTCAGGTGTATATCAGTGTGTAGTGTCTCTACTTTAAAGAGTCCTCTCCTGCTGATGTTCAGGTGTATATCAGTATGTAGTGTCTCTACTTTAAAGAGTCCTCTCCTGCTGATGTTCAGGTGTATATCAGTATGTAGTGTCTCTACTTTAAAGAGTCCTCTCCTGATGGTGTTCAGGTGTATATCAGTATGTAGTGTCTCTACTTTAAAGAGTCCTCTCCTGCTGATGTTTAGGTGTATATCAGTATGTAGTGTCTCTACTTTAAAGAGTCCTCTCCTGCTGGTGTTCAGGTGTATATCAGTATGTAGTGTCTCTACTTTAAAGAGTCCTCTCCAGCTGATGTTCAGGTGTATATCAGTATGTAGTGTCTCTACTTTAAAGAGTCCTCTCCTGCTGATGTTCAGGGGTATATCAGTATGTAGTGTCTCTACTTTAAAGAGTCATCTCCTGCTGATGTTCAGGTGTATATCAGTATGTAGTGTCTCTACTTTAAAGAGTCCTCTCCTGCTGATGTTCAGGTGTATATCAGTATGTAGTGTCTCTACTTTAAAGAGTCCTCTCCTGCTGATGTTCAGGTGTATATCAGTATGTAGTGTCTCTACTTTAAAGAGTCCTCTCCTGCTGATGTTCAGGTGTATATCAGTATGTAGTGTCTCTACTTTAAAGAGTCCTCTCCTGCTGATGTTCAGGTGTATATCAGTATGTAGTGTCTCTACTTTAAAGAGTCCTCTCCTGCTGATGTTCAGGTGTATATCAGTATGTAGTGTCTCTACTTTAAAGAGTCCTCTCCTGCTGATGTTCAGGTGTATATCAGTATGTAGTGTCTCTACTTTAAAGCACCCTTAGCATATCACGTACAATGTGTTGGAGCATTACTAAAAGAGTAGTTGAAAATATCTTCTCCATTGAATCCATTAACAGTTTATTGTGTAATAACCGCATGACAATAACTACAAGGCAATCTCTTGCAAAATAAACATACAGTCTTCTTTGATTCACAGCACAGTTGGGAATGTATGCACACATTACTTTTTTACAAAACGTATACATTTTCCTCTGACAGATCAGCATAGAGCCCTGAGTCTGATCTGAAGCCAGCGGAGAGTCGTCTCCGATGGCTGTCATATATAAAGACAAGTCGTCGGCATTAAAATAATTCCCTGTGGTTAGCGTGCGCACTGTATCCGTCTATCGGCTTCCTTTTGTCACCAGTGTTGCTATAAGGGGGTTCTGAATAAACATGTTTTAAAAAGAATAAGATGTCATTTTGTTCCTAGCAGCTGCAAGGGAACACTTCGGAGGTGCAGTCTCCTACATTATCTCTTCCTTTTACTATAAACACAAATCACTTTCTCCTTTCTCGTGCACTCATTACCACCCGTAAGGAATCTGTTAAATGCACTGTCTGCACCAGAGAGTCTAATATGTATTGGTTCCTTCGACTGAGTTAATTGCAATTTGCAACAGAGTAGAAAGCAGCAAACCCCACAGCCCGATGCTAGTGGAGTTTATTAATGTATTGTTTGTTGCTGAACACCGGGCAGGTCATTTGTTTTCATCACCCGGCTTAGCTATACGCTTCAATTCATGCTTACGGTCTTTAAAGGCTGAATTATCACCCTTTTAAGCACTGGCTGTCACTCACGTGCTTCATTGTAAGAAAAAGGCTTCTCTATTATATTTCTTCATTTAACAACTAGAGACAGAATAGCTTTAACTCCCTGTTGCTCCCGATATAAATTAAATTTGGGCATCTAGTGTTCAACCTGACCCCACGCCTCCAGATAACGTCTGCATATAAGCCAGTCGAGCGATGGTACAAGCTGTCAATCAGAGATCAATCTTTTCTGTATTTCATCATGGGACAAACTGAGAACTCGCACTCGCTATCGATTTGTTTACACCCTCAAAGTTAGCAGTTGTTTTTCTGTGTTTCAAAGCCCAAACGCTGGAGTCAGGGTTTGCTGTAACAGCCGACGCAGCAGCTGTACATCTGTGGAACTCAATAGGAAATCAATCACAAACACAGCAAACTAATAACTTGGAGAGGAGAGACTGGATGTCTGTATGAGAGACTGAGAAGGGCCCTATATTCTGCTTTGTACCCCTTTCCCCCCGGAGTGTGTTTTATAGGTTTTAGTGCATGTAAATGGGCTGCAACGACACACAATCTCTGTTTCCTCCAGAGGGAGTTTCTCTACCGCCCCACTTCAGATGGCTTGATGTTTCATGCAAAAGGTGTTGTGTCAAATATCCATAAATCTTTGCTGATGGTTTGCTATCTTTCAATCCTTTAGGGCAGGGGGTCCCAAACTTTGCCATGCTAAGGACCCATACAGCATTATCCTCTGGCGGGAACCCCCCTATTGCAATTTTTTTTTTTAAATGAGTACATTATGATGGAAAATATGACAAATTAATCATACAGCTTAATATATATTGGTATTAATAATTAATAATCAGTTAATCTTCTAAACATTTTTTGTATTTATCTTTTATTTGTCATTCATTACATTGATTGTGTCTTCTGTTATAAACATTCTAACACAATATTAAACAGTAATATCAACAGTAAACATATTTATATTCATATAAACATCAATATTTGCTGCATCCGTGCTCTCATCCAGCTGCAGAGCCAAATATCCACGAGCTCTCACTTGCTCCAAAAGCTGAGCAGATACTCAGTTTCACTCTCAGTAGCGGCAGCTCGATTCTGATTGGCTCGAAGGGCGGTCGTGAGATTCAAAAACAATAAAATAAAATATTAATAAATACAAAATATTAAAAGATTGGCATCAAAGGACTCATAGATTGATAGATATGCAGTTATTAATAATAAGATTCCCCTTTCCCTCAAACTTTGCGTGACCCCCCTGGCACCCCCTGGCGGCCCCCCGGGGGGTCGGGGCCCCCACTTTGAAAAACACTGCATATTTCATTTTCACTTTTCAGTCACGCATCTGTAATTATAATTGTGCTGCGAACATTGTGTTAAAAAAGACAATCGGGGCACAAAGCCGCTAAATCTCCTGGCAGCCGGACAGATGCATTTAAACAGCGTTAACCTTTATCAACACAACTTCCAGACACTCCTATCATATCCCACACGTCTCTCTGCCAGCTGCTGCCCCTCTAGTTCTGCCTGCGTGCATATCTTACATTTCAATGTCTTTGTTAACTTAATAATTACTCTTTCCCAAGATGATATATTCATGGTCTTGGTTTCCTAAGCCGTACTATTTGTATTCTGGAGATGTGGTATCTATTTCTGGCCCAGTTCCCCGTTATTGAATCAAGGTAGCACCAAGGCAACTTAATCTGGGGAATTATACATGCCAGCAGCCGGCAGACAAATGGAGAAAGACTAATCCTCTCAAATATTACATTTTCTATTTATGTTGAATCTATGTTTTCCCTTTTGAAAACGCCTGTCCCTATTCATGTTCAAAACGTGCCTTTCATACGTCGATCCAACAAAACGACATTTAGATGTTTTAATGATGTGTTTCACATTTGAAAGTGTATATGGATGCTGTTGGTTTTAGTTTAGGGACTATGACTCCTGACAGGAGCATGACAAAGTAATGATATATTCTTCTATAGTGTTGTTTATGTCTCCAAGGGGCTAATTACTATGGTGGAAGTGTGATGCTGTCAATCAAAGCCGGGATCTCACCGTCTTTACTCGTCTCAAGAAGGAGTCAACATGCAGATATTGTATAACTGAGATCTAACATATCATAGCGGTTTGCAGGTCAGTATTGAATATATCACAACTGTCAACTTTTCCTGTGGATGTATACCACATCAAAGCTGACTGGCGATACATTATATTTTCCTAGCAGCCAAATAGTGGTAATGAAGTCCTTTTATGTTCATCTGAATGCACACAGGTGAATACCAACTTATGATCACATCTCTTATAACCAGCACAAGCTGTCAGGAAAGACAGTGTTTCATAATCTTGTTCCCTCTGGCATACGGTGGATCCAATCTCCCAAAATGTTTCGCTTGAGGGATGTGTTCTCTAAGGACTTGGCATATCCCCCGCTGTCAACATTTGAGCTATCGCACTGACTGGCTCCAAACCCTCCATTTTAGCTGGATGTCTCCAAAATGTCACCCCCTGACATCCTTACAAAGAGAGCCATCTCCACCAATCAGCTGGCTCGGAGGTTGAAGAGATACATGGCGTGCTTTTGGACAGCGAGCACAATTTAATATCGACAGCCTCCATAAATTTCCCGGCGCTGATAGCCTTGCACATCAGCTCTATTGCCTTTAGAGCATCTTTCTCTCCTGGTCGCAGAGTGAGAGCGGAGAGCAGCCGGCAGAGGCCAGATTGGCAATATTTATCTTGGTCTGAAGAGCGACTGAACACAAACATTCAGGGTAATTTTAACCTCTCGAGAGACTGCCGGGGAGGGGCGAGAGCATTGTATCAATATCAAAGTGAAATAACCATTTGCCGGGCTATCTTTTCAAGTGGAGGCTGCAATAAAAGAAACACATCAGTGGGGATGAGAGAAAATACATTGTAATGTGCTGATTTACTTGTAATACTATTTTATTTAACTGGCCACACAATGTAATGGGTTTCAGCAGGTTTATCTCCACATAGATGTTGGAACAAAGGCCTGCTGGGAAGTGTTTTGTTTACCAATCAATACAAAACTCAAAGCCTATTAACCTCCCTGAACTATTTAACACCAACTGGCCTCTATTACTGAGACCAGTCAATGATGGTTGTCCCTTTAATGCGATTAGTACCATTTTCTATTAGGCCTATCAGAAGTCTCTACCTGTGACTCCAGAGGTCAGGAAGAGCAGCTTCATTGCACCTAACCAACGTTTGAGCAGCTCATCCTCCAGGGTCAAAAATTGTCTCTTAATTTACAACATTTTGCTTCCTGTATTGCCCTTTTCCGTATTAAGCCATGCTCAGTTTCCCATCCTGTCATATTTTGGATTATTTTATGTTGAATAAACAGCAAATATATACATATATAGCAGAGAAAGACATATATGAATAGACTATCCAATGAATACACAATATAAAATATACATAACTAATTAGAATACTCGATAATAGACCATCTGCTATACAGAAACATATTGACATGCATAACACAAACTACATTTTGCCATGTAAAGACATCGTTTAAATTGTGTTTTCTTTTCTTTTTGATTACCTGAGGGCATCATATCAAGCTGATGAAATTGTCATCATAGTTGTATTCACTGCTCGGAAGCATTTGATTCATTTCCTGGCTAAATAGAGAACACATATAATCTAGCCTTGTTTTGAGAGAAACATCCGGTTATATCGTTTATTAATAACTTGAAATTAATCTGTATAGTTAGTGTATACAGACTCTTTCGTAGTCAATTGATCCATATTAAAGTATTGATTAGTGTAGCGTTAAATATTTATACAACTCTTAATCCTTGAATGAGACTGCATGTGATGTCGGACCACCACGCCCCGGTTTTACACTGATAATAAACAGTGAAATGTCACTGTAGGGCTGTAGCGCTCCTTTATCCAGGAGAGGAGTGGTTGCTCAGAATAGCAGGCCTACCACTGTACATTTTTACACACACACACACATACCATGTATACATCACTTCAGGGGACATTACATTGACTTACATGCATTTCCTGGAGACTTACCCTAACCTTAACCATAACCAACACATGCCTAACCCTAACCAAGTCTTCACCCTAACATTAATGATTCCCTCATGGGGACCTCCATTTTGTCCCCATAAGGGAGGTGAGTCCCCACACGTGACGGTGTAAACATATTTAGGTCCCCACGAGTATAGTAATGCTAGGCCACACACACACACACACACACACACCATGTATACACCACTTCAGGGGACATTACATTGACTTACATGCATTTCCTGGAGACTTACCCTAACCTTAAACATAACCAACACATGCCTAACCCTAACCCTAACCACGTCTTCAACCTAAAATTAATGATTCCCCTCATGGGGACCTCCATTTTGTCCCCATAAGGGAGGCGAGTCCCCACACGTGACTGTGTAAACAGATTTAGGTCCCCACAAGTATAGTAATGCTAGGCCACACACACGTCAGAATCAGTTGGTGAAGTGATTGCATTCAACACTTGTGTAGCATGAGGCTGTAGAGTGGTGCAGGGAAGATGTATTGTTGCAGATTGACCCACATTAGCATCACAAGGACTCTCTAGACAAAAAGCAAAAGGATTTATGTGTTGATTTCGAAATATGACAGAAAATAAGACAGGTTTTTTTCATTCAGCAGGATAAACCTCACATATAAACACCACTTGTGATTTTGTAGCATAGATGGCAAAAGTACAGAACAGCCGAAAGTCCTTCATCAGGTTGCACGGCTGCACGTTCCACCTCTGAGCTCAAGGTGGAATCGAGTTTGAGAGGTTTTATGTCAGGGAACGAAACACAAACGTGTCTTTAGCTTGTTTTCACCACAGAAGCTAACATTAGACTATAATGCATGGCTGCACATCACCATCGTTAAGCTAAAGCAGGGGTCACCAACCTTTTGGAGGGCTACTTTCAAAACATAAAACAAGTCGGGGGCTACTTTCACTCCTCTTTTTTTGTTTTTTGCAGTGTATATATTTAGCACATTTTAACATAATGATACGCTGACCTTTGACCTTTGTGTGCTGTTTGGGTCTGTGGGACCCGTTTGCAGGGTTTACTAAAAGAACATGTATTCAATTTAATTATTTTAACCTGCTTTATTTGGGGGTGGACCTCACCTCCTCTAGGGGGGACCTCACCTCCTCTAGGGGGGGCCTCACCTCCTCTAGGCGGCTCCTCACCTCCTCTAGGGGGGGCCTCACCTCCTCTAGGCGGCTCCTCACCTCCGCTAGGGGGGGCCTCACCTCCTCTAGGCGGCTCCTCACCTCCTCTAGGCGGGTCCTCACCTCCTCTAGGGGGGTCCTCACCTCCTCTAGGCGGGTCCTCAGCTCCTCTAGGGGGGTCCTCACCTCCTCTAGGCGGGTCCTCAGCTCCTCTAGGGGGGTCCTCACCTCCTCTAGGCGGGTCCTCAGCTCCTCTAGGCGGGTCCTCACCTCCTCTAGGCGGGTCCTCAGCTCCTCTAGGCGGTTGAAGTGAAATGAAGTGAAATGCATCAATCTGGAGCACTTTGAGCACAACATGAATTTATGGAAACAGCTCTCAACACTCGGATGAAAGAGAGCTGTATACTTTTCAATAATCCAAACATCTTTAGAATATGATCACAACCAATAACAAATCATTTAAACTTGTTTATTCATATCTCATGTTACCTAGTTACCATTCTTTCTTTTTATTTATGTATATTTTACTAATCACTCCCCTTTTAAACTGTGTTTGTACTGTCCTACTGTACACATTGGAATGATTTCTTACTTTATCTATATTAAATAGATAAAGGGGTGCTCTCACACACACACACACACACACACACACACACACACACACACACACACACACACACACACACACAGGCTGTGTGCTCCTCCGTGGCGATGACGGCTTGCGTTAAAAAATAATAATAAACATATTTGTAAAGTGGGGGGACACAAACGGGATTTCGAAAAGTGCTGGGGACATGTCCCCCCCCCCCCTGGAGATTACGCCATGCGTGTGTGTGCGCGTCAAGTGCAATAAATAAATATGCAAGTTACAACACACAGAGTGAAGCTCCGCCCCTCATGTGCTGTGTAGCTGATAGGCTGTTCAATGGGGCTGATGTGATGTGTAGATTCTGCCAGAAGGGAAATCAGCGGGGAGGAGCCACATTGCTTTTCTTCCCGACTGCAACGCTGGTCCCGCAAATCAAGCAAGAACGTGATTGGTCGATATTCATTGTGGGGGTGGGGGAGGAGGGGTGTTAGATAGATATAGAGTTGTAGTAAGTAGATAGAGTTCGCTATGATCATTTATGCATGGGTAGATTCTTTTATTACATTTCCTTTTTTGTTTTGTGTATTTTATACATTTTGGATTTTCTTCCCGAGCTATTTTTAGGACGTGCCTCACGTTGCCCAAGCGGGCGGCTGAGTGCCCGCGGTCACCGTGTTGGCTACCCCTGAGCTAAAGGCATTGTATTCTAAACATTTAGTAATCGTATTTTAGTCACTTGTTAGCAATCAATGTTTTTCTGACAGGTTTCACACGTGGGGTATTTTTTGTCGTAGATCAGAACGTCTTGATAACTTGTTTTAACCGTAGATCTTCTTTCTAACCAAAAGCATGTTCAAGAATCCGTTGACTTTTTGGAACCAGAAGTTGCAAAATGCTCATTCTATGACATTTTTGTTTCTCGTTGTTGTGTTTCACACTCAACTGTAATTCACCGGTGTGATTATTGAGCATGAACACAAAGGTATGTCTTCCTCGGCTCCATCACCCGACTGAATAGGAGGTGGTTGAGTTCAGACCTCTGCTGTTCTCCTGTAGACAGGAGGTCAATGCATCGAGATGAAACGCAGCAGACAATTCAATTGGCTGGCAAGTCAACCAAAGAAGCTCATCGGCTTTTCCTCTGTGTTATAATCATAGTTCTGTTTTAGCCAATGGGGAATTAGAAAAAAGAAGAAGTTGTATAAATGAAATTGAGAAGCGGGGGTGTAGAGCTTTGGATCTCGGGGAGATAAAAAGAGAGATTATCAATTGATACCTTTGTGTGGATGTTGCTTGTGGTGCTGCTGGCGCCATGACATGCCCCCTTTGTGATGAGGTGTTAAATATAGGAGAGCTACCGTCAGAAAGCAATCATTTAAACATGAACCCAGATTCAATGCAAGCATATGCTCTAATTGCATGTAATTACCACTTCTGTAGGGCTTGAACCATTTAGGTGCTGAATAAGTGTTTGACATTTCAAGTACATTTGAATTGATATAATTAACAGAAATAACTCCCTTTTGAATTTTTGCTGAATGTATTTCAGACAATTACATTTCTCAAAACATACGACTTCTCATATATTTTTTTAATCTGGAAATACTCTGATCCACTTTTTCTCGTTACCACATTACAGATAATGGTAATTTTCTTTTCACCTTCCAGCCGTTTGAACACAATTAAATACTTTCTCCATACCCATTCTTCTTCTCCTGCTCGGTGGAGCCCATGGGCCAAGATGTACGCTTGTCCCATTACTCTGAAAAACACATTAATATTCTGCCCACAAAGTGTTCTTTATATGCTAATGAAAATGTATTACAATCCCTCCATGACTGCGTTTCACTTCTCTTATTTCTCATGTCCTCGCTCCTCGGTCTCGGTCTCACCGGAAGTTGATTTGTCTGCGCCGTCTTGAGTAGCGTCCCAGTGGCCTTATTTGTGCCGGATGACCGAGGAGCGATAATCGAGGAACTACCAGACCATCCTCCGGTGAAATCCTCATACACTCGCCCCGCCCCCTTACTGTGTATCGCTCACTGATTGGACGACGCAGCGCATGCACTGATCTGGCTGCTGTCAGACTATCAGCTGTGCGGCGTCATCACAAACGGACGTCGCTTCACGTGACGCTCCGGAGGAAACAACGTCCCATTGCTCTTAGACTAATTTCCCTGCTTCTCGAGGTTTCCTTGCGTCTCTCCTTGCTTCCCTGGTGGGAGGGACTAGTCGCAGGGAAACGACGCAAGTGAGGGACGCAAGGAATCCATTTAAAGTGAGACGCACCCCGTGTAGTCTGATTTCACCGGGCATGCACAGGCAGTAGTTAGTCAGAATGAAATGCCTCTTGTAGATTATATTCCCGGTGTTATATATATAGAAATTGTATTCATTGGGATAAACCCCTTGAGATGCACCATCTCGTTTTCAAGGGGGTCCCGACAATAGCAACAACTTACAGACATACATAAACAAAAAGACAAGACATGACACACAAGACAAACCACATACAGTCTGTTAAGTGAAATTCAAGCAATGCACACAATCAATACAATTTGAGACAGTCGAGCAAATCAGTTTCATCAATATCAGTTATAACAAGTGCAGACCAGCTGAAAGTGAGATAGCAATGCATGTTTAAATAAACCCAATGATGACAGAGATCTAATAGCAGCAGGTAAAGTCAGTCAGTTGGGGCTTTGAACACGAACGCTCTTCTGCCAATCAATTTTTTTGCAGAAGGGACAGAGAAATAAATCTGAACAGAATGTCTAACTTGATGAGTGTTAGGGGTACAAGAACAGACCTGAATGTTAACGTTAAATCCAGAATAATACAGCAGAGCAAATAGCTGTTCTGCGGGGAAAGGTTGCAGGGCAGAGGCCAGTGAGCGCTCATGTCTGGAAATATCTCAACACTCCGGTTGTGTGACACACCAGATGCACTGCCACACTTTCCGAGACATCCCATACGTTCCCGTCGTTGTGATTTCCTTCATCTCTTGTGCTCCGATCAGTTATGTGGCAGTGTGAGCTGAAGAAGACATAAGTCCTTCACGACATACAGGAGTCCATGTCTTATAGGAGAGGACGCACAAGATGGGCTGTGAGCAACATGTTATCATCTGTGTGTGTTGGGAAGAGGAAATGAGAAAAATAATTCGACAGGCGTCTATTGTTGCTGTCCTTCGCTCATTCTAATTGGCTGTGTGTTGTTTCAAGTCCAACGTTTTTCTTGCATCACAGCAGCTCCATGTTCAACATCAGTGCAGTGAAGAAAGTAAATAACTCTTATTACTCAGCATTAAAAACGTTCGTATAATACAGGAACAGGATTTTGGTTTTATGAATGAATTGAAAACCTCCAATGCATTCATCGTCTTTCATTGCTTTTCTGTATTTCTAAAGCACCTTTCTATACCAAGGTGCTTTCTCCAATAGCCAGGAAATAGCATAGAAGTGCTTAAGCGATTTACAGGTAGAGACAAACCTTTGGGCAGAGGAAGGCAAGTCTTTTCCAATTACCACCTTTTTGCTGATGTTATCACAGAGACATTACGGCTTCAGTGTCTTTGGGATCGATTTTAAGATTAAGACTCTGTTGGCCCCGTAGGATCGGATGTTCCCACTCTCAGGGAAGCAAGATTCAAGTAGCTCTATAGAAAAGCAATTAATGAGATTTTGGGTCAGGATTGATCGCTAGAAGAAGAACAGCATCAAAGCCCTTAGACGTCAAAAACTAAACTTTCTGATAGTGAATTGTAGATGAGCTTTGTGAACCCCTCTGTTAGGAACATCTCACTGGTCCCCGGCTTGAGCTTCAACCTCAGGATCCATGTGTTTCTGATCGTCTCCAGAATGGAAGTAGGCATCACATACAGAGCATCAACTAGTTCCTGAACAGTGTCCTTCACATGCTGATATCCCAGAGAGGGAGTTACACAGTCACAAGATGGAGGAATAGAAAGCAGTACATCCTGTCATGTACAAAATTCTCAACATTCTGACTTTTTCTCAAAATTCTGAATGTTTTTCTCAAAAATCTGACTTTTTCTCAAAATCCCCCAAAAATCGGACTTTTTCGAAATTCAGACTTTTTTTGAATACTTGTACAATACAATACAAGATGGAGGAACAGAAAGCAGTATTCAAAGTTTACTTCAGATTAGCTCCATATCAGAAATGAGCATGCTTGATGTCTCTCTCCATAGAGGCTGAATCATCATGTTAATCACATAGCTATCATCTGCCTCAAGCAGTCCTGATGCTCTTCTAGGTAATCACACATCCTGTCATGAACTCAGCTACAGTTGGGATACCTTTGTTAGCATGCTACTCTCATGTTGGAAGAGGACACTCAGTATTTTCACAACACTCTCACATCTTTGCTCCATGTCTACATTCAGTATTTGACATGTACACGCCTGATCTCCTTAAAATAACCCAGGTGCTCTTAGCTTCAGCATGGGACCACTCATATTCACAACACTAGTCTGCTACACTAACGCGCTGTCCTGCAGTCACTTTTCAAGCATGTACGCTATCTTCAATTTGCTCTGGGATGTAGCTCAGTACTTCACAGCCCTGTTTCTCATGTAGCCTACAAGCTGCTGTGATGTCAGCGAATTAGTTTGCTGATAATAAGCCGAGCCACCGGTGAGAAAGCTGAGCAAACAGAGGAGCATAGGTAATGCATTTTTGATGCCCACAATGGCTACCGTTTCCTCGCTCAGGGAGTGACTCTACGAGGAGGAACCGAGCGCGACTCCAGGTCTGGCTTCTGAATAAGTCTCCCATTAAAATGGATGTAGGGGGGGGAAGCAGATTCTCCTGCGAGCTCCTAATCTCTCCTTTCAGCCGACGCTTATCCGCCATATCTCGGAGGGAAGTTCTCCAAAGGTGCCACAGTTTGAAGTCCTTGTTCCTTGCCCTTGAAAGCTCATATCTTTCCCCCAAGAAGTAAAGCACTGTGTGTGTGGCTGGGCGACATTGCTAAAAATCTCAATATAGGTCATTCAATATCTCTGTATATCACGAAGCCTATTTTATATACTCCTGCGTGAGCTCATAATTGACTCCTGGTTGTCTCAGGAGTTTGTTAATATGTGCTTTCAATTATATCTCACCTTTTATTTGAAATCACCGTCTTAATAATAGCACAGACCTACTTTTGCATTTCATCTCTCTTCTCTCTTCAGACATGGTTTCCTGAGTGCTATTTTGAGGACATATGATGATTCACTGGAAGCTGTATTTGCTCGGGTCATATTTTAAATTGAGCATTGCATGCGCAGACACACTGACTCATTGTGGGTTTATTTGTTATCAAAGCAAGAGAAGGGCTTCTATTAATGATCAATATAAAAAAGATAAGTTTTCTTTATTTGTATGGTTTACTTTTGCTCCAAAGTTGTATCACTGAGCCGTATTGTCTTCACACTTTCACGCAACAGAAGCAAATCGCTACAGTTTTATTTCACACCCACCTGCAGATGTTTCCTCACGGGAATGCCACTTATTAAGCCGTCAGCTTTAATAGCAGCTCCACTCAGATCCTCGGAGGCGGATCCCTGTCATTCAGGTATTGAGCGGCCATTATTGAGGAAGGTAATTGGCAGGGAGCCTCATCTCTGGAGGTTTCCCGGGCCTCAGCGATCTTTCACGGGACTGTGGGACTGTGCCATTAATCAGCGTGAGGATAAGAAGCAGGAGGGATGTGCCTTACCTTTCCTTCAGCTGACAGAGAAATCCTTACCTAATCAAACTGCCTACTCTAATCTACACTTAGCATCTTCCTGGACGTGGCAGCACACACAAAGGGAGCATGCCTCTGTCTAGCTGCCTTTTTTCACCATCTGGCAAAAGGCAAAGCAACGCAGTCACAATGGGAACACAGCATTTAGCGAACCTAGAATCAGCTTGGGGTTAATTGTATTGAGTTGGATTTTCTCAATGAGCATGATCACAGCACAAAACAGCTTATAGCAGTGTCAAAACACAGCTCAACAGTGATTATTCACTCCGAAATGGCTCCAGTTTTAGAAACAAACACACATTTTTTTCACCTTACTATTATAAAGTAAGAAAACTACCCATCTCAACTCCCAGCCAAAGTGCACTTAGCTTAGTTTAAATGTTTTTGTAACTATTTTGCAAGAATGCATCAATTTCTCAGCTCCCATTTAGGAAATAACAGTGATTTGACTTTGGACGGAGTATCAGATAAACAATAGCCGCTTTCACACCAAGTACTTTGCCGTTAGCAGCACTTAGTAACCAGCAACTTAGTAACCAGCACTTAGTAACCAGCACTTAGTAACCAGCACTTAGTAACCAGCACTTAGTAACCAGCACTTAGTAACCAGCACTTAGTAACCAGCACTTAGTAACCAGCACTTAGTAACCAGCACTTAGTAACCAGCACCTAGTAACCAGCACTTAGTAACCAGCATTTAGTAACCAGCACTTAGTAACCAGCACTTAGTAACCAGCACTTAGTAACCAGCACTTAGTAACCAGCACTTAGTAACCAGCACTTAGTAACCAGCACTTAGTAACCAGCACTTAGTAACCAGCACTTAGTAACCAGTACTTAGTACCCCCATGGAATTAAGAGCCGATCGGCTTCACACCGGAATAATTCCCTGAGGGAAGATTAGGCAAATGAAGCCGCTGACGTCACTTCTTCTTCTTCTGCTTTGGGTTTACTGGCAGGCCGCAAACCACTTCACGGCGTATACTGCCGCCCGAAGTCCCCGGCCGGAAGACCCCGGAGTTGGGGACTGGCTTCCGAGTAAATAGCCAGAAAGCCCGACACCCCCTCATCTCCACCGCTCCAAGTTATTCTCTCTCCGTTGGTGCGCGGGGCTAATGCTAATAATGCTAATGCTAAACGGGAAAAGTACTGTGTAACTGACACTAAGTGCCTTATTTTACCTGCAAAGTTGAAAACACTGAACAACACCCGAAAGAACAAAGCGGTGCCCTCTACATTTAATCCACTAAGTCACGCTGATTCTCTCCTCTGGGTAAGTGCAGCAGCACATTGTTTTGCAAGTCAATAAGGTAGTAATTGCGTAAGGTAAGTAGGTATTATCGCAGTAGAGGTCAGCGTAGGGAAGTCATTCTGTGGCTATTTGACTTTATGTTTTGCTCAGGGGAGACGGACGCTACAGAATGTAAAGTGGCCTCTTTTCCACAAACTGATGAGGGGGAGATTGCAGCAGATGCCTGACCCCTCGTTGTGAGGCTACTTCTAATTTGTTTGTCCCTTTTCAGCCCACAGGGCGCTTTGAGAGCAAGGGGAAATGATTCAAGAAACGTAGCCTGCATTCCTTCATCCACAATCTCGCTTTTCTCAGAAGCAAAGTGCTGATTTGTTCCCTGAAATGGCCGTGCCGATGTTCACTGGAGCTTTAATCAGGCTGGCAATCTCACTGTGTGTCGCGCTTTTGGGCACGGATGGCTGTGAAGTACAAAGATGACGCTCAGGGCTTTGAGATGATCTTCTAAAATGACCCACCAGATCAAAACGAAGGGCAGACATTTGTAATAAACATAGTTCAGTTGTATGAACTTCAAAATGCATGACTGATCAAAAGACTGGAGCAGATTGAAGTTTTGATCTGGAATAAATCCTTTTTCAGCGGCTTTGGACGGAGATGGATCAAACTGAGACCATTATTTCTCCAGAGTAATGCAGTATATCGTGTTTAACATACATCGTGTATATTCCTGTGGATTTAGTTCATATAGGCTCTATCTCAGCATTCAGACCCGGTCTTTGACTTTTAAAAAGTGACCCTTATAGGCGACCCTTGAGGGATGATAAGCAGGTTCACATTTTGCCCCGTGTCTTTTGATGAATACAGATGGGATTTTTCTGACAACGATGATGGATATTCTGACAGGTCTCATTTCCGTTCCCCTTGCTGATGAATTTTCAAGTTGTGTGGGGGGGGGGGGGGGTAAAAGAATCACGAGGCAGGATATCAATTTTATATTTGAGTGTCGTTTCATGTTTATCCTTTTCGAATTAAAGTGAGATTTAGTCCAAGGTGACAGGCTGGTTCAGGGCAAAGAGATATAGTGAATTAGATGCTTTTGACATTGCTAAAAATATAATGCTGTGTCATTCTTTACATTATGACTAAACACAGCATGCAGAATTAAAAATGTCTCCTTTTTAGTACCCACCTCACATCCCCACTACACTAAGTCTTATCAGTCCTGAGCCATTGCTTTAAAACCTTTGTGTTTCCGAGCACAGCTTGTCGATGTCTTGTTTAGAAAGGAAGCCATTACATCTGACCTTGAGACTTGCCTAATTGCTGTTCCTGCATAACAATTGAGAAAGCAGCGTCCATC
Organism: Harpagifer antarcticus; assembly: GCA_902827135.1. NCBI lineage: Eukaryota > Metazoa > Chordata > Actinopteri > Perciformes > Harpagiferidae > Harpagifer > Harpagifer antarcticus. Next base: position 449,880 of record CADEHL010001052.1, on the reverse strand, counting down.
AGTGTCCGGACTGGCAGCTTTGTATACACGGTGGACACACACAATGTTGTCGCACAGACTCTGGAGAAGCACTGGACCAGAGCTCCTGAGGAAAGGAGGAGGAAGTGGAGAGTTTCTGAATCTACTTCGAGTGCTTTTCTGGCAGTATTGGCAGCATGCCTCAGGGAAGGAAATGTTGTTCTCTCAATATCTCAACAATTATTTGATGTATTTTCATGAAATATGGTACAGACATGCATGATATATATATTGTATCTGTATTATATCATAAATATTATAGTTGCATATTCTCCTCTCACTCATTTCCATGTATTTATTTACGCATTCATCCATCCATCCATCTTCTTCCGCTTATCCGTGGTCGGGTCTCGGGGGTAGCAGTTCCAGCAGAGAGCCCCAAACTTCCTTTCCCCTCATCAACCAGCTCTGACTGGGGGGTCCCAAGGCGCTCCCAGGCCAGCGAAGAGATATAATCCCTCCACCTGGTCCTAGGTCTACCCCTCGGTCTCTTCCCAGCTGGACGTGCCTGGAACACCTCCCTAGGGAGGCGCCCAGGTGGCATCCTAACTAGGTGCCCGTACCACCTCAACTGGCTCCTTTCGACGCGAAGGAGGAGCGGCTCAACTCCGAGTCCCTCCCGGATGACTGAACTTCTCACCTTATCCCTAAGGGAGACACCAGCCACCCTGCAGAGAAAACCCATCTCGGCCGCTTGTATCCGATCTCGTTCTTTCGGTCATGACCCATCCTTCATGGCCAGAGGTGAGGGTAGGAACGAAAATGGCCCGGTAGACAGAGAGCTTTGCCTTCTGGCTCAGCTCCCTTTTCGTCACAACGGTGCGGTAAAGCGACTGCAGTACCGCTCCCGCTGCTCCGATTCTCCGGCCCATCTCACGCTCCATTTTTCCCTCACTCGAGAACAAGACCCCGAGATACTTGAACTCCTTCACTTGGGGTAAGGACTCATTCCCTACTTTTTTTTACGCATTCAACCACTTTTTATTCACCAACATTGATTGTATTTCCTATTGTTACATTATGTAAGCAGCTAGGCGGTACCAACATAGGGAGCAGGAACTCAACGTGTTTCTGTACATAATCCGTTTTTTAAACGTCTACGTACAAAAAGACAACAGCTTGACTCTCAATATTAATTTGACATGAGTTTATTGATTTACAAACCATCATATTGCGTCTGCTAGAAGAAATAGTCCTTACATCTTCATTACAGTTACCTTTCCATTCAATTCTATATGTTTTTGACCTGTAACCAACCTTCTCAAAAATATCTATCTTGTGCAGTATCACACACACAAACCATCAAGATAAGAATATTTTCAGATATAATGTCCAGTACTAGTACTCGCTCCGAAACCACAGCATAGTAATTTCAGGTCGATACTGTACGATGTCCTTTTGATCAGTGTGAGATATCAGCAAAGCGTGTGGTCCGCTGAGTTTGATTGATATTCATCTCAAACCAAACCCGTGATCACGCTTCATTTCTTACCACCTAGGCTTTTTTTACCTGTCATTGAAATGGAACAATATGACTATATCAAGCCCTCCAAAATCCTAAATTGGCCTAACCAAAGTGAGAAAAGTCGATTTTTAAAAGTCACTTCCCCTTTATACTTTGCTGTTCTTCACTTAGGACTGAAAATCAATCCTTAATCAGCCCGATAGAAACATTGATCGCTCTAATGAAACAAGAGCTGCGACATGCAGTGTTGGATTTTGGACATGCTAAATGTGAAGTGGAGGTTCTTCTCCATCCCGACTTAATTTGCAGACTTTTTGAGTAAGTGCCTGAGTCCGAAGGGAGTCTCTCAACACGTGACGAGATGTGCTAATTAAGTGTGGGACCGGGAGGTTTCTCTCCTGTAAGTTTTCTTATTTTCACATGAACAAATGGAGGCGGCTACAATGTTCAGTCACATCTTGCGGGGTAAGGTATGACAGATTGGATTAGAGAAGCAGTCATTATAATAGCCATTGGGCAAAACCCCCAGTTCTATCTTCATTCTGTGAGGCTCAGCACCTGAACCAGATATACAGTGCGTCAGATTAATCATACCCGACCGGCTGCAGGAGCATAATCACTGAATTTTTCTGACGTCTTATGGTAACGCTGCACTCCCTGGTTCATTTTGGAGACATGTGTGCAGCGAAATGTGTTGAAAGAAGGTTGTTAAAAATGTCCTACAATGCTGAGAGAAACCTGTTTGAATGCAGGAAGGGGTTTGAAGTGTGACTGGCAGAGAATGGGTAATCATTACTTTGCTTTTTCACTGTATGATCCACACGTCTTTATTCTACGCTGCGCTGAGTCTGTTACTCTCTGGGTGTTTCTCAATGTCGAGGACGCTTGCTTGGTAGCACGTCTTCTGAGTCACTTGCTTCAGAAGCGAGGCAAGAATCCTTCCTAGCCTCGGAAAACGAAGAATTGTGGAACAGGTGTGCGTCTTATGCGAGGCCCCGCCTTAAATGGAGCGCGATTTCCACCGAAGATTTGGAAATTGGTCCGTGCGCAAAGCATTGTGGGGATTTTAAGACCGCGGAGTCTACACATGTGCAGCCTCGAAATTTCTCGCTACGAATTCCAAGTATGCTGGACATTGGAACAGTCCTTCGGCGGCACTCGATGACGTAGTATGCTTGAAATAGTGGCTCAGGAGCAGCCTTCCTCGACATTGAGAAACACCCACGGTGTCTAACATAGAGGTGGAGTAGCTGGAACAGATTTGAGCTTTAAAAGAAAATATCTGGATCGCTCCTTTTAAGACATTTCTTCGACGACTCTCTCCTCTCTGCTTCAGACGTGTTTGAAAAGCACACGGTCTTGTTATAATGACAGTTTGTAGGAGAGGAGGGAAGTGAAGCAGAGCCTCATGACAACATCTAATCTCTTTTTATTATTTATTTCTGTTCAGATGGTGAGTTTAGTCAGTGAATTGTTCTGATGCACACTCTCAAGGATACACATGGTTTAGTGCTGTAGGTACTTGACAGTATTACACACTCTGTTAGTTCCTCCAGTCCCACTTCAACTGTCTGCAAGACATCATACAAAAACTATACATGTTCCTTTCGTAAGAATACAAACTTCTTAATTACATCAAGTTGTCTCTGTGTTCACATCACTATGGCATTGAAGCCTCTGGATGTGAGTTCTACTTTGTAGACGCAGATACTTTTGTACACATGTTGTTCTCCTGGCACTGGCCTTCGAAGGTATTCTCTCTCCTCTAAGCTCCATCCTCAGTGCTGATAATAATGCACATAATACAACCAAGGCTTTTGCAGCCACTTCAGCCAAAAGCAATTATCCTGCCTCTTTGTCCTCAAATCACTCCACTAGCGGTGCAACAACTAATCGACTTAATCGATTACCAAATTAGTTGCCAACTAATTCAGTCGTCGATTCGTTGGTGACGTCATCATGTGTGTTTTACGCGCCGTTAAGCTCCAACGTTATTGGTCCTTTTATCGGTACTGGAGACATTTAAAAAATATATGTCATGTATTATTGCTACAAAAACATTATAGTGTCGCCGACTCGTTTCTAATATGCAAAAAGACAACAAATGCGTCTATGATGTATTTTCGATCAGATGAGATCTCTCTCCCCCGTCTGTGTGCGAGGGGGCGGTTTACACACACACAGCTGCTACATGCAGCCACACACACACGGCGGGGATGGCGGAGAGAATGCGCTCCGAGGTGTGGTTAAATTGTACCCGTCTTGAGGTGGACAATCCTCGTTGCCTAAAGTGCAATAAGTGTTTAGCATGTCAGGGCGGCAACACGAGCAGTTTGTCTAAACATTTAGCAAAAGCGCTCCACATCCTGACGGAGGAATGCACCGGGTTCCACTGTCTTTCTAGCAGCTCTGTAGCTCCATCCACGAGGAACGGTTCCACGTCAGGTGTTATGTATGCTAGCAGCAACACACGCAGTTAACTACATTATACAAACACGGGTTAATGATTAGAGGAAACTGAGTTATTTAGTTTGTTAAAGTTTCAGCTATTCTGTTTACAGTTCTGTCATCACATTATTTAATACCATTTGTTAAAACACTGTTTTTTCTTTTGATGTGAAATATTATGTATTTAATTTAAATAAAAAGCAATGTTAATTTTGTTCAAAATATGTTTAGTTAATTTAATAATATATGTATTTTTGAATCAAGTATTCATCTTTATCGTCTTCATTGCTAGTTTCCACATGCCTAAAACAACCTCAAGCTACATCTAAAAGTTGATGGCTAAATAAGAGCGTTTGAGAAATTGTGCAAGGCGTACAGTAATAGTCCGAATAGTCGATTAATCGTTTCATTAATCAATAGATTAATCGATTATCAAATTAGTCGTTTGTTGCAGCCCTACACTCCACCTCATGTCACACTAGACTGGGTTTATGTATTTGCAGAGAAGACGGTGGGAGGATATCAGGTTTATATCAATACACTGAGGCATCTGTTCTTTCCTTATTAGGTGTTAGAATGAGTCTTATCAAAGATGCAAGCTGATCTGATTGAAAGATAAATTGCACAACGTTTGCTTTCAAAGTTAAGCTGATTCAGAGAAATGCCGAATAACACGGACATAAAGACTTCTCTTTAAGTTGCTTTGCATTGTTTAATAAGAAGTTAGTAGATGATTCATTTCCATACTTTTTGTCACATCAATACAAGAAGCTTTTGTTGTGTCCAAAAACTCCCATCCCTGGAGAGTTGTTCAGCGTCTGTGATTTATGAGAAAAACACCATGGATTTATCGGTTCTCATAATTACCTTGGAAATAAATACGCTTTTTAAATAGGAGCTCAGATTCTTGCAAACAGCTGTCAAGTAATGCATTTGAACATTCACAGGTATCAGTATTCAGATCAAAGGGAAATAATACTAATACTTTGGCGTTGATATGTTTTTAAAGACCATATTTGTCCACTTGTAAGTCAAACAGAAATCAACCCGATTTATTTCCCTCTCTCATCTTCTTCGATAAGTTACAATGACAGAAATAAGACCTCTTCATCATTAATTCATTTATGAGCTGAGCAGACATTTACATATTTTTTCAAATCATGCAGCATGGCGTTGCATCTCCCAACAGATTGATGAGCATTAACAGTAATTGATAAAACGAAGTTAATTAAAAAACTTGGTGGTCTAAGACCCCATTTACACGGGAACGCAAACAAAATCGATATCAAAAAGTATTCCATTCACACGGATACGGCTCATAAACGTGTCCCTTCACACGAGACCGCTCGACCCGCTGGAGACACTGTAGTACATACGCCGGGCCTGTAAGTGGCGCTGTACTTCCGCCACAAAATACACCAAAAGCAGCGAAAAAGACCTCCGAGCAAGGTTGCCTGGTTGCCCTTCTGTTTATTCTCCGCGGTAGATTTAGCAACATGTAGTTCATGTAGTTCTCCAGGTCCACTTGTTGCTGATGGTTGTGGTAGAAGAGCTGTAGATTTTGCACTAACATCTGTAGCATGGTCAGTAGCTACTGACAGTAGCTACTGACCATGCTACAGCAGTGAGCGGGAGAGGCGGGGCTATGGCTTCATCGCTATCAGGAAAATTATCGTATAGGGCAGGGATCGCAACAGTGGAACAGTCCGGACCCAGACGCCGACCTATACGGACCCGGACCTATAATCAATACATTAATAGTGGATTTCAATTTTGACGGGGCGATTCTATTTCACCCGACGAGTGAGCGATAAAGAGAGAGAAACACAGAAGAAGAAACGAGAGCGCGGCAGAGAGAAGCGGAGAGGAAAGTGAGTGAAGAGAATAATCAGCGATACAGGGAGAGAAGCGGAGAGGAGAGTGAGTGAGTGAAGAGAATAATTAGCGATACAGGGAGAGAAGCGGAGAGGAGAGTGAGTGAGTGAAGAGAATAATTAGCGATACAGGGAGAGAAGCGGAGAGGACAGTGAACAGGCGAGTTAGCGGCAGACAGGGAGAGACACATAATGACACATGGCGCTCTCCAAGAAGAGGAAAGTGGACAGTGAGAACAGAGCTTTGAACCCCGAGTGGACTCATTCATGTTCATCCTGCCCACTGGGAGCACAGAACCAGTGTGTCTCATTTGTTCAGAGACCGTGGCGCTCATTAAAAGAGACAACACGCCACTATGAGACAAAACACAGTGTTTGACCAAACATTCCCTCTCAAGTCAGAACTGAGCTCACAAAAAATAAATATCGTTCCAGTTCAGGCTAACCGAGGCTAACCAATGAGCACCTGCATGTGTGTGTGAGAATGGCCCTGACACCATTTCAGCACAGATTTAAACTGGCAGGACAAGCTCCAGCTCTATCCTCTCAGTGAACCAAAACAAGTGAGGGACTGCAATATAAGAGGGACAGAAAGAGACACTTTAAAACTGTTCAATTGTTATGATGTGTAAAGACTGATATGTTCTATAGTCGGCTAAAGCTGTTAAGTCATGATGTGAAACGGTTAACAAAGAAAAAGGGACACTCAAGCTGCTGCTACACTTTATTTTATTTATCTAAAATTAAGCACTTTAAGATGCACACATTTTCAAAAGCTATTTTATTTATTTTCTCTATTTTATTTGTAAATGCAGCCCGAGAGGAACATTACACATATCCACAGTATCTACTGTATATCTGTAGAGTTCAATGTTAATAGACAATAAATATTGTTGTTTATGAATTGTACTGTCTTTATTTGATTGGCAGTCAGCTGTTGATTACATGCAGACGTTGATAAAGCTACAGCTACTTCAATATATATCACACTAATTCATAAAGCAACTTAGACATGTTGATGTTCCGGACCTTTGCATGGGGAGATTTTCTCTAACTGGACCTCGTTGAATTTGAGTTGAATACCCCTGGTGTAGGGCGTACACACGGAGCCGTTTGGCCCCCAGAGCGTTCCGTTTTGCAGATCTATCCACCTTGGGACCCGTTATCGTTTCCGCGGTTCCGTTACGGCTTCGCGTGAACGGGCTATACGAAATAGAAAAGTAGCGGATACAACCCGTTTCGTTCTCGTGTAAACAGCGCCTAAGATGCACTAAAGCCTAATGACACGCATACGTCATCTACCCCTTCTATGTTGACCAACACACCTGTTGCTTTGTACTGTCCTACTTTGATGCTAATGATGCTAATAGATGCCCCTGAGCATTAAGTCGTCTTGTATTTGTTGCTACTTTAGAGTCATGGTGTGGTCACATGGATGTGGAGAAAACTAGAAGCCTTACAGGTAATTACAGGCAGCGTTCCTTTTTGCTCCTCATTTGAGATTTCAAAGCTCCAGGAGCAGCAGCAGCTGGATCCCGGGTGCTAATCTTGGCACACCAAAGTCAAAGAGATTGCTTTCAAAGCGTCGCTAGGTCTCTCTCTGCCATCATCATTACCGCCGCTACAGATGGTCTCAGTTTTGCATGGCTACTGCGAGGCAGGGGGTGTCGAGTGAGCACTGAAAGGGAGACGGTTTGGTTTGATGTGAAGGCGAGACAAAATGTTGGAAATGAAATGTTTCACACGCATGTTTCTCTCATCTTGCATCACAGTTTGTAGTCCGTTCTGTATTGATTGCGAACACCTTATTTAGAGCTAAATAACAAGCACAATGACATTATAAAGCACACCTTATAGCCATTGACATCCAGTCATTATCTCAGAGGGGTTTCGAGCTCCTGATTGGCCACAAAGCGTGGTAAAGCTTATTTTCTTTGATTATTGAATGTAGGAAGTCTATAAAACCTGGACCGCATTGCTCCACGCTCAGCAGGAGCAATGAGGTTGCTATGGTGAGTGTGATTTAGAGTCCATTAGTGAACAGTTTGTATTGGTCACACAACAAGGCGCTTTGATCCAAGAGGAAGGACTGATGATTTTCTTTTATATTTGACTCAGCGGCGTGATGACAAATCACACTCTTGAAAGACATTGTAATTACTGCTTGATAGAAAAGTTAATAGCCTCCGATTCAATAATTTCCTCAAGCCAGTTATCAAATGATGGGAATTGGGACTTTTGATAAATGGAGCAAAGCGTGCAGCATTTTCATCAATCTTTCCTGCGAAGCTGTAAACAACTTTCCTCCCGTCTATGGAGCACCTGAAGCTAAAACTAAAGGTTGAATGATTTTAAATGTCACAGAGGGCAATCAGCAGGTCTCAAACCCACCATTACCACAGAACTGCCAGAGCATTTCTGCAAGGTGCTTTCTTTTCTCTCACACATGTAGATACACCGTATTTGACAACTAAAAAGCTCTGTGATTAGAAATATCACCTGTGTCACAACTTTGCCATTTAAATTGTGAGAGTTTGTTTGGAAGAAACATGGACTTTTTAAACTGTGTTTGTTCCTAGCATGATCAGAATACTGATGTTTCGATGCAGTAGCACGTTGGAGGCATTGGTACGCAACACTACCTTACAATCTGCTCTGATTCTCAGGGCATTTCTAAGATTTCAAACCGAACATTAGATTGAATGTCATGCAAAGAAAATGTGACCTGTCTTAAAGGTCCCATGTCATGCTTTTCCGGTTATCACCCGTCCCCTTGTGTGTTATGTAGCTTCTGCATGTCAACGGTCTGCAGAGTCACAAACCCTCAAAGTGCACCCTGTAGCGAGTAAATCTCTAACACAGAGAAGACCTGTCTGTGCTGCCCCAAAACGCCTCGTTGGACATTTCTCTTTTTCCATTGTTTACTTCTTGAGTATAGTGACGTTACGTCCGCGGAGCCGTTACGTTTGGACCAATCCGCGGACTTCCTCACACACTCGGCGGGACGTTGCGAGGCTTGCTGCTGCGAGGAGCGGGACACTGTGAGCTGGCTCAGTGGTGTGGGGTCGGCGAGACAGCGAGACACCGCGGAACTCAGCCTGGGCACACACACAAACTCCCAGCCAGGCTGCGGGTGTGTGTGTGTGTTTCAGGCTGAGTTTCGCTGTGTCTCGCTGTCTCGCAGGCGGCCACTGGGCTCACAGGGAGGGGGGGGGGGGGGGCAGGAGCTCTAACAAGCCGTTTAGGACAGAGAGCGAATACACATACTATACAGAGATGCTGTGAGAAACCAATGTGAGTTTGGAACATTGAACAATGTAAATGTATTCTAGTAGACCTCAACAATGGAATTATGATCAATAGAAATGGCCATGACATGGAGCCTTTAAGTCCACTCTTACTTTTAGGAAGTAACCTACAATACAATGTTGACTGATGCGAGGTTAAAGAAAGTACAGGCTTGTCAATATACTGAGAATAAGTGGGAGACATTAAGGGTCAGGCCGTATTAAAGGAGCTGATATTTGGGCTAATCCCCTTCATTTTCAATCTGCAGGAGGCAAGCAAGACTTCGGCCCTTGTCTTTAGGAGTTGAGGACTCACAACGCACTGCTACCTTTACATTAATATATTTACTGTACATCACCGTTGTCACACTCACAGAGACGGCTATTAATCAATCAATTAACATACTTTTTAAATCACAGGTGGCCGTCCAGAAGCCATCATGTCTTATATCTTGTTATTGTTCATTTGTAATTCAACATGTATATTTTCTACTTTCTTGTTTATTTCTTGTCTTTTAATTTGTATTGTACAACGCCTTGTCTTTTTATGCTGCTGCACAAACATTTCCCAAATTGGGATCAATACAGTTCTATCTTATCTTGTCTTATATAAACCTTGTCGTCAGATATATCAAGCTAACTTGTCCATTAAACGCTTTCTCTTTATATATTCCACTCAGTGTTTCGTTGTAATGGCACGGGAAACTCATGAAAGCACTTTGGCCTTCGGCATTCATCATTGACAGTAACCCTATGAAAAACCCCATGTTGAAGTGTTGTAAGTTGGACCTACTTACACATCTGGCCCAGAGCTGAGCAGACAAAGGAAATAGACACGTCTAAAAATAGGGGGGCCTCCAGGTTAGGAGGTTTCATATCACCATGGATCCATGCTCCTCTCATTCAGCCTGGGATGTAGAGGGGCAAAGGATCATTTTACTGAAAGACACTCTCCACGCTGGGATCAATGCAGTCCGAGGGATTCTATTTCCAGCGTTTTCAGAATGGTTCCTCGAGCTGCAGAAAGCAGTTATCGCATTAATATCAGACCTGAAAAACGGGTCCAATGGTTTAGTCCGTAGGGAATCTATTAACTCACTGCTTGCTGTGGATGGATGCTTTGCTAGGTTTCCTCAAGGGGAATGTTTCCAATTGTTATTCTCAGATATATAGAGTGTATTTTTCCTTGGTGATGATTGAAGGTGCAAACTGTCTCTTGCTTTTCAATCCATCCTTTTGTCCACCCATTCTTTATACTCTTGTTGAATTATTACTGCATGGTCTTTCTTCTCTCTGAGACTTGTTCATATCAGCAGGGAACGCTCCTAACAAACTCAACGCTGTGACTATCGTCTCTCAGGATCTTCCTAACATTACAAATATAATACACCATTCACATTTGCAAGCATCTGAAGTCATGACTCTCAATCCACTCGACGATGAAGAGGCAGAACACATTTTGCATCTCATGGATATATCTTGTGGGAGTATCTGCATGACAACTATCATTTGCGTGCATTTATTTAACGGAGCTTGCACGATGTGATTACTTACCCAACCTGACGTTGTGTGGACACATAGTAATGCAGTGCCAAGCTGATCTGCAGGTGCCTCCAGACAGCAGCGGTGACAAACTGATGGCAATTTCTGGCTGCACAACCTTTCAACCACCCACCTCACACTCCAATCCCTTCCCTCCTCATGCCCTTGTGATTAATGTGCCTTCCTCTCCACATGCTGCCCTTAAGACAACAGCAGCAGCTTACCGCCTCCCTTCGCCGCCACAGGTCCCCAAAATGACACCGTCAAATAGGATTAGAGCTCTGCATTCGAGGTCGAGGTTGCGTGCGTGCGAGGGCTCGGATGAAACATCTATGAAGTGGTTTGTTTTTTGGCCAATTTATGTCAGAAGAGAAGAAAGGTGCTGCAGCTCGGGTGGGCTGATGCCTTGGCAGTCGAGTCGTTGCGAAAAATAACAAGACTGGAGGGGGTGAGATAGGGATTTGAAGGGGTGATTCATTGCAATCTGCCACAATGGTAGATGTGCCCAACGCTGATATCTCAGCCTGGGTCTGTCCTTAATGAAGCCTGCTGGCATTACGCCTTATTACTCAGCGGTCACATGACCAAAGACATCTTGTTCCACAGTGAGACTACATGCTTTTTATCTTATATTCAAACCGATGCCCTTTTTGAGCAGTCTTTGAACAGAGAAGAGACATTATCATTTATACCAAACCAATTAGTCTTAAAGATGTGCAACTTAGACAACAAGGAAGCACGTTGATTGATTAAATTATCTCTTAATGAATTACTTTGAAGAATATACACTGAAACATGTTTTCTTATATTGTTGCGACATAACTATTTTCAAATGTACTGTAGGAAGCAAAGCAATCATGGAAAAACCATTCAAGTAAAAATGTAGATAAAGTAAATGTGGCATCTCAATAATAAACTCTGAAATGGAAACACATTGCGTTTTTTTATTGCTTTATATGAAAATGATGCAAACTAAACGGACAGTTAACACAGAGGCTTTAAAGCACATGTGTCAAACTCGAGGTCCGGGGGCCAAATCAGGCCCGTGGTGGATTTAATTTCGGCCCGCAGGATAATTTCTAATTCCTATTAGATCTGGCCCGCCGGTATATTGCACGCACACCTTCACTCCATCCTGAGGGTCTCCTCCGCTCAGAGCCCAAACATTGATGACCTTGCACCCAAGATGAGATGCCAAGTATCTGAACTAGCATCACAGAGCAGCACACTGAGTTCAAAGGATGCTTCCTTCTGCACTTTCTCTCACGACAACAGGGCATGTTTGGTTTCTCTGTGAGGGGAATAGTTTTGTTGAAGCTGTTGTTGGCCTGTGGGAAAATGTACTCATAAGAAATGAGTCTGGAGAAGCTGCAGATAGAGCCATAAGAAATTAATGCAGCTGATTATTTAATGTTGTTTTTATAGGCAATAATTTAAGCTTTGTTAGTTCCAGGTTTAATATGTGCAATAAGTTCATTTCAATAAGTTCGCCAATAAACATTGAACCAGTCCGGCCCTCGACTAGTACCCATTTATTCATTTTGGCCCACTGTGTGTTAGAGTTTGACCCCCCTGATTTAAAGCCACACACTACCCCCTAGAGACTAAACCCTTAAAGAGGATCATAATAGGCCTGGGTGAGTGATGCCAAAAAGTCAATCCATTATCACGTTTTCTTTGCAGTCTTTCAAACACCGGCCCTATTTGCAAGGAAGCAGCTTTGGAGGAAATGGTGGCCCAAAGGGAGGGTTGCAGACTGTGCCTCTTTCCACCTCATCACCCCCGCTATCCCCCAGACAAAAGGAACAACTCTGAGACGACGCAGGGCCAAGAACACAGATGTTGAGCAATCTGTGTGTCGATGAAACATGTCCCCTGCTTCGGCTGCGAAATGGAAGTACAATCGTAAAAGAAATGATTCGGCTGAGAATAATCCTCCGACGTGTCAAAGGTGACTCAGGAGCTTTTATAGCTCACACTGTACTCGCCATATATCTTACACATCACCACGGCATTTCCCCATTTCCCGTTACTGCATAGGTTTTGGTTACTGTATGATGAAAGTAGAAGATTGGAATTGGTGGCAAATAAAGAGAAATGTCTGACTCCATTGCCCGGGTGAGATTGAAGCTGTATCTCTAACCACCTTCCTGTCAGTCTGCAGTCTACAAGCTAACTCAGGATGACACCCGGCGTCCATCTGTGCTCAGTTTATTTGATCTTCTAAACCCACATAGTGAAATATTGTTGCATGAGTGGGCGCATATTCCTGCACCTCTCTAATCCTCTTATCATCATCTCTGACCCCTAATCTTAGTTGTTCTTTAAATTAGAGAACCTAATTACACATCAGTAGAAACTCAGCTGTTTTGCAATGCAGATCGCGGCCACATGTGATGTAACAACATTTGCTGTGTGTCTCGGGAAGTTAATCCTATCAACTGAGGATAAGTGCAACACAAAGTCTAACACACTCACATCAGCCTATCCCGCAGCTGATCTGACCCAACAGGGTAAATGTTTGTGTTGCACCGAGCACGCCTTCTCTTAATGTCTCTCTTGATTTAATATGCATAAATCAATGGTGTCATGATACAGGAGATGTAGCTTCAAGGGCAGAACATAAGATACTTTAACACGTGATGTGAACACCTAATACTTTAATATTTTATCTATTTCAAAGCCTTTAAACCAAGAAAGGAGCTCTGTTTTGTGACCTTCTTTACTGATGTGAATTACTGCTGCACTTGCCCAGCAGACAGTGGAAAGTGTATCAAGATGCGTCATCCGCTCATAAGGCCACACATATTGAATTATGTCCAAACGCATCACGGAGGACGCCTGCATAGCTGTGGCTGCTGTACAGCTGCCAAGCCACGCTGCGCTATCCATGGGAATTCTATATTTGCTGTCGGAGTATAGTCGTAAACGAGCAGGTCTCTGTCCGGAGCCTTCCTCTTATTGTTTATCATCCCATCCCAGACCACATTCACCATCTGTAGACCCCCCGACAGGATGGGTCGTCTCTCATCACGCATAGATCTGAGGTGTGACACGGGAAGTGTGATGGAGAGCTGGAAAGAGAGTAGGAAGACGAGAAAGGAGATGCTATATTTCAGGCCTTGACAGACTGTTCTGGGGCATATGGCGGCTGTTGCTCTCACCTGTGGTGTCTGCAGACGGGTCGTGAATCAAGTAAGGCAGCCAAACTACCACATATAGCAGAGGTCAAACTTCCTCCTCTCAGGCACAAATTAGATTGACTCCGACAGCGATAAGGCGGGATTGGCAGCACTCTAGAGGCCTTTGGACCATAAGGGGATGGATAACAGCGTCCTGAGTCTGCGAGAATGTCTTCAATGACATGTTGACCCAAAATGTTGGGGAAATATTTTCCGAGGTCCATAACTCTGACCCAGTTTATCAGTTCTGTCCTGACTGAGCACACACACCTGTAACCTTGGCTGCTGTGCTCTCAGTGTTGTGTCTCCTTGTTCCTGCCTGGTGGCGTCAGCTGATAGAGGTGTTATGGTTCTATCTTGTTATCCACAATGTTGATTATTCTCTCTGAACTAGACACACGGGTCCGGGGTAGAGTTCTTCAGAATTGACGTGGCAACTCTACCGTGAAGTCAGAACCTCTGACTCTTGGACTTGTTTTCTGAATTCTCCGGCCGTAACTCCAAATAAACCCATCAGTGTTTGACATCAGAGCTCCAGCTCTCCTCGTGTCTCTCTGAGTCCTGACTCCATCAAAGCTCCAGCTCTCCTCGTGTCTCTCTGAGTCCTGACTCCATCAAAGCTCCAGCTCTCCTCGTGTCTCTCTGAGTCCTGACTCCATCAAGCTCCAGCTCTCCTCGTGTCTCTCTGAGTCCTGACTCCATCAGAGCTCCAGCTCTCCTCGTGTCTCTCTGAGTCCTGACTCCATCAAAGCTCCAGCTCTCTCCTCGTGTCTCTCTGAGTCCTGACTCCATCAAAGCTCAAGCTCTCCTCGTGTCTCTCTGAGTCCTGACTCCATCAAAGCTCCAGCTCTCCTCGTGTCTCTCTGAGTCCTGACTCCATCAGAGCTCCAGCTCTCCTCGTGTCTCTCTGAGTCCTGACTCCATCAAAGCTCCAGCTCTCCTCGTGTCTCTCTGAGTCCTGACTCCATCAGAGCTCCAGCTCTCCTCGTGTCTCTCTGAGTCCTGACTCTCTGTTGGATGGTCAAGGTAACAGAGATTTGCAATACAAGTGGCAAATCCCAATTATTCTACATAGTTCTAGATACGCAAAGTAAGCTCTGAAAGCACGGATGATTTCAACGACATTTACACAATTTGCAGGAAATATGATGCAATCTGAAATCTCTCTCTTTCACATACTCACAGTATTCACACATAAAACGCATGAAGAACAGAGAAGCTGTAACACCTCCTGGAGGAAGCGTCTCTGGCCAGTTGTCGGATTATCTCTTGACCATTTTGTTTAGTAGTATGGAGACATAATAAGTCATTTCCAAGACTTACCTCGTGGGAGAAGGATGATCAACAGTCCTGCTCCTTCCGCGGTGTGATTACCTTTTAATAACAGCATATTTACTGTATCAGTCAGGCTCATGTGCAAATTATCTCTCTAATTGCCCCATTAGCATGTGTAGCATCAGCCCCCTCAAAAGCCGCTTCCGTCATTATGTGAAGTTATCTCGTAAATGGAGGTCTGCTCTGCATGGAAATGTGGGTTTAATTATTTTATTATTATAAGTTATGGAAATATATCACTTCTTTAATGATGATTACAGCGTAGTCTCTGTTCAGGAGCATCACTCTTTAATGGCATCTGTGGGTTCCTCCTCTGCACATTCAGAAAGTGTTGTGGCTGGACCCAAGTAAAAGACCTACAGTATCTGTACACTTTTTTCTCCGAGGGCCACATACATTTATACTTTATTATCAAGGTGTACCAGGCTTCAGCTGATTCAAAATGCTGCAGCTCGTGTACTAACCAGAGTTAGGAAAAGGGACCACATTACTCCTGTTCTGGCTGCCTTACACTGGCTCCCTAAAGAACACAGGATAGAATTTAAAATGCTTCTTCTCGCCTACAAAGCCCTTAATGGGCAGGCGCCATCTTACCTTAAAGAACTCATTATACCCTACTGTCCTACTAGGGCATTGGTTCACAGAATGCAGGGTTGTTGGTTGTTCCTAGAGTCTCTAAAAGTACAATGGGAGCCAGAGCCTTTTCTTATCAAGCTCCACATTTGTGGAATCAGCTTCCAGTTTGTGTTCGGGCGGCAGACACCCTCTCCGTTTTTAAGAGTGCGCTTAAGACCTTCCTTTTTGATAAAGCTTATAGTTAGGGCTGATTAGATGCAGCCCCTAGTTTTGCTGATATAGGCTTAGTTTGTCGGGGGACATCTTGCTTCTTCCTTCTCTCTGTCTCTACCTGTGTACTCTCATGTTCCCATTAACCCAGCTTCCCCAAATGTCTTTCTTTTTGGTGTCTATATACGCTATATATGATCCTGAGTCCTGAGTCCTGGACTTCGAGTCGTGGCTGAACCTGTCTCTGCAGTCCTGCCTTGGGTCTCGTCATGCTGCTTCCCTGATGGCTCCCACAGGATTGTTGACATCCTCGTGGATTCATCTTCTTATTACAGACACATGCATTTCCTAACATTCGGTCTATATGCTGTAAAATGTATTATCTCTTGGATTTACACACGGCATCTATTGCACGTCTGTCCGTCCTGGGAGAGGGATCCCTCCTCTGTTGCTCTCCCTGAGGTTTCTCCCATGTTCCCTTTAAACTGTGGGTTTTCTCCGGAAGTTTTTCCTTGTACGATGTGAGGGTCTAAGGACAGAGGGTCCAAGGACAGAGGGTCTAAGGACAGAGGGTCTAAGGACAGAGGGTGTCGTATTGTCATACTGATATTCTGTACAAACTGTGAAGTCCACTGAGACAAATATAACATTTGTGATATTGGGCTAGATAGATAAACATTGATTGATTGATTGATTGATTGATACAGAAACATATTCGAAGGGCTGGGCCGCTCACTAGAGGAGAGGTTTATTGCCTCATAAGTTCAGTTATAAGTTAGCTAAATCAATCAAATGTAAGTGAATTATGCTTTCCATTTTGTTAGCAGCTCATTCCTTAACAGAAGCGTCAGATTGCTTATCATAAGAGGAAATAGGAAGGGTATATTTCAAGGTTATGTAAATAGGTTTTTCTTATCAACTTAGATTTGTTAACATATTTTCAACTTGAATTGACTGAAAGTGGGCTCATTAACACATGAACACTGCTGTGTAATATGTTTACAGATATATTTAAGAAGTACTCAATACAAGCTCAAGTTCATTAGTGGGCCATACTCCATTATACTTGATATAAAATGGTAGTTTGGACACCCCTGGTTTAAGACAAGCAACGTTTTGCAAGTTCCTTTTTATACAGGAATATAATTAAGAGAAGAATTTGATTAATCAGAAAAGGAGCGTCCTTCATCCGGCCTTTCCTCTTCAAAGGCATCGGGGGTTTCTTTGATCCAGAGTAGTAGTAGCAGGAGATAGGAGGAAGGACCACTGTGCGCTTCAAAGCTCTGCCTCTGGGCTCTGAAAGATGGATGGTGATGGTCAGGCGCGTTAGCAACATAATGTGATCTGATTCGGCCCCTGAGCCCCTGCTGTCCAGATTAACTTGGTGTCATGTCCTGTGATGTCCACCTTTAGCTTTTTATTACTTTCTTTTCTTTAGTCCTTTCATCCAGTCCCACATGTGGTCTATTTTACAGCTCACTGATCTCCACACTGACGCAGACTAGAGAGACACATGTGGACTCTGTGGATCTTTGAAGAGAATCAGAAACAGGGAGGTTGACACGTACGAGGAATTTGACTTGGTGTCGTACGTATACATTACAGTATAACTATTTTAAGAACACTGTAAATGACGTAACAAAGCTGCCTTAATTAAAAAGAATAACACAATTCATTTCATAGTTCAATAAATAAATACTTTATTTCATGTAATATTATAA
This sequence comes from Harpagifer antarcticus, assembly GCA_902827135.1. Taxonomy (NCBI): domain Eukaryota; kingdom Metazoa; phylum Chordata; class Actinopteri; order Perciformes; family Harpagiferidae; genus Harpagifer; species Harpagifer antarcticus. The sequence goes on along the minus strand of CADEHL010001052.1, from coordinate 432,222 downwards.
TCGTTAAATATGGCATGATTTAATACAGCTTTGTTTTATCTGTTACACCAATAAGTGTTTGTTTCTTCTGCCTAGGAACTAATGTGTGTTCATGCACTGGTACTGCGTGTTTTGTTGGACACTGGACAACTCAACGTGGGTTGACGTCTTCATTGAAGCTCTGCTGCAGTCTGTGACAAGTTATCATTGTGACAAAGTTATTCGGAAAAGGAACTTTAAAGATTAATCTCCTTTCAGCGGCCAACGAGGTATTTGTTTTATGTTTTCATGTCCTATTTTCATTTATATATATAACGCTTTACAACATCAGGAAGATTCGTCCCCAGCTGACCCAGAAAGCGACGCAGGTTCTGGTCCAGGCTCTCGTCATCTCACGCCTAGACTACTACAACTCCCTCCTGGCTGGTCTACCTGCATGTGCCATCCGACCTCTGCAGCTCATCCAGAATGCAGCGGCTCGTCTGGTCTTCAACCTTCCTAAATGTTCCCACACCACTCCTCTCCTCCGCTCCCTCCACTGGCTCCCGGTTACTGCTAGAATCCACTTCAAGACACTAGTACTTGCGTACCATGCTGCGAATGGATCTGGCCCTTCCTACATCCAGGACATGGTTAAACTGTACACCCCAGCACGTGCACTCCGCTCTGCATCAGCCAAACGACTCGCTGCACCCTCGCTGCGAGGGGGACCCAAGTTCCCATCAGCAAAAACACGTGGGTTTGCTATCCTGGCTCCAAGATGGTGGAATGAGCTCCCCATTGACATCAGGACAGCAGAAAGCTTACACACCTTCCGGCGCAGACTGAAAACTCATCTCTTTCGACTCCACTTCGAGCCATAGAACTATTAACAGAGCACTTACATACTAATAAAGGACTGGCTCCTCTAAAGCCAGTTGAGTAGCACTTGAAATGTTTTTGCTCTATGAAACCTGATGTACTTTATGATTCTGTTTTCTTCAAGTTTGTATTTTGTTGGTCGTATGTACTTATTGTAAATCGCTTTGGATAAAAGCGTCAGCTAAATGTAATGTAATATATTTTCATATATGTGTAGCACACTATGTTAATGTCTTTGGCTATGTATACGTGTTATTCGTTGTTGTAGTTCTCACGGCGTAACGGGAGAGGGGAGGCTACAAGATGAATACTCCAAGAAATAAACGCCCGTTTCAAAGAACCGACCTGTGTTGTGAAGAGAGCTACACTATAATAACATTACAAAATATAGTTAAAATAAAGCAGTATTTACATTGAAATAGAACGGAATAAAATATGTGTAGTAAAAAAACAGGACAAGGTGGTTTTCCAATCCTCACCTTCATTTAAATTCCAACGTTGGTGGCTAAAGCAAATCTCGTAATAGCCATTCTTCCCTTTACATTTGCCCTATCTTCCCTTTCTTTAAAGCTTTTCTTACACAGATGGATGCACTACTTTGGTTCGGAGAGAATCCCAATTAATGTAGAGGTCGTTTGTTTAGTCCTCCTCATTTGATCAATTTTATGCAGGAGGGAAACAGGGAAAATCGTTACCCAGCTTAAAAGAAACCTAAGTGAATTACAGTAATTATTTAATGCTCGGTCTTGATCGAGCTAAGTGTCTGTACAGGCGTTTTATTTATTTCCTTAATAGCCCCTTCATCTCCCAAGGTCCCTCTGTGGACTGTGATAAAAGAAACATGGGCCAATCACACGGTGAGGAAAAGCAGATGCTGGAACTCTGTATGTATCACTTTTCAACTTAATGCATTACCTGTTCATACTGTTCTGAACAAATGCAGGACAGGCCTGAGATGTATCTCCCGCAGTAATCAAAGAAAGTTGGCAATTTGTTTGTTTGAATGCACTTTTCCTGCGTAGTTATTTTTTACATGTTTAGTTTGTTTTCTCGGCGCTAAAAGGAAAAGTGAAATATTTCACTCGGATCACATGAGCACAATTGGGTCAACACAGCAAGTGTTTGACCCAATTTCTGACAAACTATTAAAGTTAGGGATAACCTCTTTGATTAGATTCAGCCCCTAGTTCTGCTGATATAGGCTTAGTTTGTCGGGGGACATCTTACTTCTTCCTTCTCTCTGTCTGTACCTGTGTACTCCCATGTTCCGATTAACCCAGCTTCCCCACATGTCTTTCTTTTTGGTGTCTATATACGCCGGGATCCGGAGTCATGGATGATCCTGCGGCCCTGTGTCCTGCATCGCGAGCCCTGGATCTTGAGTCGTGACTGTGGTCCTGGATCATAGGTCCTGGATGGATATCCTCGTGGATTCATCTTCCTATTATACACACATGCATTTCCAAACATTTGGACTACCTATGTTGCAAATGTATTATCGTTTCAATTTACACACGGCACCTATTGCACGTCTGTCCGTCCTGGGAGAGGGATCCCTCCTCTGTTGCTCTCCCTGAGGTTTCTCCCATGTTCCCTTTAAACTGTGGGTTTTCTCTGGAAGTGTTTCCTTGTACGATGTGAGGGTCTGAGGACAGAGGGTCTAAGGACAGAAGGTCTGAGGACAGAGGGTCTAAGGACAGAGGGTGTCGTTTGATAATCTTCTCTAAGATCAATTCCGCCTGATACAACTCATTAATAAAACGTGTCCAGGCCCACTTACACTATGTTTAAGTCTTAGAAAGGGGATCAGAAACAGTAACTTAGCTATATTACTATACTACTATCTCTGTGGTCCTGCCTGACTCTCGTCATACTACTTCCCTGATGGCTCCCACAGGATTGTTGACATCCTCGTGGATTCATCTTCTTATTACAGACACATGCCTTTCCTAACATTCGGTCTATATGCTGTCAAATGTATTATCTCTTGGATTTACACACGGCATCTATTGCACGTCTGTCCGTCCTGGGAGAGGGATCCCTCCTCTGTTGCTCTCCCTGAGGTTTCTCCCATGTCCCCTTTAAACTGTGGGTTTTCTCTGGAAGTGTTTCCTTGTACGATGTGAGGGTCTAAGGACAGAGGGTCTCAGGACAGAGGGTGTCGTATTGCCATACTGATATTCTGTACAAACTGTGAAGTCCACTGATTGAAGCTCAAACATCGTCTTTTGAATATATGTCCTGCTGCTATGGACAATGTTGCTCTCTTATTTGCACTATGGACACCACCTGTTATATATATTTATCCTGCTTACTGAGGTAAACGGTTATTCTGTGTTTTGTTGTGAATAATTGAGAGTTCTTGCATTTTAATGTGAGTTTTGTTTATACCTCGGGACTGTGGGAAACAGTATTTAGATCTTTCTGTGTGTACAAACATATGTTGAGATTGACAATAAAGTTGACTTTGACTTGACTTCGAAGCTGCAGCCGTCTGGATGAACTTGTAAGAGCTCTAATACTTGTGTGAGCGAATGAACATTGAACTAAAGCTGAAACTAAATGACATGCATGCATCAGTTACAAGGAATCCCATGTGTGTGTGATTGAAATGTGAATCTAGCATCGTAATAATAGACCCTGCCTCTAAAGGGATGTAGAAATGTTATTGCTGACAAAATGCCAACCATAGTTTTAAAATACAGGGTGTTATTCTCTGAAGGGTAATGATTGCATTGTCCTCTATTTAAAGTAGGGTACAGTCACAATACCTTGGAACCAAATCACTCACAAGACATAGAATCACAGCAGCCCCGAAATACGTTTGGTAAATAAGGTTAAGACTGTTTTAGCTACACTACTTAAGCACAGGCATCTTGGTTGTGGCCCAAAAGGTCACTTGCATCCTTCCAGCTGGAGTGAAGCACTTAGGATTGTTGTGTTGTTTGTGATGCTCAAGTCAAAATTGGTGGATTTCTCTGAGGAGAGGAGTCAAAAGTGAAGTTTAAAGATGCCCTATCATGCTTTTTCTAATAGTAGTGTGTTCGGTGCATGTACATGTCTGCTTAGGCTAGAATACCAAAGTCCTGAAGACCTTTTTGAACATTATAGCATGGAAACACGTCACAGTAGAGTCACAAATCCAAATATGAACCCGAACATTTGCAGAATAGGTCAATTTGAATGATTCTGTGAGCATTACCCTCAGGAAGGCGTCCTGAAAAGCACCAGGAAAACAAACTAAGGATAGACAGTTCAGTCCAAAGAAATGAAGATAAGTTCAGCTCCACATTTGGCAGAGCTGTTGGAGCTAAATGAAAACCACCTGCTACTTCATATGGTCTCACAATCTGTCATGGCTGCGACTCAGAGAGCAATGCCTCTTCTGCTGGTTCACCAGTTTAATTGCCTCTTGTTGTAAATGTGCATTGGATAGAAGCATTTAATTGCAGAGTGGAATTGGTAAACAACGTACGGGGGCTGCAAGTGTCGAGGCTTTTATGTGGACATAGCTTCTCTCCAGCAGAATCAGCCGGTAAAATATAAGCTTGTATCCCTAGATAACTGATTCTGTCTTTTAAATGGAGGAAATATGGGTGTGCAGTGAAGCGAATTGGGATAATACTTCTGAATGGAACTTTTTCTATAACGTAATTTCAATTTCACCCTGTCCTTTGAGGTCAATGAATCTTTGTCTGTCTGGCTGTGCCCTGGGAAGGTAAACTTAATTTACTGCTATATCTCTTTCCGCTACTGAGGAGCAGCACATCCAATAGTGAACGTCCTAAACATAATCAATTATCTGAGCTCCAATGGCAGAGAATGCAGAATGCTGATAAGACTTGGTAGACTTTTCCTAATGAAGAGAGAAAAGACCATTTGGTTCAATGCCCCGGGGGAGTTTTCTTCTCCTGGTAAAAGAGAATTATTCATTGCATTCTCTACGGGAAAAGTCGATCATTCCCAATAAGTCACCCATTTGTTGTCCCTTTTCTGTCGTGCTGAGTAGGACCCTAGGCAATGTCGATTTGATGTCATATGCTTTGCTCGGCTCTTTCCTAAAGGCATCATTGTCAGGCTGACAGTGCACTGACTTTGGCTCGATCGCATTATATACCCGACTGGGTGTGATATTTATCAAGGGGCAGTGAGACTTGTCATGCTTGCGTGGTCTAAAATCAGCATTGCCTCTGCTTTCAGTGCAGCCTGACTGACTCAATGTGTTCTGTCCTGTATTCACAACGATGAAGCTGGAGATCTATCAACAGCTAGATATTTGGTATTTAAAGAGTCCTTAGTCTGCTTTATGTGAGAGGCTAAGGGACGGGACATCTCTAAGCGGTTGACCAATCACAACAGAGCCGGCCAGCTAACCTATCAGAGCACACTGGGCTCTGGTTTCAGACAGAGGGTGAAAAGAGGTGCTGCAGCACAGACAGTATGAGAACAATAAAGAGCTTTTTGAACATTAGAGCATGGAGACATGTAGAGACACTACATACTGATATACACCTGAACATCAGCAGGAGAGGACTCTTTAAAGTAGAGACACTACATACTGATATACACCTGAACATCAGCAGGAGAGGACTCTTTAAAGTAGAGACACTACATACTGATATACACCTGAACATCAGCAGGAGAGGACTCTTTAAAGTAGAGACACTACATACTGATATACACCTGAACATCAGCAGGAGAGGACTCTTTAAAGTAGAGACACTACATACTGATATACACCTGAACATCAGCAGGAGAGGACTCTTTAAAGTAGAGACACTACATACTGATATACACCTGAACATCAGCAGGAGAGGACTCTTTAAAGTAGAGACACTACATACTGATATACACCTGAACATCAGCAGGAGAGGACTCTTTAAAGTAGAGACACTACATACTGATATACACCTGAACATCAGCAGGAGAGGACTCTTTAAAGTAGAGACACTACATACTGATATACACCTGAACATCAGCAGGAGAGGACTCTTTAAAGTAGAGACACTACATACTGATATACACCTGAACATCAGCAGGAGAGGACTCTTTAAAGTAGAGACACTACATACTTGATATACACCTGAACATCAGCAGGAGAGGACTCTTTAAAGTAGGAGACACTACATACTGATATACACCTGAACATCAGCAGGAGAGGACTCTTTAAAGTAGAGACACTACATACTGATATACACCTGAACATCAGCAGGAGAGGACTCTTTAAAGTAGAGACACTACATACTGATATACACCTGAACATCAGCAGGAGAGGACTCTTTAAAGTAGAGACACTACATACTGATATACACCTGAACATCAGCAGGAGAGGACTCTTTAAAGTAGAGATACTACATACTGATATACACCTGAACATCAGCATGAGAGGGACTCTTTAAAGTAGAGGATACTACATACTGATATACACCTGAACATCAGCAGGAGAGGACTCTTTAAAGTAGATACACTACATACTGATATTACACCTGAACATCAGCAGGAGAGGACTCTTTAAAGTAGAGATCACTACATACTGATATACACCTGAACATCAGCAGGAGAGGACTCTTAAAGTAGAGACACTACATACTGATATACACCTGAACATCAGCAGGAGAGGACTCTTTAAAGTAGAGATACTACATACTGATATACACCTGAACATCAGCAGGAGAGGACTCTTTAAACACGTGTGCTTTGCAGTGTTTATTAATGTGACTACATCCCAGTGGCTGGTGATTTTCCTCTAGGGGTCAAGGTCATTCAGGGCCAGCTCCCCTAATGCATGTTATTGATCAACCCGTCCAGCTGATTTGCATGTGAAGAGCTGGGTGTGCACAGATTATCTATCACATGGATAAAGAATGACACTTCACTGGAGATCAGCCGTATTGATCTTGCTCTGTTTTTTTGTGATGACAACCTCAGGCCAGTTTTGACAAATGCTACATGTGGGGGGGTCATGTGAAACAAATGAAAACAATGGATTAGTCTCCTCTGCCTTTTAACATTTGGACAGTGAAATGATTCAAAGTCACGCTGACCTTTTACAAGCCGTATCTGTGGGGACAAATTTATGTTCCGTGGGCCAGGCTTTGTGCCAACACACTGGCTGCTGTTTTTCTACCATTAAACAAGAGTTATGTCACACTTCCCATTTAATCACAGTTTTCAGGGGTCCGGGCTGAATCAGAGCTCCGGCCAATGACTCACTGTGAGGGGCCCATTTGACAGATTACACCTGCAGTCACACTTAAAGGTAATGTTAGCAGGCCCTTGGCGGAGGAGGAGGAGAGCCTTAACAATTCCATTAAATGTTTTCAATTGACCTTCACGGCAAATGAACAGTGGGGTTCAACATAGTCAACATGGTGCTTAATGCGAGCGGAAGCCAACACATTCAATATGCCAGTTACAAAGCTGTTAATCATTATTTCCCGTCAAAGTAATGTTAGCCATCCTTGTATTAAGTCCTCTACCTTTATTGGAGTAAGATTTTATATCCTAAAATTGCTTAGGCAAGACTGTTTCCCCAAGGGTGTTCAGACGCTTTGAGGGCAAACTTGGCAGTTTCACGGTCCGAAGCTCGGCACCGTCGAGTCTCCGAGTCTCAGAGACAGCAGAGTGACGAAGTGTGCAGCAGAAACCTGTTTAACACTTCATCTTCACTGTCAGAGACACCCAGAAGGACTGAGCACTTAGAGAGGGGAAGAGAGACACTCCTGGTAAGGTTGGTCACATCTGTGAAATTAGAAATACTTTAGGGCTAAATGGCTACCAAGTGTGTTTGCTTTTGTAATGATCTGCAGCCACTTGTCTCTTTTTCCCCAATGTAACACTGCATGCTGTATTCGTGCCACACACACACACACACACACACACACACACACACACACACACACACACACACACACACAGTCACACACACAGAAACAGTCACAGAGACACACAGTCACAGAGAGACACACAGTCACAGAGAGACACACACACACAGTCACACACACAAACAGTCACAGAGACACACACACACAGTCACAGAGACACACAGTCACAGACACACACACACACACACAGTCACACACACAGAAACAGTCACAGAGACACACAGTCACAGAGAGACACACAGTCACAGAGAGACACACACACACAGTCACACACACAAACAGTCACAGAGACACACACACACAGTCACAGACACACACAGTCACAGAGACACACACACACACAGTCACACACACACACAGTCACAGAGACACACACACACAGTCACAGAGACACACAGTCACAGAGACACACACCACACACACACACACACACACACACACACACACACACACAGTCACAGAGACACACAGTCACAGAGAGACACACACAGTCACAGAGACACGCACACACACACAGTCACACACACACACACACACACACACACACACACACACACACACACACAGTCACAGAGACACACAGACACACACACAGTCACAGACACACACACACACACACACAGTCACAGAGACACACACACAGTCACAGAGACACCCACACACACACACACACACACACATACACTACACACACACCACACACACGCACACAGTCACAGAGAGACACCCACACACACACACACACACACACACACACACACACACACACACACGCACACAGTCACAGAGAGACACCCACACACACACACACACACACACATGCTGCATACAATTAGACCAACAAACTCTATTTCATGCACGGTTTGATTTAAAGAGTATTCTAAGCCTTCCAGGAAGATATTTCTTAAGGGTGCGTTTCTCAAAATATGCTGCTTTTGTTCTAATGGTTAACAATCCGTGGAAACACAGGGGCTCGATATCTCCCGAGACCTTTCTAAACAGGAGTCCGTATCGATAGGATGCATAGTGTTTCTTATTTAAAACAGAGATGTTCCGTCTCTATATTGGAGTTTCTACCATCAAAAAGTAGGCAACCTTGTATTTTTTGAAATATTGAAAGCTCTTTTTTAACCTTCCAGCTCTGAAATTCAGATGACTTTGAGAAGCAGGGCAGGTTCCCGACCTTATTTCAGATCATAAGTGCACTATATGCACATACTGCCCCCGCTAGTTTCACTCAACCAGGAGGAGATGACCCAGCTGCCAAACTAAATATTCCATTTAGTAATGGGAATTCTACCTGTGTGTGTGTCTCTGTGACTGTGTGTGTGTGTCTCTGTGACTGTGTGTGTGTGTCTCTGTGACTGTGTGTGTGTCTCTGTGACTGTGTGTGTGTCTCTGTGACTGTGTGTGTGTGTCTCTGTGACTGTGTCTCTGTGACTGTGTGTGTGTGTGTGTGTGTGTGTTTCTGTGACTGTGTGTGTGTGTGTCTCTGTGACTGTGTGTGTGTGTCTCTGTGACTGTGTGTGTGTGTGCGTGTGTGTGTGTGTGTCTCTGTGACTGTCTGTGTTGTGTGTGTGTGTGTGTGTGTGACTGTGTGTGTGTGTCTGTGACTGTGTGTGTGTGCTCTGTGACTGTCTGTGTGTGTGTATGTGTGTGTGTGTCTCTGTCTCTGTGACTGTCTGTCTGTGTGTGTGTGTGTGTGTGTGTGTGTATGTGTGTGTGTGTGTGTCTCTGTCTGTGTGTGTTCTCTGTGAGTGTGTGTGTGTCTGTGACTGTGTGTGTGTGTCTCTGTGACTGTCTGTGTGTGTGTATGTGTGTGTGTGTCTCTGTCTCTGTGACTGTCTGTCTGTGTGTGTGTGTGTGTGTGTGTGTGTATGTGTGTGTGTGTGGTCTCTGTCTGTGTGTGTGTCTCTGTGAGTGTGTGTGTGTGTGATGTGTGTGTGTGTCTCTGTGTGTGGTCTCTGTGTGTGTCTCTGTGACTGTGTGTCTCTGTGACTGTGTGTGTGTGTGTGTGTGTGTGTGTGTGTGTGTGTGTGTGTGTGGTGTGTGTGTGTGTTTGTGTGTGTGTGTGTGTGTGTGTGTGTGTTTGTGTGGTGTGTGTGTGTGTGTGTGTGTGGTGTGTGTGTGTGTGTGAGGTGTGTGTGTGTGTGGTGTGTGTGTGTGTGTGTGTGGGTGTGTTGTGTGTGTGGTGTGTGTGTGTGTGTGTGTGTGTGTGCGTGCAACGACAGGTCCAGGGATGCTGTGAGTGAACCCCGTGGGGATAAAAAGTTTTAGGGTTTAAAAATAAAAAGACAGGAAGTAATATTGACCCCATATTTTCAGAGTGAGGTTCAGAGGGGGGCGAGGAGAAAGGGCTTCTGTTCAGACCACATGAGGTGAGGGATGAAGACCAGCTTTGTGGAAGTTTAACAGTAGAAACCAGCAAAGCTTCTCTGCTGGAAAGAATCATTTGAAGGCTTTTCTGTGAAAAGTGGTTCAACTTTCGCCAACTGGCTCCCTAAGAACTGTTTTATTCACCTGGTTCCTTCGCCCTTTTGTAAAAGTTGCTTCTTCATTTTAAGATTCAGGGGAAGCGAAAAACAGCTGACTTTGTTGAGACTTTCAAAGCTAATGCAGTTGAAACCGTGTCACACAGAGGTGATTAATGGCTGTATTGGAGGAATGTGTGACTCTATTCCAGATGTGTTGGCTTTGCAGTGTGGATTAATGTGTGTGTGTGTGTGTGTGGTGTGTGTGTGTGTGTGTGTGTGTGTGTGTGTGTGTGTGTGTGTGTGTGTGTGTGTGTTACAGTGTGTGACCAGAACATAAAACAGAAGCAGAGCCGCTCGACATTATTGAACATTTACCAATTAGGATTCTCCGAGCGCCTCTGAGCTGAGAAATGCTCGATATAGGGAAACGAAAATGAATTACTTTTGTGAGCTTTCATAGTGTGTTAGTGCACATGGCGGATTTTGCTTAGTGATTAGGGATCTGGAAAATATTTAGGAAGGCTCGGCTAAATATACAGCCAAGGAGACGTTCTCATACCTTACTTAACCAAGTGTGAAATAGCTTTGGCTAAGTAAGAGACAACCATTAATACTGATGAAAAGGGGACTAGGTGCTCTCAAGGAGGAATGTGAGGTCTCGCTAAGAAAGTGATTTATGTCACCTTCAACCAAGGTTATAAAAGAATACAAGCTGGCAGGGAATAAGATGTGTACACACACACACACACACACACGTGCACTTCTTAGACTAGGTTGTCACTAATAGGGGAACATTAGTTTTGGTATTGAAGATATTTTATACGTACCTATCTAATGCGATACCGCATGACTTAATGTTCTTTAAGTGATTGGACTCCGGATCATCATGTGTCATCAAGTGACATCATTCTGTAACACTCGTGCTCCTAACACCTTGATTGTGATATGCTAAGGGGGGGGGCATCTCTAAGCGGTTGACTAATCATAACAGAGTCGGCCAGCTAACCAATCAGAGCAGACTGGGCTCTGGTTTCAGACAGAGGGTGAAAAGAGGTGCTGCAGCACAGGCAGTATGAGAAAAATAAAGAGCTTTTTGAACATTAAAGCATGGAGACATGTAGAGACACTACATACTGATATACACCTGAACATCAGCAGGAGAGGACTCTTTAAAGTAGAGACACTACGATGTAACAATGTGATGTTTGGTTTCTGTTTGTTTCTTTCCGTTATCTGTCAAGTGGGAAATAAGTATTCTCTGTGTTTTCTCTTATCCTAAGATGCTGTGAAAAGAAAGGAGCAGGTAATATAAGATTATTTTCTTCTCCCTGCTCCTTTTCGGTCAATGGTGTGTTTACAGAGACATGTTTTGTTAACGATTACTATGAAAATACATACTAATATATACCGGAACATTTGCAGAATAAGGCCTCTTTGAATCAAACATCTATTCAAATATAGTTTGTACTGGTCCCTCCCTTTCCGGGACCCCCATGGTACCTTACTTCTGAATAAATATGAACAGTAGTCAGCGTTAAGAGGGTCTAAGTTTTGTGTAGAACCCTTCATTGAACCACATCAGTCGTTTTGCACAACTAGCATACACGCTAGCTCGGTTACTTACCTTCCAGGCACACATGTAATGTTCTCTTACCTTGTGTTACTCTTATCAAGCGCTTTCTAATTAGCAGGCAAGCGAAACAAGCCCTGTTTCTCGTGTGAGTTCACCCAATGCAAAACGGAGGCTTTGAATCTTCTTTGTATGCATTCTTTCCGTAATAAGTTCCCTTGGTGGTCTGCTAGAGGGGGAAGGACTTAGCTCCTCTCCCCTAAGGCTTAGCCATGATGTAGTCAAATATTCTTTCCCTGCAAATCCCCTCTACTCTACCTCTATTCTGTTTTGCAGGCTTTGAACCATGGACATGCCTCTTATGCTGATGCAATGCCCTCCGGTCTTCATGTACTTCCTGGTCCACATTAGGAGTGTTTATTTGCTACACTGCCTACAGTCAGATAGCTATTGGCACCGCGGTAACGGCAGAAACCCACGCAGGACACGGTGGTGACTAAAGGACATGTCCAGATTCGCACTGGATGTAATCACAGGCAGATTGTTTACCCCACTTCATCTCTGACAGAATGACAGCGCCGACAGGTAGCTCTGCAACGTCTCTCTTAATCCATCTGTCAGTGTCACACAATCCCCCTCTGCCTAAATGCTCGTGGCAGGAAGTGAAAACAGGCTTCTTTCATCACTTTTCAAGTCTAGTTTGGAGACTCGCCTCATTATCATAACATGAGAGTCTGCGTGGAGAATACGTCCAGGGTCTGTCGCCTTCTTAATTGGCCAAATCAACGTGCAGTACATGCCTGTGGATATGCTTTATTAGCCTAATCAGGTCTCCGGAGGCACGACCGCCAGCAGAACACCCGTCTCAAGTAGTTAATAAGGTGCTTGGTGGAGATCAGGTTGGAGCATGCCAACAATATAAGTGTGGGGAGAAGGGTGGTGAACACTGTATGTCTTTCAGGAAGGATTAGGGGTGTATGAATACGAGTAATATATGCAAGTGCATTCAGTAGTGCTGACACCTTTGTCATGTGCAGAGACCATAGCTGAGCTCAGCCTTAGTTGGAACAAACATTAGAAATATATACTCAAGGCTGCAGAAAGCACCTGGGACCGAAGCTGTATGGAAACGCCGCTCCGTGTCCACAAAAGACACCTGTGCACTCGATCCATACTTACCGGTTTAGTCTCCAGCTAATGCAGACAGTAGAGTACAAAACAACCCAATTAGCACTATGTTCTGCTTTGCACTCTGACTAATGCTACATTCATTTTCTTTTTACTTTCCCTTGCAAAGGAGCTAGATCACTTTTGTATTCCCCACTAAAAAGCGTCCACATAAAGTAAAATGAATACTTGTTTTCAGCTCAGCCCTCTATGGAGCTAAATTACAGTGAATCTCACCAAATGCAAAGCGCTCTTCCAAGCTAGTTGAACTGATGCTGTGTCTCGTGTGTTCCAGACTTCAGCACCATGGACAGTGATTTATGCTGCATCTGTGCAAAAGGCCACGGACATCAAGAACATCACTTTAAGAGGGAACACTCGAGTACGCTGCTTCTTTGTTCCCCCTTCTACAATCTGTAGTATACCAATCTGTGGCTGCAGCACTGCATTGTTTCGGTCAGCTGTTTAAGAGAGGCGTGGCATAGAACACAATATAACACTTAACCAACGCATTTAAAGAGGACATATTCGTCTCATATTTGTATTTAGTGTCTCTACTGTTTCCATGTTTAATGTTCAAAAGGTCTTTATGTGAAACTCCATCTGCAGGGAACACAGGGATGTTACCCTTTGCAGACCATTTACATGCACTAAAGCTCAATCAAGCATTGTCCTTTCCTCATTTAACAGAGGCTTCATATAATAGAATAGAATATATCTGTATTGTCAACTCTCACTGCAGTAAATAGACACAAATAAATAAATGCATAGGAGTGGTAAAAGCAGAGGTAGTAGCGATGACAGTGCAACGAGATGAAATCTGCATATTTACACTTACAGTCTAAAAATGTACAAACCTGTATAAATGTCACGGATACACACATCCTCTTTTCCCTCACACACTCTGCTTGTTGATGCCCGCTCCTACATGATGTCCACTGAGCAGCAGCTCAGACCGGCCCCATCACGTCTCCGCCGCCTCCCTCCTGTTCGCTGCCCCCCCGCTGGCTTCGCCTTTCCCTGCCATATGCAGCTGTCTCACAGCTCCTAGCAACAGATAGCCTCGGCCACAGCTGCTGTCTAAGCCCCAGCAGAGGCACACACACACACACACACACACACACACACACACACACACACAGTCACACACACACACACACGCACACACACACACACACACACAGTCACACACATGTTTACTGGTATACAGACTTTCCTTTTAACGGCAACTATTAAAACACACACACGCACGCACACACACACAGTCACACACACAGTCACACACACACACACACAGTCACACACACACACACACAGTCACACACACACACACACACACACCACACACACACACACACACACACACACACACACACACAGTCACACACATGTTTACTGGTATACAGACTTTCCTTTTAACGGCAACTATTAAAACACACACACGCACGCACTCACACAGTCACACACAGACAGTCACACACACACACACACACACAGTCACACACACACGCACACACACAGTCACACCCACACTGACACATGTTTACTGGTATACACACTTTCCCTTTTAACGGCAACTATTAAAACACACACACGCACGCACTCACACAGTCACACACAGACAGTCACACACACACACACACACACAGTCACACACACACGCACACACACAGTCACACACACTGACACATGTTTACTGGTATACACACTTTCCTTTTAACGGTAACTATTAAAACACACACGCACACACACACAGTCACACACACACAATTCACACACACACACACAGTCACACACCCACACACACCCACACATACACACACACACACACACAGGTTTACTGGTATACAGACTTTCCTTTTAACGGCAACTATTAAAACATACACACGCACACACAGTCACACACACAGTCACACAGTCACACACACACAGTCACACACACACACACACACACACACAGTCACACACACACGCACACACACAGTCACACACACTGACACATGTTTACTGGTATACACACTTTCCTTTTAACGGTAACTATTAAAACACACACGCACACACACACAGTCACACACACACAATTCACACACACACACACACAGTCACACACCCACACACACCCACACATACACACACACACAGGTTTACTGGTATACACACTTCCCTTTTAACGGCAACTATTAAAAAGCACAGAAGTAGAGTGCCCATTCCTGCTAATGCTTTAGGTAAATGTAAGCATCGGCAGGGCTCTTTGAAGAAGCCCCCTCATTACCCACAAAGGGTATCAGCCATCTAACAGACAAAAAGCAGCCTCTCATCCCAGTGAATACATCACAGCTCTGCCTTCACATTTACGTGCGGTCAATGTGAACAACACACCCAGGAGTCTTCACACTGCCCGCTGTGATCAAAATTCCTCCGTGGTGATTCAACGCCACAGATCCAAACTTTATTTACTTGAATCCCTCTCAGTGTGTTCTGTACAGTGTTCATGGTGTTGATAACTCTCTTACTTGCTACCCTTTGCCCTCAACCTGTCCTAAGGGAGTGCTTGTTCTTCCGTCTCTCTGTGTCTGTGTCTTGGATCCTCTATCCTGAGTTCTGGATTAAGTCGTGGACTTCGGGTCGTGGCTGAACCTGTCTCTGCGGTCCTGCCTTGGGTCTCGTCATGCTGCTTCCCTGAAGGCTCCCACAGGATTGTTGACATCCTCGTGGATTCATCTTCTTATTACAGACACATGCATTTCCTAACATTCGGTCTATATGCTGTAAAATGTATTATCTCTTGGATTTACACACGGCATCTATTGCACGTCTGTCCGTCCTGGGAGAGGGATCCCTCCTCTGTTGCTCTCCCTGAGGTTTCTCCATGTTCCCTTTAAACTGTGGGTTTTCCCCGGAAGTGTTTCCTTGTACGATGTGAGGGTCTAAGGACAGAGGGTCTAAGGACAGAGGGTCTGAGGACAGAGGGTCTAAGGATAGAGGGTCTGAGGACAGAGGGTCTGAGGACAGAGGGTGTCGTTTTTCTCATACTGATATTCT
Organism: Harpagifer antarcticus; assembly: GCA_902827135.1. NCBI lineage: Eukaryota > Metazoa > Chordata > Actinopteri > Perciformes > Harpagiferidae > Harpagifer > Harpagifer antarcticus. The sequence goes on along the minus strand of CADEHL010001052.1, from coordinate 416,245 downwards.
GAACAATCTGCGCTCTTGTATTTGCTGTAAAGTGTCTCTACTGGAGGCTATTTTTATTATATGTACAGCACTTTGGCTCCACCAAAGATCGTTTATAAATGTGCTATATAAATAAAACTTGATTTGATTTGATTTGATAACTGACAGACTCTTCCTCTGCAGCATCAGGACACATCTCCTGTGAGCTCACTTTTTAGTGTGTTCATTTGGCTGACTGTAATTGACAACATGCAGTATATCCTCACGTGCATCAGTCACAGTCCGTGCTCCAGTATGAGGGGAATGAGCAGCGGGAGCCAAGGAACAACAACAGGAGCTAAACTTTGTTCGGTGTGTAATGTATTTAATATGATGACTCACAGTGGAAATAATGAAATATGCTGTTCTGTGGCCAAAACAAGCCGATGCTCATCCGTCAAATCAGATGTTTAAGGACGAAGATGCCACATTATATTATTTCCCAATGACACGCTCACACGTCTGGCGTTTTCTTCAAACCCCAGAAATGATTTTTGCTTCAATTACTGAAAACCTCATTTGGCCGATTACTGATGTAGAATGAGTCGATACCAAAAGCACACTTGGCTTCAATACCTGCCACGGTGTGACTGAGCAATCTGAGAGACGTGCGGCTTGGAAGTGGAGCTGCATTTAATGAGCAGCAAACTTTAGTGGCTAGTGCTTGATGTACTACTTATATCAAATAATAATTCAGCTGTTGATCATTACCAAATGGACAAACACTGTTCATTGATTTCTGCTCGTAAATACTGCATCTATTGAGATGTGTGCGGGTTATAATAAAAACAAATATTCTGATTATGTTAAACTGTCATGCCTTCCTTTGCCTACTCTGATATTACATTATCGTTCTTCCATCAAAGGAGTCTTTAAAGACCATTAACATGCACAGAAACCATTATAACACATTTCTTGAACGGAAAAAGCACCACTTTTAAGGGTATCTTTGGTATTTGTCTACCAAAAAAGCACGTTTTAATGCCATGAAGGCGCTCGATTGCCCCGAGATCGAACATTGCAGCCCCAATACATAGTGTTCCAATCTCTTACTACGACACAACCCCCCCATGTACCCTTTACAGTAAGTGTGGCCTTGTTCAAGCTTCAAATAAAAGACAGAAATATGGATTAAATAATTATTCCATTTGCAGTGTTATAGGTTCTGTGTATAGCAACCCTTTCCATACAGTCATTTGACCAGGTCTGAGTCACGTGCGAAGACAGTCAAATGTCCACATGCATTTATCAAGGATACCAAAGATAAACATGGGTCAGAAGGTTTACTCTATGGTATACACATCATCACTCTTTCTCCGTACTGTGTCAATCATTCCACACAGAGAGCATCTTAGCGCTGAATGTATCTCCATGATCCCTGATGTCAGTCCACAGAAATAACGATTGTTCCAGCGTCACCGCTCTCACACTAGTGCCCGTGTCCTGCGGTGTGCGATGCTAGCAATCAGCCAAGCAGTGGGTCAGAGAGACACCAATCAGCCGTGGACTCTGTCTCACGCAGCATGAATGCCCGTATCAGAGATGGCCACCGCCACCCACAGTGTGCCATCTGCTCTGCATTTCATCTCCAAGTGACTTCACCATCTATCTGCTGCACACTCGGGGACGTTATTAGACTTTCAGTTCGATTGTGTTGTTCTGTGGCGGAAAAATGTTTGTGTTGACGTAAAGATTTTATACAGCAATCTTATCAACGTGATGGAGATGTGTGGAAATGGATCGCCCGTTAAGCGATAGGAAGCTTGAGTATACGACATTAAACATGAAGTATTTACATTAAACTGTATATCATCTAGTATTTGAGGCAGTTCATGTATTATACAGAAACATTACAAGCTAAAAATATACCTACCTTTACACATTTCAAAACCAACTATGGTTATTTGGTGTTTCTTTATGTACATCACACCAACAGTCACACATATATGGTATGTCACATGTTAAAAAGAGCAAATGTTTGGCTCCATTTATGAGTATTAAGGCTGCAGGAAGGTGTGTGTTGGACTGACTCAACATGAACCACAGTGCTTATGTTATGGCGTTAGAGTACAGTTTAAAAGTGTCGATCAATAGTGTCATTTCTACATTAATGCCGTAAATAAATGGACGTTATATAAGGCTCTGGCTGCATCTCACTTCGGTTAAATGGATTCCTTGCGTCCCTCACTTGCGTCGTTTCCCTGCGACTAGTCCCTCCCACCAGGGAAGCATGGAGAGACGCAAGGAAACCACGTCCTTTCCTCCGGAGCATCACGTGAAGCGACGTCCGTTTGTGATGACACCGCACAGCTGATCGTCTGACAGCAGCCAGATCAGTGCATGCGCTGCGTCGTCCAATCAGTGAGCGATACACAGTAAGGGGGCGGGGCGAGTGTCTGAGGATTTCTCCGGAGGATGGTCTGATAGTTCCTCGATCCTCCAGCACAAATAAGGCCACTGGGACGCTACTCAAGATGGCGCAGTCAAATCAACTCCCGGTGATACCGAGAGCGAGGAAATGAGAAATAAGAGAAGTGAAACGCACCCTTTGACTTCAATAATTGTTGATCCATTCACTGTGGGGTTTGCTCTCGGTCTCTTTACTCATCCTTGTGCACTAGGCTTTTCATTCTTTAGTATTGACATCATTTACCTTTTTCAAAAGTTCAAACAGCTGCGCTCTCTTTGAATCTCCCAAGAGCTCAAGCTGACTTCAAAGGCTGCGTCTACTAACTGTTCACATAAAAAAGGGGTTTCGATCCAGAATCAACGGTTTTCTTTTTCTTTCTATACTGTGCACACCAGGGGTCTTGCTCATTAGGATGTAGATTAAGCAAGGGTGCGTTTCACTTCTCAGTAGTAGTAGTTTTAGGATATGTAATTGTGCGGTCTGTAAATCACTCTAGATGTGCTTCTGTACAATCCTTTGTTCGTGGAATATCATTTTATTTAATGCACCTGTACTATAACATACATCTTTCTCATAACGTTGTGCAAACGAGATCCAATCAGCACGCAGAAACAACACAACAGCCGTGAGACATTTAAAAAGCCATTATTTTAGAGCTATACCTCCCGTAACAGGGCTTCGTCTTCAGTGCCAACAATAGGCCATCGTTACTTTTCTCTATTTCAGTCGCAACTTATGAAGATGGATTGTTTTGATCTAACCCTGTGAAACTCAGAAGGACATCCAGGAACAACAAGGGGCTTTACTTTTGTCCTTTTCCGTCCTGAGACAACTCATGTCGTACTGTCTCTAAAGTTGTATCTGTTAAACTGAGAGAAGCTAACCAACCTGTGACTTACAACAGGTTATAATACTGCTATAAATTAGCAACCTCAAGAGGAACTATCTTCACCCTCTGCGGGGAACACAGGGATTAAATCACTCTCGATGTGCTTCTGTACAATCCTATGTTCGTGGAATATCATTTTCTTTAACCTATAACAGAGGCGAAGTCCCTCCCTTTCCTCCATGGGACCTTATTTCGGAAAAAGTATGTATTGAAGTCAATGGAGAGAGAAAGATTATCTTTCGATCCCGTTTGAATTGTTGAGAGCTGTGCATACACACAAGGGGAGTGAGTCGGTCCCGTGAGAGCCAGCATGCGGGACCGGGACTCTGGGATTTGTAGTCTTTCTAGTTGCGTATTTTTTTGTCTTATATTTCAACAGATTTACGACAAACTGTGACTTTTTTGACTTGGAAATTATTTTTTAAGATTGACAAACATCATATGTGTAATTCGTGGCACAATTCAAACGGGATGGAAAGATAATCTTTCTCTCTCCATTGACTTCAATACATACTTTTTTCGAAATAAGGTCCCATGGGTCGGAAGCAGATGGGCGGGACTTCGCCTCTCAATATAACATACATCATTCTCATAACGTTGTGCAAACGAGATCCAATCAGCATGCAGAAAACAACAGTAACTATGTCCGCCTCCCCTCCATTGTGAATACCAGGAGTGTGCCGGTGGCCTTGACACGGGAAACCTTAGATCCATCATGCCATATCTTTGTCCCGCGGTGCTTTGTTATGTTTGATAGGCCTGCTCTGGGTGAAGATAAATGCTGTAAACACTGCTTTATGAATGAATAAATTCCCCTCGCGCCGACACTGCTCCGTGGCCCACTGCTAATAAACTGATTCATGGCGTAATCCACTCTCTCAAGCGTCCAGAGCCCCCTTTTTATACCCCCTATTTATGTTTACTGTTATTTCAGAGAGTCAGCTGAAAGGAACCACACGAGGAAGAGCATAAATCACATCTCCATAGTTTAATTTATGGTGTGTGTGAGCAGACTCTACCCCTCTGCTGTTGTGAAGCAGTGGAGAGGAAACCTGCAAACAAGGAAATCCAGGTCAGACGCAGCGTCTCTCTCAGGAGAAGTGATTGGGATCATTACGGATGTCATTGTCCGTATCCCGTGAGCGAGAAGGAAAAGTAGTCCTGAAGTGAGGAATATATTGCACTTTAGCTCCTAAAAAAGGAACATGTCTTTCGTCGTTGTTACTCACAGTCATGAAAGCCTTTTTCTCGATGAAATCATTTTTGCAGAAATGCTGACAGAGGCATCGTCAGTTGAGGGCTGGTTCCAGGGGAGATATTTATGGCTTTAGCACATTTCAGAACAAATGATCGCTCTCTTTAACCTATTACTCTGCTAAAGTAGTAGTAGTAGTAGTGGTGGTAGTAGTAGTAGTAGTAAAAGTAGTGGTAGTAGTAGTGTACAGTAGTAGTGGTAGTAGTAGTACAGTAGTAGTAAAAGTAGTAGTAGTAGTAGTAGTAGCAGTAGTAGTAGCAGTAGCAGTAGTAGTAGTAGTAGTAGTAGTAGTAGTAGTAGTAGTGGTGGTAGTAGTAGTAGTAAAAGTAGTAGTAGTGGTAGTAGTAGTACAGTAGTAGTGGTAGTAGTAGTACAGTAGTAGTAAAAGTAGTAGTAGTAGTAGTAGTAGTAGTAGTAGTAGTAGTGGTGGTAGTAGTAGTAGTAAAAGTAGTAGTAGTGGTAGTAGTAGTACAGTAGTAGTGGTAGTAGTAGTACAGTAGTAGTAAGTAGTAGTAGTAGTAGTAGTAGTAGCAGTAGTAGTAGCAGTAGTAGTAGTAGTAGTAGTAGTAGTATAACCTTTATTTAGCCAGGAGAATCAATTAACAAATTCTTATTTTCAATGATGACCTGACGGGAGGCAAAAGGCTTCCTGAGGGGATGGGGGTTAGGAGGAAGAAAATAAAAAGACAGACTCCGGGCACTACAGAGCCCAGGAGACAACACAATGACACAGAGCAGAGATGACAGGCATAGTAGTTACACATATAACATCTCTAAAACAATACTGCTGGAGTTCAATCCGTCATTAAAATAATATAGAACATCCATTCCTTCATGCAAATGCATACTATAGGAGAGGTCAAGACATTGGTAGTGAGCATCAGGCAAAGCCGTTGCATGTGTGTACCACCAGGGTGTTTCTAATGGTGTCCCTGAAGGAGCGGGGGGGGAGATAAAGGTCTCCATCTTCAAGGTTTGTTGTATGATATTCCAGCTATCAGCTGTTGCAAACTGAAAGGCGGAGCGGCCAAAGGATGTATGGGCTTTGGGGACCTTTAGCAGCATGTGTGTAGCTGAGCGGGGTGTTGTGCGTTGGGGGTGAGCGGAGTTGCAGTAATTGTGTGAGGTAGAAGGGGGTGAGGCCTAGGAGGAGTGGATGTTGCGCCTGGTCTCGAGAGAGGACCAGTTTGCCAGAGAGTACAGGTCTCAGTGATGTGTCCTGGGGGCATTTGTGGCGAAGCGGATGGCGGAGTTATACACAACGTCTAAATGATCGACATAAAAGTATTATATCACTTACAATAAGAGTAGATAGAAAATACCGTATGTGATAAGATTATCCCCATTTAACCAGAGAGAGAAGTAACAGGTTATTGTGACATGATTTAGCTTTCTCAATATTTAGTAAAGAACAAACTGAGCTGCTTTTTGTGTTGACGCCAGTGGAAAATAACAGATTTGAAACTAATATATACTTAAAGATAGTATTAGTACGCAATATCAAATGCAGTGCAAAATAAAGCATGGAGATAAACATTGATAAGATGTTTTGTAAGACAGCAGAACAGTGACCTTAGACAAGAAGAGACCAATATATTAAGCATCAAAAAATGTTTTATTGATAGGAAACCTGCCTTTCATGACACACATTCAGTCCAGACATCAACAATGAAACACTTGAGCACATACTACAGTTTAAAAAAGCAGAATCTGAGTTTACAGAAAATGCTCCATTTTAGTTGAACACACTCAGTTAAGCTCACACACACTATTTAATGCACATATCGGTTCGCCTGCTGAATTAAACATTTAGGAATTTCTACCTGGCCTTGTCGGTGTTTAAAATGGCAGGAATCGCCCAGGTTTGTACCCGTTTACCTGCAAGGGTTTCTTATAACAGTAACCTGATATCCATTACTTTTGGATAAGCTCAATATCGAAGGCAATCTGAATAAAGACGTATCAATAAGGCTCCGTTTTAGTTGAACACACACAGTTAAGCTCACACACACTATTCTATGAACATATAGGTTCACCTGCTGAATTAAAACCAGAACACATGAAGCAAAGAAAGTGAAAACCATGAAGCAGACTCAGGCAGTAGAAGATTCACTCTGAAAGTATTATCCTACAGAACAGAACAGCTCACAGAGAAGAGAGAACATCAGATCCTTTACAACAAACACTAGATGTTTTAGTAACTGTGAGGGAATAGAATTATCTTCATGTATCCTGATTATCATGTTACATGAGATCCGTTAAGCCCCAAGCCGCAGACTATACACACAAACAACTATAGCATCTGTTCTTTAAGCTAAAGTGAAAACGGTGAATGCCCGCTGAGCGACTCCTGCTCCGAGAGTGACCCGTGGTCCAGGTCTGACAGAGCGGCCATCTGTTAGCTCTGGACCTCCAGCAGAAACCCCCTCCTGCATTCAGCCTCTGAAGACAACCTGCCTCCATGTTTGCCTATTAAAGCATATTTAGTTGTTTTTGTCATCTGGGCTGTTAGTGATACATTCATCAACACATGTCTACAAGCCACTTTCAAATGGTATGGATTAAGGTGCTCTGCAATGACACTTCATCTATAGGCACTGCAGGAAATGGCTCAATTGAATTGAATAGTTCAACAGCATGAACAGGCCTGGAACTCTTTTCAAATGAACCATTGTGCTCGAGTATTATAGTAAAGTACACACTTGATGCAGAGAACACACCTTTATATACGAGCTGAGTTTGAACATCGGCTTCAGAAAAGTATGAATGGTTAAGAAAAGAAAATTTATAGTCGTCTTTTTACACCCCAGGATGAATGTGTTCTATAGACAGTTAACTGGGTAATAAATGCAATCATAAAAACGCGGAACATGACGAACAATAATGACTTCATAGACCGGAGTCAGGTCAGCTGCATGGATATTGATTAGAGACTCGAAGCTGCACAGCTGAACACAATCAGGCTAATTACCCATTCAATTACAGCCTCTGATTGGCCACGTCTCCACGACTCGAGCAGAGAGCCAACTTCACCACGTCCCCGAAATCCACTGAAGCTGTCTTAGAGAAAAATGCAGCTCAGAATAAGAGATTCAAGTATTCTTAAATTAACCCAACAGAGCTGCCGAAACATTTAAAAAGCCATAGAGCAATAACAGGGCTTCGTCTTTAGTGCCGACAATAGGCCCTCGTTCCCTTTCTCTATTTCAGTCGCAACCTAAGAAGCATAATCAAACATTAGTGCTCTTACTCTTGTCCTTTGCCGTCCTGAGACAACTCATGTCGTACCGTCTCTAAAGTTATATCTGTTAAACTGAGAGAAGCTAACCAACCTGTGACTTACAACAGGTTATAATACTGCTATAAGTTAGCAACCTCAAGAGGAACTATCTTCACCCTCTGCGGGGAACACAGGGATTTTAGCCTTTGCAGACCATTTACATGCACTAAAACTTATATAACACACTACAGGAGCGGAAAACCCCCAAAACGATTAATAGGGACGGGAAAAATATACTTAAGTCAACTTTATTGTCAATCTTTCAGTTTGTGTGTACAGACAGAGAGATCGAAATACCGTTTCCCACAATCCTGAATACAAATATATAAAAACATGTATACAAATATGTATATCCTATATACACATGTATACATATGCACACATTAAGAAATCAATAAAAGCACAACAATCAATGTATACACAATAACAGTCACGTCACTTTAAGTGGGCTTCTTATTTCTTTTAGATTCTTACATTTGTCATGTTTGTTGTACAATTGTGAATTAAAGGGAACATTATTTTGTAAGCCTGACTTAGCTGACTGCATCTTTTCCACTTTAACGGCCCGTCCATACAGCGGCGTGCGTTGAAGCTTCCAACTCTTCCTGCCCATTCACTTTGAATGGGGGTGACGTCACTTTTAGCCGAACTGCATTTTGGGAAGCAACGTGGAGCGTGGCTCGCTTCAAAAGTTGAGCAATGTTCAACTTTTGACGCCTCGATGGAGGCGTCAGCCAATCGAATCATATGCCAGTACAAGCTCTAGCCAATCAAACCGCTGCTTGTGTGTCTGGGGCGGGAGATTCATGTGATTGGTTGTTGGTCGAGTGTCAGACACGCCCGCCGGCAAGCGTCAACGCACGCTGCTGTGTGGACAGGCCGTAATGGTACGTGACACACCAGCAGCGGTTTGATTGGCTAGAGCTTGTACTGGAATATGATTCGATTGGCTGACGCTTCTGCAGAGGCGTCAAAAGTTGAACATTGCTCAACTTTTGAAGCGAGCAACGCCAGCAACGCTCCACGTCGCTTCCCAAAATGCAGTTCGGCTAAAAGTGACGTCACCTCATTCAAAGTGAATGGGGTGACGTCGGGGTTTACATGTTCATGCCGAGTCCAATAGTTAACATGTCTTTCTCTTTCTTTGAGGATTTAAAACTGTTCTAGGGACACAGAGCACAGTTATATATATACTGTACTATCTCAGGTGATGTTTGAAGTCTTTTGCCATGAAAACCAGAGAGTGGCAGTTCATAGTGGGAGTCTGCCTCTGATATACACAGTTAGAGTAAAGCACAGTGAAAGCTTACTTCTGTCCAAAGCAAACAGTAACTGCATATTAGAGCTTGAGCAGCGGAAAAAATAAATTAAATATTTTCCATCTTCTCCGCCACCAAAGAAGGAACCTTATGCCCCTCATTCTCCGATTGTGAAAGGCAGAAATAATGATTTGCTATTAGGTATGCATTTTCCCGCCTCTCTGGTGGGATGTTGATTCATGTGGGGGGGCAGAGAAGGCAGTGCCTTATTAAAAAGCCAGCTCTGCGTTCGCTATCTTATCAAATACAGAGACAAAATGTACGAAAACAAGCCGCTCTGTTTGCGTGAATGGTAAATACCAGGTGAATAATTAGTTCTCCCTGTCGCTATTTTCACTCTTTTGTAATGTAAAGTGTCTGAGCACCTCTGAGGGAAAGGTAAACAGCATTCCCTCCATTGCTCCCTTCCCTGGGACATCCAGTATCTCAGCGGCATTAAAAGTAAACGCCAGCTTCAATCATTCAATAAATGATGGGAGACGTTCGATCAGCTGAATCTGGCCTCGTGGAATAAGCTAGCTCTCATTACCATAGGAGGTATAACTGCAGTAAACACATTAATACAGCTGCCTTGTTGCCTGGATAATTACACAGTTAATTAAGCCTTGACTTCAATGAACCACTGATGATCAAATTAAAAGTAGAAAACACAATATGTAACTGAATTGTACATCAGTGGAAGCGACAGTTAAAAATGTTCATCCATTTATATTTCAATGACAAGCCTTTCCTTTTCCATACTGATTTATAATTTAAGACGTATAAATATTGTACTGCAGTTTCTAACGTTATACAGTTAATGTTTGCATGTATCTTTAAATAATGCATGAATTGTTTAACACTGTGTGTACTCTACGTGTTATGAATACATGATAATAGCTCCAGTGGCCCTGTTCTGTTTAATGTTTTAAAGCCAGGAGGACAAACTGACGGTAAAAACTTTAGGTACCTGTGGTTTGTTTACAGGCCATGAACAATAACTTTTTATTTATTTATTAGTTACCTAATTTCCTATGGTGATCTGTGCCACAACAAACTAATGTTTTCATCTCCACATTGGTACACTTTAAAGAGTCCTCTCCTGCTGATGTTCAGGTGTATATCAGTATGTAGTGTCTCTACTTTAAAGAGTCCTCTCCTGCTGATGTTCAGGTGTATATCAGTATGTAATGCCTCTACTTTAAAGAGTCCTCTCCTGCTGATGTTCAGGTGTATATCAGTATGTAGTGCCTCTACTTTAAAGAGTCCTCTCCTGCTGATGTTCAGGTGTATATCAGTATGTAGTGTCTCTACTTTAAAGAGTCCTCTCCAGCTGATGTTCAGGTGTATATCAGTATGTAGTGTCTCTACTTTAAAGAGTCCTCTCCTGCTGATGTTCAGGTGTATATCAGTATGTAGTGTCTCTACTTTAAAGAGTCCTCTCCAGCTGATGTTCAGGTGTATATCAGTATGTAGTGTCTCTACTTTAAAGAGTCCTCTCCAGCTGATGTTCAGGTGTATATCAGTATGTAGTGTCTCTACTTTAAAGAGTCCTCTCCTGCTGATGTTCAGGTGTATATCAGTATGTAGTGTCTCTACTTTAAAGAGTCCTCTCCTGCTGATGTTCAGGTGTATATCAGTATGTAGTGTCTCTACTTTAAAGAGTCCTCTCCTGCTGATGTTCAGGTGTATATCAGTATGTAGTGTCTCTACTTTAAAGAGTCCTCTCCTGCTGATGTTCAGGTGTATATCAGTATGTAGTGTCTCTACTTTAAAGAGTCCTCTCCTGCTGATGTTCAGGTGTATATCAGTATGTAGTGTCTCTACTTTAAAGAGTCCTCTCCTGCTGATGTTCAGGTGTATATCAGTATGTAGTGCCTCTACTTTAAAGAGTCCTCTCCTGCTGATGTTCAGGTGTATATCAGTATGTAGTGTCTCTACTTTAAAGAGTCCTCTCCTGCTGATGTTCAGGTGTATATCAGTATGTAGTGTCTCTACTTTAAAGAGTCCTCTCCTGCTGATGTTCAGGTGTATCTCAGTATGTAGTGTCTCTACTTTAAAGAGTCCTCTCCTGCTGATGTTCAGGTGTATATCAGTATGTAGTGTCTCTACTTTAAAGAGTCCTCTCCTGCTGATGTTCAGGTGTATATCAGTATGTAGTGTCTCTACTTTAAAGAGTCCTCTCCTGCTGATGTTCAGGTGTATATCAGTATGTAGTGTCTCTACTTTAAAGAGTCCTCTCCTGCTGATGTTCAGGTGTATATCAGTATGTAGTGCCTCTACTTTAAAGAGTCCTCTCCTGCTGATGTTCAGGTGTATATCAGTATGTAGTGTCTCTACTTTAAAGAGTCCTCTCCTGCTGATGTTCAGGTGTATATCAGTATGTAGTGTCTCTACATGTCTCCATGCTTTAATGTTCAAAAAGCTCTTTATTGTTCTCATACTGCCTGTGCTGCAGCACCTCTTTTCACCCTCTGTCTGAAACCAGAGCCCAGTCTGCTCTGATTGGTTAGCTGGCCGGCTCTGTTGTGATTGGTCAACCAGCTTAAACTTTCTGAAACTAAAGTAAGGAGTCCAATGGAGGCGTTTTTGGTACCTGGGTCAAACTAAAAAAAAAACAATTTTAAAATGTAAAAACCATGTATACATCACTTCAGGGGACATTACATTGACTTACATGCATTTCCTGGAGACTTATCCTAACCCTAAATCTAACCAAGTCTTCACCCTAAAATGAATGATTCCCCTCCATTATGTCTCCACACGTGACTGTGTAAACAGATTCAGGTCCCACAAGTATACTAATGCTAGGCCACACACACACACACACACACACACACACACACACACACACACACACCATCATCGGCTGTCACTCGTAGTCGAGTATGATTGTCCTCCTTCTTGGTCCTTGTGGGTCTTCAGGTGGGCGAAGAGGCCGATTCTGGACCCGATTATTCTTGTGCAATGTGGACATAGGAATGTAGTGGTGGAGGGTTTGGGTTGGACCTGTTTGGTGGTTGCTCTCTCCTTCCTGAGTCTGCGCTTGTCTTGTGGCATGGCAGAGGTCATCACTATATAGTGCAACACCCTCACGGACAAGGTTTCTCCAGGTCGCCATGTCTTCCCAAGGTCTATGTGGCACTTCTTTAGGTTTGTTTTTATGCTATCTTTGTACCTCTTCTCTATTCTATCTCCACACACACACACACACACACACACACACACACACACACACACACCCCCACACCCACCCACTTTGAGTCACATTGAACCTGTGAAGGAAAGTATTTGAATGAACTCTCAATGGCCTTCTAACATGAATGAATGAATGGATCAATTCATTTTAAATGTTTGTAATAACATAAAAGCACAAGGTTACATACTGTACGGTACGCAGATGCCAAATATTTCTATGGCGGCCACATCCTTGAACCTTTTAAGATTGTGACTAATTGAAGTGTTTTTAAGAAGTTCACTTGGAACATTGAATGTAAAGTGTATTCCTTATCCACGCTCAGTCTAACATCCAAACACGGGTGTAAATAGTAACTAATTTGGCTTACAGTTGTGTTGTGTGGGGTTATATATTAATGTTTCCTGTAGGATTTGACTGGCCTGTTTAAATAAACAATGCAGAGACTTTGCATTTGATTGAACGAGTGCATGGCTTGATAAAAATCACATCTTTCCGATTGCTCGGACTAAAGCAGCTCACAAGAACTTCACACTCAACTCTGTGCTATCCCGGCGATACACCTGCCGATATAAGGTTGACTGAATAAACTAGTAGAAAGTAGAAATTACCAGATGATTTGGACGCATTCTCCTCCCTTGAGGCCATCTGTATCTGCTGCATCCCGAGCCAAGCGCTGCCCAAAAACTGGTGTGTGATTAAATAAATAAAATCCAGAGAGTTTGCTTTTTTAATACCAGAATGAAATTGTGTTGAGCCAAAACTTTCTTGGCGCCGACAACGCTGTAGAGACTAGTTTATTAAAGACACTTAGGCTTGGATACTGAATTATTTACATACTGTTGATGTTATTGTACATGCTGCTTAATTATATATCATCCCTTTTTAATTCATTTAATGCTTATAAACGTACATCTGCTGCACGGTTTACGGGCTATACTGCAATCATTAGAAAGGATGCCAAGTTTCAGACTCCTGATTGTAAATAGAAAGTTCATAAATAGTGATTTCTCCTATCAATACACAGATCCATACAGTAGTTAAATGACTTTTGGTCAATAAAGGGGTTTAACTGGATGAGTACTTTGCATAAACACAGGGATTATTTCCAAAGACAAAGCTCTGTAGTATATGGATCATGCAAACGATGCTGTGTTACATTATGATTCTTCTTTTATGCCCTTTTTAAGTTCATTAAAACCTGCCTATCTACATTTACATCAGGGGGGTCAAACTCTATGGGATTAGTTTTGTTTCATGAAGATAAAGCAACACTTTCTCATAATAAAGCAACACTATGAGTTTACGCTACGCTCCACGCTACGTGTAAACAACTCAGACAGGCTGTATGTTCCACTAACAGACGGTATGAAAGTATAAACGGGTCTCAAATCAACTCGACATCATATTAATAACGATACAAATATAAGACTGACAACAAGAACAAGCCACAGAAGTCGTATCACAGTTTATCCTGGGCGGAGCTCTCCACAGCTGATACAATTATTTATTCAAGCTCGTGTGTCTTTTTGTAGTCCTCGCTGTACGCGTCCGCATATCGGCATCGCAACCACAACCTCACACACTGGTACTGAAGTGCATCAAAGTCTTCCTTTGGAGCCAAATATACCAACAGATTTATGTAAACGACAGAAGAAGTGATTGAAATGTGTATTTCCTGGTTATTCCACAAAGGCCACGCCCCTGATACATCTGCCTATACCAGTGGTTCCCAAACTTTTTCAGTCGGGCCCCCCTTGGGTAATTGGAAATATTTTCCGGACCCCCCAACCCGGTTCCCATCTATATTGGTAGGATTCATTGTATATTGTTGTAAAAACATTACATTTTCTCTGCTGATAATAAGAAGATACAAAGATACAACTATAATTTTATATTTTATTATGGATTACACATGAACAAAAGTGCTTGTAATAGATACTGTGAATTAATTTGGCCTAATTAAAACTGGTTGGCCTTCTTCCCTGAGTAGTAGATTTTTAAATTCAAATTTCTTTCAGGAAAATATATGAATTAACTACTATTTCTACTGCAGGTTGCAAACGATCACTTTACCATTCCTATTCCACACTAGCTTATCAGTGACTTGTGTGTGCTTGCTTTCCCTCGCAGATCTTCTCAAAGTGGGCTGTTGTTTTGAGACTCTCTCAGTTCATTCTCAATGTTCAGCTTTGATCTGTATTTCGTTTTGATGGCAGCAACAGCAGAAAAGCCTCTCACACAAGTAGGATGTTGCAAAAGGCAGCATTAGCCCACAGCTCTCTGACCAATGAGATATTTTCGAGCAGTGTTTGTTTACAATTTAATAATAATAATAATAATACATTTGATTTATATAGCACACTTTAAAACAACGTCATCTCAAGGTGCTTCACAAAGCTAAAAGGAGAAAATAATAAAATAAAAACATCTTCCCGCGCCCCCCCCCTGCAGTACCTCCGCGACCCACCGGGGGTCGCGCCCCACAGTTTGAAAACCACTGGCCTATACCGTTATAGAATATCACCAGTTGTTCGGCCCACATCTTATTCGGTAACACCTGCACCATCTTCATCCACGTTTATACATATACATTTAATATTTTATTATTATCCACCTTTTTGTTTTATGTCCTTTTATTTAAAACATTCTTTGAGACTTCATCTTCTGGTTCAAATTTCAATAAATGTAATTTGTATAATCACTCTTTTGTCTTTATTCCACATAAACATTTTAGAGATTCCACTAAAATCTGTTGATTATTCGTATCTTCCTCAGGCTAGGAAAAGTATGTTGAGTTTTTAAAGCTAAATGTTTATAATTTTCTCACAGGCTATATGAAACCACACAGTGTTTATCCATTGTGTGAATGCTTCAGCTCTTCAGACCAACATAGTGAGATGTGAGCATGCTCCTAATGGTGTTGGTATGCAGCCTAGGTCAGGTCTGTTTCATAAAGCAAATCTGCCACTTTTATATTGTAGAATTTGTTAAATTAAAGCAGTCTTTAATTGTTTGTCCTAAACATAGCAATATATGCTTTTGAAATGTAACATGTCTTTGAAAAAATAATAGTATACAGTTTATATTGTGTATCACCTTTAGCTTGAAAATACATAGATGTGTTTTTCAATTATTTAACAGCAGCAGTGTGTTCAGGTATTATAATATTTAAAGTTGGAATAAAGTATAAACTACACATCACAAGTCTAATGCACAGCAATAAGAGAAGTCCGATATGTTCATGAAACTCCCCAGGAGACACCGACACTAACGTGGCCGAGTGGACTCCGGAGTTTGCTGCATGAGTTGCTCTGTATGATCTGTGGTGTAGTGGGCTGTCACTCAAAAACTGAGTAGCCAATGGGGACGCACCCCTGAAAGTCCCGCCCACCTGGGACGTTTGTGTCAAAATCTCAAACAAAAAATGAGGGATTTCAAACGAGAAGAGCTGCAGCGAGAGCAAAAGTCTGATCATTGAGAAAGAAGCAACAAGAACTGCAAACAAAAACCTCTGTTAAAACAAAGAAAAAAGACTTATAGTTTATGATTACACAAATGATTTGTTTGCAACTTATAGTTTTATTTTTGAAAAAAAAATTATTTGCTTGACTCAGTTTTTTCTCCTTTTAAACTCAGTTTTGCTTTATTCTGAGAAAGTGTTGCTTTATCTTTATGATACAAAACTAATCCCATAAAACTCAAACACACAGTGGGCCAACATTAAAAAAATGGGTTCTAGTCGAGGGCTGGACTGGTTCCATGTTTATTGCAGAACGTATTGAAATGAACTTATTGCACATATTAAACCTGGAACTAACAAAGCTTAAATTATTGCCTATAAAAACAACATTAAATAATCAGTTGCATTCATTTCTTATGGCTCTATCTGCAGCTTCTCCAGACTCATTTCTTATGGCTCTATCTGCAGCTTCTCCAGACTCATTTCTTATGATTACATTTCTCCACAGGCCAACAACAGCTTCAACAAAACTATTCCCCTCAAAGAGAAAACCAAACATGCCCTGCTGTCGTGAGAGAGAAAGTGCAGAAGGAAGCATCCTTTGAACTCAGTGTGCTGCTCTGTGATGCTAGCTCAGATACTTGGCGTCTCATCTTGGGTGCAAGGTCATCAATGTTTGGGGTCAGGCTCTGAGCGGAGGAGACCCTCAGGATGGAGGGAAGGTGTGCGTGCAATATACCGGCGGGCCAGATCTAATAGGAATTAGAAATGATCCTGCGGGCTGAAATTAAATCCACCAAAGGCCTGATTTGGCCCCCGGGCCTCGAGTTTGACACATGTGGTTCACATTAACATTCAGTTGCTACTTTCTCTCTCTGCTTACTTCTTATACTTCAGAAACTCAAGGCATATCTAATATGAATAAATCAATGTGACAGTCAACAACGATTGCTTAAAAAGAAAACCGAACTGTCACAGCGACATGAGGGGTGGAGTTAAATTAAGGATTAACAGACTATCGTTCATATTTTCTTTAAGACTTCAGTGACAGGACTCCATCTGTTCCACAACGTTACGCTACGCTTCTGTCCTTCGATGGATTCCACCGCACATCCTCAAATCCCACCGAGATAGAATGACAGGGACCATCTTAGGAAACTAATACAGCACATGTTAGTTACCTCTAAAATGTAAAGTACATTTTAGTGTCGCAATACGGCCCACACACAAAGCAAGGTGGTGAGTTAAGTGTGGGATAACATGCAGGAGTCTAGGATGAGGATTGGAGCCTCAGGAGTTTCATTTCTTCTTGGAATCTCGACTTTTTTCTCAGCAATTTTGACTTGATTTGGACTTTACTCTAAGTAAAACGAGTAAAGCACATGTTAGTAACCCCAGAAATGTAATGCTATGTTATAATTTGTCTAATGTTGCATGTGGTGAACTAACATTTAGGAATACAGAAGAGGATTGACGTCCTTTTTCCCCTTGACATTTTTTTCCGCAGCAATTTTGACTTGAATCTAAAAATTCTGACCTTTCTCAGAGAATTCTGACTTTGTATTGTAACACGACATTAACTGACATTAACACAACACACCATTAAATAAAGACTTACTGTAGACACAGTATTATAAAGCTTATGATGAATTGATGTCATAAAACACATTGAAGACAGCAGTTAGTTTTTAGTGTGATGAAAGCGTTTACGTAAATAATCAGTGCCATTATGTTGTCTTTGGATGCCGTGCTGTGGTTGTAAAATGAAGATAAGGCTTTAAATCAAAGCTCCTTTTGCTCTGGTCATTATAATGGTTTTGTTTTCCGTGAACCTGAATATGCATCTCACTTGAATGTGTGCCGTAATTTCAGTTAGAATTGCAGAATGAATGTCAAGACGGACGCTCTTATAGGGCAGTTATTCTCAGACGCTCTTCCTGTTTTTCCTTTCTTTAATAACACCTACTAATCTTACAAATACGCTCCATTATGTGTGTGTGTGTGTGTGTGTGTGTGTGTGTGTGTGTGTGTGTATGTGTGTGTGTGTGTGTGTGTGCGTGGACTGTACACCACATTCTCTTCATTAGCTGCAAACAGGATGTAATTGGAAATCTCAGTAACAATAATATCAACACAGGCCTCACATCAGCAATATGTTCCAAGCTCACAACAACAAGTTTATCATGGCGTTTATTTCCTTGGCAGCAACAGAATCCTAGTAAATTGCACTGCAAAGTCTTGTCATCTTGATAGCTGTTGTACTTGCACACATCTCTGTTTTTTTACTCTCCGCTGGCTGAGATTAATTGCTCCTGCAGCCGGCACTGACAACAGCGTTTATTGAGGGAGGGCTACGGATATGGGATGCCTGTTATTTCAGGATATCTCCGTCTCTTGCTTTTTCTCATTCTCCCTGTGTCCCTCTTCTTTACCACTTTGCTGTGCGCACCAGAGGGAAGGCACACAGGGAGCATGTGATGGGAAGAAGGTAGATATGGCATGACAGGCCTGCAGTTGTGATGTCTCAATTTATGATCCACCTCCCACATTCTCCTTAAATTCATCGCCCTAATACCGATTATTGCCATCCTACCACTTCTGCTTCCATTTTGGTTGGTTGTCTGTCTGTCTGTGTTTGTCTCCCGGGCTGGGCGTGGCTGACCTATAAATATTTCAGTCCCTGGTGAATGATGTTTTGCGGGATTTCCTCAACCGGTTTGTTTTTGTTTACATCGACGATATCTTGATCTTTTCCAAGAGCCTGGAGGAACACCAGAATCACGTCAGCCGGGTTCTACAAAGACTGCTAGAGAACAAGCTGTACGTCAAGGCTGAGAAGTGTGAGTTTAAACAGGAACGTGTCAGCTTCCTTGGATTTATCATCAGACAAGGCAGGCTGGAGGCGGATCCTGGAAAGATTCTCGCTGTCTCTGAGTGGCCAGTCCCCACGACGTGCAAGGAATTGCAGAGGTTCCTGTGTTTCGCCAACTTTTATCGCCGGTTCATTAAAAACTTCAGCAGGATCGCAGATCCACCCTCCAGTCTCACTTCCATCAAAGTCAAGTTCTCCTGGACCTCTGAGGCTAACGAGGCCTCTCTCAGACTCAAGTCTCTGTTCACTTCTGCTCCCATCCTCATCCAGCCGGACTCCAGCAAACAATTTGTTGTTGAAGTTGACGCATCAGACATCGGAGTGGGCGCTGTCCTGTCTCAGACAGCAGGGCCAAACAACAAGCTTCACCCGTGTGCTTTTTTCTCTCGCCGTCTCTCTCCCCTGCGGAGAGAAACTATGATGTGGGCAACAAGGACCAGCTGGCAGTGAAGATGGCTTTGGAGGAGTGGAGACACTGGCTCGAGGGCAGCGAGCAGCCATTTCTGGTTTGGACCATAACAATTTGGAATACATCCAGTCAGCCAAGCGGCTGAACTCCCGACAAGCTAGGTGGGCTCTCTTCTTCGGCCGCTTCAACTTCTCCCTCACCTATCGCCCTGGTTCCAAAAATACCAAGCCCGATGCTCTGTCCCGATCGTTCTCGTCTGTGAGTCCAGTAACCTCTGCTGACTCAATACTCCCCCTGAGTTGTGTTGTGGTAGCCATCACCTGGGAGATTAGTAATTCCATTCAAGAGGCCCTTTTGGAAAAACCCGACCCAGGAAGTGGTCCGCCTAACCGTCAGTTTGTTCCCGACTCTGTTCGTTCCCAAGTCCTGCAGTCCACAGTTCCTGTTTCTCGAATCATCCCGGTGCCAATCGAACACTTTCTCTCCTCCGAAGACACTTCTGGTGGCCTACAGTCGACAGGGACACAAGGGAGTTTGTGTCAGCTTGCACAACCTGTGCTAGGAACAAGGCCTCCCATCAGAAACCCGCTGGGCTGCTCCAACCCCTTCCAATCCCTAGTCGACCCTGGTCACATATAGCCCTGGACTTTGTCTCCGGTCTGCCTCCCTCTCAAGGGAACACAACCATTCTAACAGTCGTCGATCGTTTCTCTAAGTGTGCACACTTTGTTGCTCTACCCAAGCTCCCTTCAGCCCTGGAGACCTCCAAACTTCTAACCCAGCATGTTTTCCGTCTACACGGTATCCCAGCTGACATTGTCTCCGACCGTGGCCCACAATTCACATCTCAGGTTTGGAAGGCTTTTTGTCAGTCTCTTGGAGCTTCAGTTAGTTTAACATCTGGCTTTCATCCCCAGTCCAACGGCCAAACTGAGAGGTCAATAATCCCCCGCTCACTCCGGAGCCTCAGCTGAGGATCTCCATTCCCTCGCTTTTTGTATCCCCTTTCCTGGACTATATTAACAACAGTTAGTATCCCCCGTCACGATTTGAAATTAAAACCTTTTGCTGCAAACTCCTGTTTTTCTGTCCGTGTTTGTATTGTGGGTTCAGTCCTGAAAAGCGATCACGGAGCTTAACAACCACTGATAATGCCTTTGATGCCCACACATGTACACTGACTGTAATATTCTCGAGAACTGATTGAAATGCTTAAATTCAGCTTCCTTACCAAGACGTAGAGACAGTATATGTAACAGTAGCAAGTGCAAAATGTTGAATCAAACCAAGTCCAAATTCTTCCTAAATGTGTCACCCTGATACCACCTATTGCCATTATACCACTGATAATGCCTTCGACACCCACACATGTACACTGACACGGTTAAAATGCTTAAATGCAACTATTGTACCAAGACGTAGAGAAAGTATATGTAACAGTAGCAAGTGCAAAAGGTTGAATCAAACCAAGTCCAAATTCTTCACCCTAACCACCTTTTGCCATCCTACCACTGATAATGCCTTCGACACCTACGCAGGTGCACTGATTGTAAAACTTCTCCAGAACCAGTTAAATGCTAAAGTTGCAGCTTCCTAACCTAGACCTAGAGAAAGTTCATGTTACAGTACAGCAAGTGCATAGGATTTAATCAAAAGAAGCCCAAATGTTTGCCCACAGCAGTCAGAGTGGAGAGTAAAGGTTATAAAAACTGTCAGGATTCTCATAACGGTGACATTGACCTCATCTTCCTGACGCCATGGTGGGAAATCAGATTGGACAATGGAGCGAGAGTAGAGCCGACTACTCTCTGTTAATAATTCATCCATCGCTCCCAGGTGGGACTTAATCCGAGACACTGAAAGGTGTCTTTGGACCTGAATAGGTTTCATTCTCATCTGAATTAATTCTCCTTGAGCATTGTCCTGTTGTACGGTTCTTCAGAGGGACTCAGGGGATGAGGACTTTTTAAAATGCTTCAGGAATTCAATGTGCTTCAACATTGAGCTGATGATAGTATTGTGTCCTGCGTTGCCATTGAGCTGCGTGTTACCAGATGACTTAATAGACACGGCTTTAACTCAATCGACCTCTCCTGGCTGTCAGGTAGACGGCCATTGACAAGCTTAACAATGCACTGCTGCAACAATGATTAATTTTTGTAATCAGTTTGTCTTTTCAAATGTTTCGGAAAGCTCTTGAGGAAAGAAAATAATAACAATGCCGAAAGGAAAAGCAATTATAAGAGATTGAAGCAATTAACGGTTGTTTTTTGCTAGCTGTGTATTTGTAGTAGGGTTAGGGTTAGTCTGTCTTCCCCAATGGTCCAGTTTTCAAATTTGACCACCCATCTACAGCCTCACTCTCCAAATAAAGTAAACACATTTTTTAAGTGCTATAGTCCTGCCTTCAAGTATTTGTTAAAAGCCTAGAAGCTGCGTTTTTGTAGACATAGTTGTTAACCGTGAATACAGCGAGTTAGAATAATTTACCCGATCAGATTTCGAAGCATTTATGACCTGCTAGAGATCAGGTCGAGAGTGAATTGAAGGGATTTTGAAATGCAGGATTTGGCCAAGGTGTCATCGTTAAATTGGGATGACTTTAGAGGAGTTGTATTTATTTAGCTTGAGAACTTGTTGGGGACATCCAGCACTTTATTTCAACAACATAACCTATTGTTCCATGTTTTTTGTTCAGACATACATTCCTGAATACTGAATATTAAATTAGTGATATATATATATGTCCCAGTGGCTGCATATATAGACACAAGGATGGAGCCTTGGGAAAGAAGTTTCAATGACCACTAGAAAAAGATATGGATAAATAAGATTTAAACTAGTCGCATTCACAGCAGCCTAGTCCGGTTGAATCGAACCCTGGTGCGTTTAGCCGCTTGGTGCGGTTCATTTGGGTCGGTGTGAACGCAGTCCGAGACCTCTGAAGTGAACTAAACAACCGGACTCTGGTCCGCCTAAAAGAGGTGGTCTCGGAGCGCTTGCTAGTGAACTCTGGAGCGGTTCATCGCTGGTGTGAACGCAGTCCGCACCAAACATAGGAAGTGTAGTATTTACGCGTCACAAGAACGCGGATGTCTTCAAAAATCTTTAGCGAAAGACTCTGAAGATTTTGAAGATATCCACGGTTGTTTATTAAAGAGTGAAGCAGAATGAAGTGTCGTAACAGTAAAAATGCTCCGTCAACTATAAAAGTCCGAGCCACCTGTCGTCTGTGAAACCTCCTCCTGACTGCAGAACGTCTCTCATTATATGTGTTATCATTTTTTTTAACGGACGTTGTCTGATTATATAATCGTATGCGCGGGCCGCTAGAGTCTGTTGATCTCCAGATTAACAGCAGCATGAGAATAACCTGCCGAAAGTGCGGATGCTCCATGGCGGAGGCTCCGGTAGAAATTGCCAGGATTTGCGGTTTTACACCCCCTTAATGTCTGACCAATGGTTGAACAGCATTTCCGTGCACATGACTTGTGTTTAAAGTTTATAGTCCGTTTGAGTTTTGCCCGTGTTAACGGAAACCGAACCTACAAACTGTCGTCTGGTGCGCACCAGCGGACTATTAGGTGTGAAATGCGACCTAAAGCAGTATCCCCAACGCCAACCCACTTTTCGTCTTCCGATATGAAATAGTATCATCTTCCAAGTTTTTAATGCAAAGTTCTCATTTACCTTTGTCTTTGATATGAAACTATATATTTTTGGAAGTCATCTTCGGATCCGGGAACCTGTGTCCGCCATTTTAATCTATATTCTGACATTTTAGGCAAAAATCTTGTCATCCAAAGGGACATACACTTTAACATTGTAAATATGGGGTTAAGTATCTTTGGGGGTGGGGTCGATCTTGTGACTCTGTGATTTTCACATCAGGGCACACCCAAGCTACAGCTGCTATTATTGGGCAGGCTACTACAAAGTAATGGTTTGTTGCAGCCAAAGACTTTCTTATTTGTCGATTCAATGGTCCCTCAAAAATGCGACAATGACATCAAACAGGAAGTCCTTTTGGAAGTCTTGAATTCATCGAAAGCCAAAATTGGTGAAAGACTCAACTTTAATTAAACACTTAATGGAAGCCCTTTTAAAAAGTGTTATCGTCTCTTGCTCGGATCATAAGTCTGGCTCATGTTAGTCATTCACAGCGTCTTCAATATGAATCAGTCACCAGGATTTGTGTGCTGATTCAATATTGTGAGAGCAGTGCTTGTGTCACCGTCATTTATCAGACACAAAGAGCCGGATGAGAAGCAATTCCCTTCCTTCGCCACCTGATGTTGTCTCTCAGGATCCGCAATTTTGGCAGATAAGTGTCCTTATCCGGTGACAGGGTCCCTCCTTGAGGTTAACAATCCCTCTTATTCTGTTGTGCCATCCAGAATCCATCATATCTCCCCGGACACAAGCACAGAGAAGATGAAGCAAGCCTTCTCCATGACCATTCATCTCCTCTTCCTCTTCCTTTTCCTCTGATCTTCTTTAGCGGCAGGACGAGCTGAATAACAATTCTCTTTGACAACCGTTTCCAACTATTTCCCCCTCTTTTACTTCTGACACCAATATGTTTGAATATCCATATTGTGGATTTAAGTTTATGGGCCTTTCAATTTATGTATTCAAAGGGAGAGGAGAATAAAGTCAGTTTCTTACGCTTTTGTTATCCCAAATTGTTACTATGCCTCTCGGAAACATTTATAGATTAGCTTCTTATTAGCAACCCCCCACTTTAAATGTTCTCCTATCGACTGATTGATTGATTGATTGAAAAGTTTATTAACAGCTTGTATATTGGGTACAGTACAGTACAGCTCAAAACATACAATTGTTAAGGGGATGCAGACCAGAGAAAGACTTTCATCTTGTTTACATCAGGGTCCCCCATTTCCAATTCATCATATCATTTAAGACATGTAAGACATATTTGACATACAGATGGGTTATTTACAATTTACATACAGGTGGTTTTTTACATACAGATTTCTTATTTACAATTTTCATTTTAGATTTGGTTCTAATACATCCTAACCGGACATTTAAGACCAACCAAGTCTACAGATATACAGTTAGTAACAGAGTCTAAAATGCGAGTAGATACATAGATGGGGGGGGGGGGGGGGGAAGCTGTCACATTGTACGACAGGTTGAGATTTGTACCATTACCGGGGCCAGTTTTGCAATGCTCTCCGCCGAAGCTGCTCTTTAAGAGAGGCGTTGAAGGTAAGTATAGTTTTACTTTCCTTACAGTTGTGGGAAGAGCGTTCCACCTTGATGTGGCATAATATCGAAACGTGTATTCCCCCTTTTTGTGCCAAATCTGGGTTTCACATGATTTGTCGAGCTCCCTCTGGTGTTATGATCATGGTATTCACTGACCTTTGGGAAGAACTTTGACATGTACATGGGTACCATAGAGGTGTAGTGGATCTATAGACCATTGCAAGAAGCTGTACTCTGTCGTCTACTCTAAGCCATCCTAGGTTGTCAAAGTGGGCAGAGGTGAGGTGGGTTCTAGAGGAAAGGTCAAGCAGTAGTCTGACCAGTTTATTTTGCGATGTTTGAAGTTTTATTTTTAGCGCCTTGGAGGTGCTATGGTACCATGATGTGCAAGCATAGTCATAGTACCCTTGAATGAGGTCTCCTGCCAGAGTCTTCAGGGTGTTGTTGTTTACCAGAGAGGAGATCCGGTATAGGAATCTAGTTCTTTGATTGACCTTTTTATTACATTGGATGCCATTTTGTCACAAGGAGAGGTTTGCCTCAAGAATAGATCCTAGGTCATTTCCTTCTTACTTGTGACAATAATGTCCGCCCACTACAACTGAAAAGTCGTCGGATTTGCTGAGATGATGTTTTGAACCGAGAGAATGGACTCCTGTTTTAAACCCAGGTGTAATGATAATTTATTATCGGCGAGCCAGGTGCAGATGCTGTCCGAGCTCGGAGCTGAGGGTTTTTTCAACCTGCAATCTGCTCCGTCCGAGAACCAGCAGGGCTGAGTCGTCCGCCGAACAGGAACAAGTTGCAGTCCACTGCTGATGGACATGTCATTTGCATAAATTAGGAACAGTAACTGACCTAATATGCTTCCTTGTGGAACACCACAGCTCACTGGGAGGGGGGGGGGACAGAGTACCGTTACCTCCACCATCTGGTTCTCTCTCCCTCCAGTAGGATTGCATCCAGCTCACCGATAGTTGATCAAAACCAATTGCTTTTAGCTTGTCAATCAGAATGGGGTGATTGACAGTGTGGAAAGCTTTTGTAGGTCCAGCATCACCATGCCGCAGTACCTGCCCTCGTCCACCTCTTGTTTGATGTGGTCGCTCAAATAAAGAAGGCATGTGTCAGTGAGTGGGATGTTCTAAAGCCAGATTGAAATTCATAGATTAGTTTCTTTTCCGCGAGGTACTTTTCGACCTGTTCATATACCAATTTTTCCATGACTTTCGAGATGGAGGTAAGAATAGAAACAGGGCGGTAGTTGCCTGGGGGGGGGGCTTTGGTCAGTGTTTAGGGGGGGGGGGGCTTGGTCAGTGTTTAGGGGGGGGCTTTGGTCAGTGTTTGGAGATGGAGGTAAGTATAGAAACAGGGCGGTAGTTGCCTGGGTCCAATTTGCTGCCCTTTTTGTGCAGGGGGGTTACTCTTGCAATTTTGAAGTCTCTGGGTACTTTCCCCTGTTTTATGGAGAGGTTAATTAATGTGAGCTATGACTGGTGAGATGGCGGTTGCTGTGTCTCTGAGGAATTTGGAGGGGATATTGTCGTGACTCAGTTGCCTTGTGCCTTCTCTGTCAGAGAGAAACCATTATACATGTTATTTGTATTACCATACATGTTAACTCCTTGTGTCTATTAACCTGATCAAATGTTATATTTGACCTTTTTAAAGTTCTTAACACAGCGGTTCCTCACCTCTGGGCCGCGGTCCCCTTGTGGTCAGTGGGAGGCATTGCAAGTGGGCCGCCAAATAATTTGCAAAACAATGATTATGATTATGATTTTACTTTCTTGATCCTCCTTAGCAACAGTCATTGCAGTCCTTGACATCAAGTCTGTTCTAAACTGGATTAACAACGTGTCACATGTTCTCAATGGAACCAAATCAGAATCGAGTATATCAACTAAAATTGAACTATTCACATCTTAAACTAGCCACTGGTAACTTTTTCTTTTAATGTTTATTTTATTATCTTTTCTTTTTAATGACTGATTTTAAATGCCATTTTTCTTAATGTCTTTCGTTTTTGTAAAGCACTTTGAATTGCCTTGTGTTGAAAGGTGCTATATAAATAAACTTGCCTTGCCTAAACCATGTAATACATTACATTACATTGCATTTAGCTGATACAATGTCAATTGTTACTGATAGCCAGCTCACTTGTCTAATTAAAATAAAAAGTAACTCTGAGAACTTATTTAGCCTCCGTATTGTTTATGGTTGAATGGGGGGCCGCGAAGATTTTTTAGATTCTTAAGTGGTCCCTGAGTTGAAAAAAGTTGGGAACCGCTGTTTTAACAAATAATCTGAGGGCAATTTCTTGTTTGTTTTGAACATTGTGATGTGTCATTTTGTAAAGCACTTTGAGCTGCATGTGTTGTATGAAAAGTGCTATATAAATAAAGCTTTATTATTATATACTTCATTTCTAATCAGTAATTCGCTGAAGGCAACCGGCATGCAGCCACATTACGCCAGAAAAAGTGCACTGCTGTTTAACCCACTCGCCTCCTCACACCGCCACAAGTAAAAACACCCGACCTGCTTTCAAGCCCACAAGTGTCATTCCTCTATTCAGCTGATGAAAGAGATTGCTTGGGTCTTGCACTAATGAATTGGCATTATTATTAAATGATGTTCGTAAATTATGAACCAGTTTGCTCCCAGTGAATGGCGGCAGGAGATTTAAAAAACCCACAATCGTCAATTAGGAGGCGCAGCGAGCACTGCGTTGTGGAGTTGAACTAGATTTTGGATGCAGGTTGGGAAGTTTCATTTATAGCTCACTGGCGCCGCCTTGTGGTCTGAAGTCAAACACCCTTTAAATAATAGCTCTCTCTTGCAAGCAACGCATTATATTATGAAACATTTTTAATTAAGCATGAGTATCAAACCAACAGGAGGGTTTGTGTGAAAAAATGTTATGTTTTCATCATAGCAAGGAAGTATCTTGTTGGCTACGTATCTATCTAAGGCATGGGATAGACACATTGATACATGGTTTGACAATGGAGTGTCTCCTTCATTAGGGCTGATGTCGGGGTCCCCGTCCTCAGCCAAAGGGGGAAGACGAACGGAGAAGATTCAAAGCCGGGAGCTTCTCATCTCACTGATCAAATACACTTCTTCTTCCCATTTCAAATTCTGCTTTGTTGTTAATGATGTTGACAAGAACTATCAGTCAACTCTTGATGAATGAGCATTGACAAATGCAAATTAGCAAATGTTAATTAGGCTTTTGATCCAAATGGGTTTTCAGAAGCATATTTTTGTTTTAATCTCTCCCTGAAATGTGTTGATTATCTGGCAGGAGGATTGGTGGGATTCAATGCCCGCTGCACATCGTGCTCAGGGTCATCCTCACACAGTGACCCTGGTGGCGGATGGCAGACAGAAGCATCTCAGACTTTATTACAAGATTTTAAAACACTCACTATAGTACCGTTTTACAGAAAATACAAGCACTTGATCACGTCTTTTATTTGATTAATTCTATTCTCTACGTTTACTTGTATCTAACCATTAATATATCCTGTAACTGTGTGAATTAAATCATTTTATTCCACCCCTTGTTAGACTCATTTTGACCCGAAACAACTATGAACAAACAAGCAGCAGCATTTCAATGTGTCCATTGTTACATGTTTAAAACACACAGGCCAATATTTCTCTCTTGCCACGTTCCCTCCGTTAGCGTGGACAGCTGTTGACATTGCTCACATACTGTATTTTTAGTTATGAGGTAATGGCCAAATAAAGTATGTTTAAAAACAATCTCTTGAGATGCATTTGAAACACTGTCTAGTGTAATTGGTGAGTTGCCTCAAATGGATCGAAACAAGCCGGACATTAAAGTGCGAAACTATGGTGTTGCAGGTTTTATTAATTAGTTAGGATTGTATAATGCAGCTGGACTAATATGTACATTCTCCCATTTGTGAACACACCATTAAAGATCCCTCCCATTTGTACAAAGAAGAGGCTGATGCTCTTCCTTTAGGCGGTTTTTCAGTCAGTATAACAAGGAAATAGCATTTTTGTACATGTCTCATATTTTCATTTACTCTATCTACCCTGCATGTCATCCCCTGCGAGTGAAAGTCTTACAGTGCAGTGTGATTGGACACATTCCCGTCCCATACTTCACTGACCAGATGTCTGTCCACGCAGCAGAGAGGCTATACAGTTTCCAGCCATAATGTTATGAACGCTCGCACATAATCACAAGGATGTATCTGTCTCCATCAGCCTCTGAGTCACCATATCTATGCGCGGGAAGTGAGGAGTAAAAGACATCTTTTGCTGGAATCTTCTCAGTGAATATATATCTCCCCAATCCCCTTGCCGTTCACTTCATTTCTGCATCTGCGACATGGTGCCATTTAAATTCCCCGGTGTTCATCAGATCGCGGTAATAACACCATTCAGCTTTATGTTCCACCCATGCCTGAGTTAATGGGCGAAGAGAAAGTCACTTAATGCCTATTACTGTGGCGCAAACCCTGCAATTTAACAAGGCTGGATTACAGCGAGTCTCTGTAACTAGCAGTCCGGGAGAATACAGAAACATGCCGTCATTTAAGGCTTTTATTCTTTCCCTCAAAGCAGCTTAAAGGTGGAATTATGTGATCATAAATCATCCTTATCTGTGGAATTACGGGGTTTCTGCTTTTGTCATATTTGACTTTCACCTGACTGTCTGCGCTCGTGATGGATTTCACAGCGCTGTCACATCCAGTGGCTGAAGGGGGGGTTATAAAAGGGGGGAGGTCAAACTCCAGACCCACTGAGGCTCGAAAGGAAATGATGTCATCCTTAACTGGACTAACCATGACTCATTATTTGCCAGCTGTGCTTTAAAGCTCATTGAAACCCTCTGGCAGTGCCACAGTAACTTTATGAGGAAAAACACCTCGGCCCTTGCCCTGTCTCAGTCAACATCTTCTCCAACAAAAACCTCTCCATGTTTTTGTCTCCATGTTTTTGTCTGCATCTCTTGCCTCACACATTTATAGAGCCTGTTAGCAGGCGTATTTTCCTTTCTGCAACAGTGAAATGTGGGCAAAAGTTTAAAGCCGTATGCAGGATTTATTATTCTCTTTTTGGAGCAGAAGGCGAATGTGTTTCATTCCATCACGGCTCACTGGAGATCCAGTTTAGATCATCTCCTTGCCAAACCTCTATGTGCATTGTGAGTTTAATGATATGCACACAAAGTCATGAAATGATTAAGGATGCAGGTGTACAAACATCGCAAAAGTAATTAACATTTTTATTGACTTGTTGCAGTGATTACATTCTCATCCCGCACACAGATCAGCAAAACCGCTAAACCTACACACCGTATATTCAGCAATAAGGAACGTCCTCAAAGTGTGGGACTGTGAGATGTCAGCAGCACATGGTGGGTGGGACAGAAGGCAATCAACACTGAGTCTGAGTACACAGCTATACATAGCAGGGTGGCCATATGTATAACATTTAGGCCGGCTTCCTGTGCAAGTGAACATTATGGGAAATTGTGTGTGAGATATGCACGTAGGCAAACACTGCAACCACTGATGACCCCGGTTTATTTCAGCCCACTGACTACACACAATGACTGATTTGAAAGACACTTTGTGTGTGTGTGTGTGTGTGTGTGGTGTGTGTGTGTGTGTGTGTTGTGTGTGTGTGTGTGTGTGTGTGTGTGTGTGCAGATCGGCCTGTCTGCAGCGTATTTATAGCACATTATCGTGCCTGTAAACAGCACTAATGCTCACGATCTAATGATATGCTCAAAAGAGTAACGGTATATTTAGGATTTGAGTGTTTTTGGCTCCAGGTTTACACAACTGCCTCGTGTGTAAGTTATTTTGCACATGAGATATACACGATATCCATACTCGCTGTGCTCATTTATAAACAGAAACGGATCATCAGAGTCCTATTTCCAATAATTGCAAATCTCCTGACAATAACCCGTAATACTAATCACACACCCAAAGGATTTAAAAATGCACTTGGGAACCCCTCCCAATGTGTGGAAGACATCATGTCAAATAAACGTGTGAATAAAGTATTTCAGACTTTGTTTTAAAATTGACAACTGTCGAGTCCTTACTATTCCAGCTGTTTTATATCCTTACATGCATGCCAGCATAAAGACGAGTGATGAATTAATGAAGCTATCTCAAGAGGCGTGTTATGTCCTTGTTCTCAGGGAAAACCTAGACTCCCCACTCTTTACTATCCTAACAATGGCATAGTGAAAACGTAAGTAGTATGAATCCAAAGACTTGAATCGAGCAAGCTGTTGTTATAATTTCTTTGCATGCTAGACCTTGAAGCTGGGTGCAGACTGTAAGAAGCTCAGAATAAAAAGGTGTACCAGAAGGTGTCTTTAAAGATGCTACAAGGGTACATTTGGTGAGTGAAAGAGAGATAGCTTCTAGAGAGATACAGTATCGGGCGGTAGCATCCCTTTGTGTCAGGCTTTGCATAAGTGAAGTTGTACATATGTACGCGTGATGCTCGCAGTGTGCACGTTTCCTGCTACACATCATAGATATAGTGGAAACCACATGAATGAGCTCATTGTCTACTCCCCAAGACACACAGCAGAAGACATCAAAACGACAGGCTATGTGTGCCATGTTGAATCAGTGGTGCTTTAATGCTTTTAGAGCACTAGTTCTAAATGCTGACCTTCTTGGCCAGGTCAGCATTGCAAATGAGATTCTATCTCAATGCTTTTATCTGGTTAAATAAAGGTTAACATAAATAAATAAGTTAGAGATGAGAGGTGGTCAGGAGGGGGGATACAGAAGGAGAGTTTTGACCTCGTGAACCGGTCTCCAGCTTTGCATTCCTGGGAGGGTCGCGTTACTCAAGAGACTTGTGTGATTTCTAGCTTTCACAACTCCCCTTGTTTCTAGCCTCGGTGTGTGGGTTGTGTGTGTGTGTGTGTGTGTGTGTGTGTGTGTGTGTGTGTGTGTGTGTGTGTGTGTGTGTGTGTGTGTGTGTGTGTGTGTGTGTGTGTGTGTGTGTGTGTGTGTGTGTGTGTGTGTGTGTGTGTGTGTTGTGTGTGTGTGTGTGTGTGTGTGTGTGTGTGTGTGTGGTGTGTGTGTGGTGTGTGTGTGTGTGTGTGTGTTGTGTGTGTGTGTGTGTGTGTGTGTGTGTGTGTGATGTGTGTGTGTAGTGTGTGTGTGTGTGTGTGTGTGTGTGTGTGTGTGTGTGTGTGTGTGTGTGTGTGTGTGTGTAGTGTGTGTGTGTGTGTGTGTGTGTGTGTGTGTGTGTGTGTGTGCCCCGCCCTGCCTTTGGCCTTGTGCTCCGCCCCTGGTTTCTTCCCCCCCCCCTGCCCTGGCCTTCAGAGGCTCCCATTTCCTCCTCTTCCCGCGCCCGCCCCACTGCTCAGTTCCGGCTTTCCCTCACCTCTGATATTAAACTGAGCTGCACCTGCTGATCCAGCAGCGCCAGATTATCTCCTGCCACCACAAACATTATGAAATCACCGACATGGGCAACACAGTCATTTTCTGAAAAGGGGAAATACACTTTCTGTATAAAACCTTTCCCTGAATGCAGTTTCTACTTAAATACAAAACTATTGCTTTCTGACTCGTGGCATCCTTGGCAATTGGTCATGGAAACGCTCACAATTGGATCTACATGTGTAGTTAATTTTGATATTCTCCTTGCATGCTTGGTCCTTGTTTTCAGCCACTATGAGGAGGACAATAATTATCGTCTGACTTGAATATCATTTTCATCAATAGCAGCTCAACGTTTGAAATATTTCCACATTTACGGGGTGGATTGGCACATTTGTTGTACAGACATTCATAGTTTCCAGAGGATGAATACTATAGTGGCTATAGACACTTTGTCTACTTATTATGTATCCTGTTTTGTATGATCAAAAACAACGACAATGTTTGTTAGGTTCCACCTCTATCTTGGGCATTTTTTTGTTAAAAACATATCTGGACACAATACAGCGTGTGTATGCCTATCTAGGAAGATCCCAGTCGTGTATGATCATATTAAAAAGTATCGCATGACCAGTAAACTTGACCTATAAACGATCCCTCTATGTAAACTTGTGAAAGTCAAAAACCAGAAGATGGGAATAAGAAGTTGCCACGCCACAACACTGAGCTACAAACCACACCGTCCACGACGCTAGGCTGTGTGTCCCTGCAACAGAGAGAAAACCCTGCTTGTGGTCGGTCTTTTAAGTCGGAGCCAGAGAGTCCATTGAAAGGATTATTCTGGATCACCTCTGGTTTTGTCTTTTGTCTCCACTGTGGTCACTGGATTGAGGGCAATGAGTTCACTTCTAAACACACACGCCCCTCCTGAGGGATTCTTCAGCATCCGACGGGTCAAGAAGAAGAAGAAGAAGAAGAAGAAGAAGAAAGAAGAAGAAGAGAAGAAGAAGAAGAAAGAAGAAGAAGAAAGAAGAAGAAGAAGAAGAAGAAGAAGAAGTGGTTGATTCATTTTGAGTTCTTGGATACGTCTTGTTTATGCCTTGTGGCACATTCAGATCAGTGAGATAGTTTAGTCAGTCGTTCTCACACTATGTCCGTGAGAGGATTGTGAGGATGGCTTCAAAAGCTTCTTCTTCGTTGGTGCAGTCAATTCTTCAGGTACCTGTCCAGCAGACAATACACCTCTTTAGCGTCACCTCAAACGCCTGCGTGGACAGGTGCTTTGTTACCATTAGGGATGTCCTGATCACCGATCCCGATCCGATTCTGATCATTTGATTTTGACAATCTGCCGATACTGATACTGACAGATAACGGTTGGTCATCCAACGCGATGAATTCCAGCTATCTTGGCTGTTATTTGTTTGGCCTTGTCACTGTTCTGAGTTTTCTCTTTCCTTTTGAAAGTCTCTGAAAGTGTCGGTTTGCTTCAGAGCCGTTACCTGAGTGGCCGCTGTGTACTCGTCGTGTTGTTGTTGGTGTTTGTTCCTCAGGTGGCGTATTAGATTGGTCGTGTTGAACGTAGCTCGTTCTTTCAACCTCCGCCTGGTAAACATTGCATCTGGCTGTTTCACTGCCTTCGCTTTACATTTTATAATACTTCCAAACTCCTGACATGTTCTCTGTCCCGACTCCCGAGCCACCAGCTGGACGTAGCCTCTCGTTAGCTTACTGCTACTGTTAGACACTGCGCCCACTCTGTAGCTTTGAGAGGAATAAGCAACCAGGTCTAAACAAGCCCAACAGAAGCAACACATACATGATGTTGTGTAACTTTAAACCACAACTAAACCCTCAGGATGACTTTAAGACGTGAACACGGTCATTTTTGTTTTGTAACATTAAATAAAATAATACAAATATTTTATAAAAAAAAAAAAAATTCCCGATCCCCCGATTTTTTGAAAATCACGTGATCGGCTCGGGACATCTCTGGTAATACTGTGAAAAGAGTGAATGATTTATATAGTATCATTTAAAGCCATAGTCCCCAAACACCAAGAACTCCCATAATGCATCATGGTTGTTGAGATCGTGGGTGGGCATCCTGAACTCTGTGCCAAAAATCACAATCTAAACACCGATGCAAGTAGCAAGGACACTGAGTGCATGTATACAGACTGTTACAGATGTCAACAAACATTTTAGCATCTGACCGCCGAGATGTTTCACTTTCCTGTCTAAAGAAACAAGACATTGTGAGAGACATTAAAGAGGCCCTAGTCTGCTTTTTTGGGGTGGTCTGTAGTGTTTAAATATAGTGTGCATGTAAATGGTCTGCAAAGGCTAACATTCACACATTCGATTGGAGTGTGCAGGCTATACATCCAGACTTTGGAATTTCACTTTAATGCTTCCTGCGGGCCCATATACAAGTTCTCTCTTCATTACACCACAACACGCACTTGTCATATAAAAGATAGACTTGTAGATATGTGTGTCTCTTGATGCTACGATATTGCATCCAGGCTCCTGGAAAACTGTGCCCACACGGGGGCTCTGGGGGTCTGAACACAGGCCTCCTGTGCTCCTTTCTCTACACCCTTATTGACCTAAGACACGTAGCCTAACGCACACACACACACACACACACAACACACACACACACACACACACACACACACACACACACACACACACACCCTACTCTCCCATTCTTTCATGTGCAGTTTGACTTGCAAAGCCCTGATTGATGGAGCTAAAACCAGACTAAACACACCGAAGGATCATGCATAAGACCCCGAAATAGCTCATAAAAGGCACGTTGTGACCCTCTCTGCTTACCTCTAAAACTGCGCTCCTGTGGCTTCTGACGACTCCCCCGTCTCCCACTCCGCTTTTGTCTTTTCCATAAATCAATATCTGTCTGGGAAGTGTGGGGCTGCTGATTGCTTTGACAGAGCGTTGCTGTGTAATTTGGCTAAATGGCACTTGCATCAAGTTTACTCTGAGATGGTAAACAGTCTGGCTGGTAAAAAGGGAGGGTGCTGATAGGCTGCAAGCATACAATCAGCTGTAATTGGCATTGTGGACTGTGGACACACTTACCTGGAAGATAGGCATGATGGTGGGTTCGTGATAATATGGATCACATTCATTACCCCGCCTGACAAGTCTTAATCTATTTTTAAATCGCAATGTGCCCTCAGATTCTAGTCTAATACTGTATGAGAGGTTTCCAGCTCAAGAGACTTAGCATACATTCCCGTGGCCGTTTTAATGACTGAGTTTCGTGGGTTTCTTTTAAACAGGAGAACTTTAACGAGGTGTCAGGGCTGCTACTGGTGCCAGAGACGGTGGTTTAGGGTTGCTCAATTAAAGAATACAAGGATCCTTCTCTTCAGCTGGGAAAGCACTCTGACTTACAGCCATTTGATGATGAGAAAGTAGATGTATACGCAGTGTAGTAAAAATGTAGATTATTGTAATTAATCTGCAATCATAGCAGTTTGGTATTTGGAGTTCTCTTTGCTCGCTTTTTCACTTCTCTTGGTTTGTTACCTTTTTTAATGAAGTATCAAAACAACAGCAGGCCTCTTAATTCATCATCCCCATTGCTCAAGGAATGTTGAAAAACGGAGACTCTTACTGCCAAAATTACACAGAGGGGGTCTTGTTTCAAGCTGTCAAGCATTCCTGTATGAAACACACAAACACACACACACACACACACACACACACACACTGCGCTCCTAGACTGCTTTGTTCCCTGAAGTCCCATTTGTATGACATGTTAAT
This sequence comes from Harpagifer antarcticus, assembly GCA_902827135.1. Taxonomy (NCBI): domain Eukaryota; kingdom Metazoa; phylum Chordata; class Actinopteri; order Perciformes; family Harpagiferidae; genus Harpagifer; species Harpagifer antarcticus. Next base: position 380,710 of record CADEHL010001052.1, on the reverse strand, counting down.
TCTTATCAATTTCACATCCTTCAAACTGCACACACTAGCAATATTAACGGACACCCACCCATTAACACACACACACACACACCCACCCACTAATACACACACACACATCCAGCTGTATTCCTCACTGTTCTATCCCGGTACTTTTCCAGTAATGTCTGACTCACAATTGCACTGTGCCTGAACCCACCACCCCCCCTCCCACTCCTCCAAATGTAAGTGGGAATAATGCACAGTTATCCGTGCGGTTCATTATCACTAGCACACAGTTGGCCTTTTAGATGAAGCTTTGTGATCAACAGGCTGCATTGTATTCTACACTGACGGCTTATTTATCTAGTTATTTATAGGACATACTGTCTGATGATACTCTATCGCTTTACTGTCAAAACATTCCAGAAAAAGAGTTGATACTCAATTAAATCAGTCAGTTTAGCAAAACAACAGTGGCTAGCTATTTTCAGCAGAAATGAAAGGAGGGAACTTAAAATAGAAACTATAGCTTAAACAAATTGAAACGTTATTTTTGTGACCCATCTTTCATGTCTTCAGGAGGATCGGATAGCCACAGATCTGCTTATCTCATGTCCTCAGTAGGATCGGATAGCCACAGATCTGCTTATCTCATGGTCTTCGCCTCCCTAAGCGGTTTCTAAGACGCCAAAACAAAAGTGGAAAACCGCTCATGATGTCCACATAGCTCGATGGGCACCAGACCCTGACCACACACTGACTGGCCTCAGGCACTTTCTCTCTCTCTCACATCATTGTAAACACTTGATTTAAATCCTTTGTTTAGTCAGGACCAGAGTGTGTGCCGCAGAAATGTCTAAATCACTATCTGTGTGTTGGCACCCCTGCAGTTAGTGGCACACTCTCATTTACTTTGGGACAGGATCACATTTAGTTTCTCTTAAACCAGTGACCCTAAGCATGGCTGGATCAACACGGAGATGTAAGGCTCCATGTGTGTTCCACTCTGAGGTGGAAATTAGGCCTTTATAAGTTGTGATCATTTGGACTAGAATTGCAATTGCTCGAGTATATGATTCACGATATGGAGGGAATAATTATAATCATTTATCATTCTAATTTTCATTGAAAAATGTACCAAATAATCATGTGATTTTATTATATATTATTATTTGTATCTCTGAAGCACAACAACACCCTTAAATATTTAATTACAGCACATTCTGACGTTATTAATTGACTTTTAACACACACACACACACACCACAACACCACACACACACACACACACACACACACACAACACACACACATCCAGCTGTATTGAACGTTTCCTCACTGTTCTATCCCAGTACTTTTCCCTGCGCACTTTAAAGATGTCACTAGTCCACACTGCCATTTCAATGAAACTATGATAAATGATTCAGCGCTGAGGTGGAAAAGCCTCTAACAGGACCTGACTTTACCTTTCATGCACCCGACCTGCTTTGGCTCTCTCTGACTCTCTGATTTAATAGAGCCATTCTTGTGAGAAGCCGCTAGTTTAGCAGGTATGCGGGTTTTCCTGCACGCCTGGCTGGGATCAATGTCACCTTTCAGAGCGTCTGAACACAGGGCAGACCGGGGGAAACGAGGGCCACAAGGCCTCTTTCAAGGAGAGAGCCTTTCCCCCCCGTGTTGACCTAAATCTCCTCCTCCCCCCCCTCTCCCCTCTGCCTTACAGCAACTACTCAGACATGCAGCCTTCATCCAGGCTTTCACAGGGAACGTGCACCCAGTCAGGGAGTCAACCTCTCGGGGTGAAAACACGGTTCTCCAGAGACTGTGGGTGCTACAAAAGTAATGAGATTTGATAGGAAGGTGAGACCCAGGTGGAGATACTGTTTCTGGGGGGTTCCCAGTTAGAGGCTTGGGGAGTAATGGATGACTAGCAGGATTACAGTGTTAGTAACAACCATTTAGTGTTTGTTGTAAAAGGATCAGATGTTAAGCTGTACTGTTCTGTAGGATAAATACTTACGAGTGAATCCATACGCCTACTGCCTGAATCTTTGGCTCATTTGTTCTGTTTTAAATTCAGCAGGAGAACCTATATGTGCATTAAATAGTGTGTGTGAGCTTAACTGTGTGTGTTAAACTAAAAACGGAGCATTTTCTGTCAGCTCAGATTTCATTTCTGCTTTTGTAGGACTGTAGTATGTTCTCATTGTTGGTGTATGGGCTGTATATGCTTCATGGAAGGCAGGTTGTCCTATAAATAACATCTCTGAGCAGAGGACACATTCTTGACTGTGTGTCTTATCTAAGGTCAATTTGTTCTGTTGTCTTTCATCAGTAAAACACATCTTATTGATATCTCTTCTCTTATTTATTGGCATTGCATTTGATATTGAGGTAGTCCAAAAGTAATCAGGTTACATCTGATACTGAGGTTAGAGTTAGACTACATTTATTTGCACAGGTAACTGGTGATTGAAACAGTTTTACATTGTGAAGTAACCTTCCCAACGCTGCTTGTATCTCACAGTTGTCTTGTCTCCAGTTTCACAATCCAACTCCCCGATTGAAATGGAATATACAAGCTATAAATCATTTTCTGTAGACCACACCCCCCTTACTTTCCCGTGTAACTGTTCTGTCATCATTCTCACAGCCGCCATCTGTGCACTCTCATAAGTTACGTGTACAAGTTTACACTGAGCCCCCAAGTAAACTGAACTACATTTGCACCGATGTACTCATCTCACCAAACACTCGGCAGCAGAGCGGGACACACCCCGCCGCCTGGTCGTTTCAACACGTGACGCGTTTCATGGAGAACCACTTGACTGACTTTTAAGACCAACGGATTCAGTGATAACACAATGAAAGTCTGTCTGCGGTGGGGAGGGATCTTTTCCAGACTTTTCTTGTGTCTGCCAAGAGACACAGAGGATTCCTGTTGCTCCTTTGTGTAGTTACCGGACGCTGAGTTTTGTAGAAAAAAAGATATTGCGTTCTTATGCAAAATTCAGTTTTGACGATGCAGACGACAAGAAAGTATTTCATTTTTTATAAAGACTTTTATTACATTTTGACAATAAGTTAAACAACTTGCTAAACTTCAAAAACCATTCACACATATCTCTCGGAAAAAATAATGCAGAAATGTCTCTAGAAAAGCTGTTGCAAATGTACAAAAAAAAAAACCTTTCAAGTAAAAACAAAACTTCAATAAAACAGAATTCATATTGAACTCTGCTGTTTTTTTTATGGTGTGCAAAAATCTAAAAATATCTTCATCTTCCACTGGTGGTACGTATGAAACTTTAAAGTTAAATCACAATTGTGACCTGAAACAGTTTAAGGGTAGAAAAACACAGAGAAATGGAGGGTTGATGAGCACCAGTCGTCATTTTCCTTAAGACTTTTTACATGAAATATAAACAACTACAGTATATGCATGTTAGCACGGTACAGCTAGCTGCTATCAACCAGTGTGTGGCAATGACGGTTACCATGACCAATGTTGAAAATCATGACAATGACCAACACATCCAGCTAGGAAGTTGGTTTTGAATCTAAAAAGGTTTGGTTTGAATGGAAATGGGAGCGTAGAAACGGTATTTCTGGACAGACAAACTGAAAGATTGACAATAAAGTTGACTTCACTTGTGTATCTGAGGTGTTGATTTCTATCTCTCCTTTCCTGTAATGCAATGACTTATTCCTTTCTGAAAGCTTTTTGCTTTCTTAAATAGAATATCATCAGCCAAACATCCAGGGCAACGAAACATCAAAGGACAAAACAAACATGACAGAATAAAAGGCAAAGCTCGGTCAAATGTACAGTAGAGGGTCCAGTTCAAGGGTCGATGAAGTACACTGCGATGTAGCGGTGCCGTTGGTGGTGGGCAGGCCTTCGTGGAGGTGGGTCAGGCGCCCCGGGTGGCATGAGGCTCCACCCTTTCCTCTGTGAAGCTACGGAGCAGTTGTACCTGTGGAACGGCAAACCCCCACCCCTAAAACAGGAGAAAAAGGTTAGATTTCAGAGAGATGTACAGCAGGGGGGTCAAACTCAATTTCAGCGCCACATTCGCATTATGGTTGCACTCAAAGGGCCGGCTACAACTTTAAGACTATACAAAAATATACATACAGTAGCAGCACAAAGGTGACTACATCATGAAGCTGACTGAGAAGCCAAGAGTGTGCAAAGCGGTCATCAAGGCTTTTTTGTTAATAAAATATCCTAATAAAAGAAACGTAAAATAAACGTAAATGTTAACCAGATAATTCCATATGTGTTGTTTTATAGTTTTGATGTCTTCAGTATTAAACCATTGAATGAGAAGGCGTGTCCAAGCTTTTGACTGGTACTGTTTATTATATATAAAATGTATTATATTACATTATTGCCTCTGCATTGGATTATTATCGGTTTGGGTCATAACTTCACAATTAACTACGTCTGAAAGCAGAAGTCTATAGGGCAAATAATTGCAAGTCTCTTCAGTGCATATGTCACACATGAAATGCATTGTGGGACATGTAGTTTATGGACAATGTCCTTTTGTAAAGCGGCATGTAACCGACGTATTATATTCTTTCAGAGCTCTTGCGGGCCACAGAAAATGGACGGGCCTTGAGTTTGACCGCCCCTGATTACAGTATGTGGGCAATCTCATAGTAAATCATTCAGGCTTAGCACTCTAATGTCATCATGCCCCCCCCCCTATGAACAAGTCCTTACCTGAAAGTCTGTGTCTTTGGCATTGAGGGCGATGTTGATGGTGAAGGTGGAGGAGTCGTGATGGGGCCTCAGGTACGCCTGCCTCTCAGGTGTGTATTCACCACGAAGTTCATCACAGCGTATCCCTGTGATGAAGAGCAAGTCAGCTGACAGTCTATCTTTGAAGAGGCATTTCTGTAGTGTTTCATAAAGGTGTGTGGCATGTAAATGGTCTGCAAAGGCTTAAATCCCTGGGTTCATAGTGACATCACTACTTAACACTTGTTCTTCTCTTGGCTAGAGCTCCAACACATTGTACGTGATAGGCTAAGGGGCGGGACATATCTTAATGGTTGACCAATTACAACACTTAATAAAGCACTTTTTGAACATTAAGGTGTCAGAGTAGAGCCACAAAATACAAATATGATCCTGAAAATGAGCTGAATGTCCTCTTGACAGATAATGGGAAACCTGTCAGCTCCTCTAAATCACACATCTCATCAAATAATGTGACACTCACCTTCGTGAAGTAGCCGGAGAACACTTTTAACGTGACGGGCGATATGAACTCCCGGATGAAGTGCAGCCACTCTTTCTCGTAGCCGATCTGCTTCATGTGGATGTCGTCCGTCGGCACCGTCTCGTAGCCGCCGGAGATGCGCTTGTCCTGAGAAAAAGGATAGAAAATAAAACACACTGTGGTTAACGACCCATCCTCATCATCGATGATGATGATGAGGACGTGTGTATGTGTGTGTCTTTAAATCCTCAGGCTGCACTTCAGTCTGACTGCATGAAGCTTAATAGCCCATTCGAAACAGAGTTGGTCGAAGTATCCGTACATATTCAGTCTTCCAGGCGAACTTTTAGACACGTTAATTACCAATTTCAAACTACATAAAACAGGCCACTTGAAATAGACACCATAAACAAGATTTATTTGGTTATATTTAAATGATGGAATTAAAATGAAGCACGAGTGCCCTGACTCAAGTCATGCCTTTCCTAAAAAGAAGACTCCAACATCTCCTTCTACATCTGGCTAACGTGTAACCCCCACCCCACAAACGGGTGTGAAAGGTAGCAGCCCACCCCAACATCAAAGACCGCAGACAAGACGTGTCTGTTATCGTAAAGTTTACAAGTCTTTTTATTGGTGCCTGGCTTGGATTAATTACAGAAACCCACAAGACACAGAACGCTTCATCTTTACTATCATAATTCTGTAACTCAGGCAACTGTTGTGAACGTTTTTTAGGGTTAGGGTTAGGGTTAGGGTTAGGGTTAGGGTGGCATCTTTTGAAGGTTAGAAATGAGCTTTTTTAAAGAGTCAATGTTGATTATATAAGCAGGACACAATAATGAATCCCAATGTGTTATACTCTCTGCTTTACAAGCCTCTTAAATTCCATTTCTGACAGTAAATCGTATACACTGGTTCTTCAGAGTGTAATGAAAATAGGTAAGTATTTGGAGCCATAATATTATCCTTCACACATTCTTGCCCTTACAAAGATGTGTGAACATAACCCCAGAGAAAATACATGTGTTGACTAAAGCCCTGTGTTCAGTAACAGCACCAACCTCATTTTTCCCCCCCGACCAGGAACCGTAGTGCTCCATCTCCTCCACGATTTCATCACAGGCCTTCTGTGAGAAGACTGGGAACCAGAAGACATCTGGGCAAGGCTGTGACACACACACACACACACACACACACACACACACACACACACACACACACACACACACACACACACACACACACACACACACAATGAGACCACTGAGAGCTGCAGACTTGATTCACACCTTCACCTTGAGCTTGGCGGCTGTAATTTAATCCCTGCATGTTAAAACCAGATGTAGGCGACATGATGTCATTCTTTCACTTTCCCTCAGTCTAACACAGATACAAACGAATGAAAACGAACCTCCTCCATGACGTTTTCAGTGAAAATTCGAGAGTAGTTCGAGTGGATGTACTTCTCCTTCCAGTCCTGTAACAAGAACACTTTTTAGTTTTTTCTTTTGGACTTCTTTTGCTGACCTACATACCTCAGTGAGCTAATCCCCTCTCCCACAGGGCAGGTCCCAGCGTGATAAATACAGTAGTGAATCACAGAGCCTTATCAGTCAGGAGTCTTATCACGCTGAAGTCATTACCTCACTATCATCTCACATCTCTAATCCTTCCATTATGGCTATTAACCTTTACAGGGGCTGCTGTTTACCTCAGCCATTCGGAACAATAATAGGTTTCTTTGTGTAACGAGAATAATGCGAGATCATATTGACTTACCGTGGGGTTTTCAAATATCTGCCACAAGTCATTGTTATAATGAGAAGTGTTATAATTGGCTGTGGAAATGAGCCTCCCAAAGTCGTGACGGTTTGTCATGTACATGAAGACTCCCTGCAGCAGAGGGGGGGAAAAGTTCAGTCAGTTTCACACAGAGTTAAAATCTCTTTAATGTCTCACAGGCAGGATTTCTAACAGATGTACATAACTGTAATACATGCACATAAACGCTCTGCAGGTAATAGCCTTATTATGCTAACTCATCAATGCTAAGCACTGGCATTAAAACTGACAAACCGTTACTCGTGGCAAACTACTCTAAAGCTTCATTTGCCCAAAAATTAAGTATGATTTAAGTGTATTTTAACACACTGAAATCAAGTGGGTTGAACTTGGATAGAACCAAAAGAGAGATAAATAATCTAGGATTATTTATGGGTTTGGGTGGGGGAGGGGAACAGGACAGGGTCGGGCAGTGGGGTGAGACAGGGGAGAAGCTTGGGATGAAGCAAATCCAGGAATAATATTCCCTCTACAGTGAAGCACGCTGTGTCCGGGGGGTTTAGACTCTATCAGACTAGGCTTTGAAGAGAATAGATTAGTAGTACTTTTGTTTTCTTAGTGCATGTTTCCAATTTATGTACAAATGAAAGCTGTGATTGGGGCCAGATGGTTTACACGAGTGAAAGGAAATGTGGTTTGAGCCTAGTCTGAGATCAGTCAGTTTAGGGAGCAGCTGGTTACATATGTTTCCTGTTGGTTTGGGGTAAAGCATCAGGACAGGGGACTCCAACCTTCTCTCTACTCCATCTACTCTTGGATGCCATTGAAAATACACGATATAAACCAGGTTTTTAGCTTGGACAAATATCAGATTTTAGACCTAGACTAAAGCATATGTCAACATCAATTTCCAAGGAGCTGCTTGAAATAATAATAATCTGAAATAATGCTAGTTTTTCTTCTAATGGAGAATACAGAACTTAAGAAACATTCATTCTTAGCGTTCTACTGAATAAATACCCTCTCTTTTTCAGAATTGACCGTAGACAGGGCCAGTATATTCTCATTGGGTTACATTGCTTTTGCTAGAGTCTGCCTGAAGTGAGCCACTGCTTAGAGTGGCTCTTAGTTGCTAACCCATTGGAAATGTATGTTTCAGAAAGCAGAATAATCAAATGGAGAACCTTTGGGGGGCTGAGCATATGGAATGATTCCGGAGAAGGGGAGTCTTTTTCTCTGTGACTGGTCTAAAATAAAGGAGAAGCATTGGGTAAATAACAAAAATATCGTTGCAGAATAAGAGACAGGGTGACTCATGAAATATTTCACGTACATGCGCCTGACAAAAGAGCAAGGTTCCCTCTGAAGCTGATGTTTTTGTGGGTTAACATGGGAAACATGCATGCTGGGAAAAAGACCAAGCGATCCAGATGCACACCAAGTTTGGATCCGACATGGTAGTTGTTTATAGCAGATGACATGTGACTGATAAAAAAAACCATCTGGAAAATCAGTTTATAAGGGAAAAGAAGAAATATTTTTTAAGCATAGCTGTGTGTGGACACGAGCAAGAGAAAGTGAAGGGTTCTGGGATAGAAGAGAACATGAATGCACCATAGAGCAACTGTAAACAAAGGTGGTTCATGCCTTGACTTTAGACAAAGACATTTCAAACCACTCATACTTGCCAGACTTTGGTTTCCGTTGAAGCGTTGACTTTGTCAGCGTAGCAATGCATCGTCTAGTATAAATACACCTTACAGTAGCTTTGCCTTTCATGCAGACATGTTCTTATAAACGCTACACCACTATAATATCTGATGCTCAAATCCCTGAAGATGGAGGTTGAGTTTTCTTACCATTTCTCTGGAATTTCTACAAAGAGCCATATCTGGGTCTAGTTTCCCCAGCACAAAGTAGTTCTTCTCCTTCAGTTCATTCCTCAAGGTGCTGCCTTTGACGAGGTATACATGGGCCATGAAAGGAATGTTCCACAAACCCCTAGAAACACCAAGACAGAGAGAAGAAGAAGATGTTACATTGCTGTTAAAAGTGGCTTTTTGCTGAATCCCGAAGCTATTCATGACTGCAGGTGTATTGCAGGACTTGTTAGAGAACTATTTGGCAAAGTAAAGCAGGATATCAAGTGTTTTGAAATACCTTTTTAATCTTGTATCTGTTCGGTTAACATTAGCTGACTATTTGGGGGACGTTTGGTTCCCCCTCAGTTTGACACGACCAATTGCTTTACCCTTTTTGTCTTTGAGGTGTATGCTATCTCCAGGTCCTGACCCTCTCTACCCACACACACAGGAGGAGACTGAAGACTGTCTTCCTGCCCACAGGGTCGCGGGTGATTAAATCTGGGTTTCTCCTGTGTTGGGGGAACGTCTAAATGCGCACCATCTGGGCACCATTTCAACTTATTTTTAAACACGTAAAAAAGTGTGGAGAAATGAAACGCCTCAGGCTTTAATGTACAGTACTAAATCATTGATTGTGGCTTTAGTGACAGGACTCCAGGATGTTGCTAAGCATGAGAGAACTATTTCATCACACAATGCTAAAGATTTATGAGCGTATCATACTGGTGTGTGAACCATACAAATGCATTGTGTGTATCCTTCTGCACTTACACACGTTTTCTCTGCACAATGTAGAAAATAAAAAGACAGACTCCGGGCACTACAGAGCCCAGGAGACAACACAAGACACAGAGCAGAGATGACAGGCATAGTAGTTACACATATAACATCTCTAAAACAATACTGCTGGAGTTCAATCCGTCATTAAAATAATATAGAACATCCATTCCTTCATGCAAATGCATACTATAGGAGAGGTCAAGACATTGGTAGTGAGCATCAGGCAAAGCCGTTGCATGTGTGTACCACCAGGGTGTTTCTAATGGTGTCCCTGAAGGAGCGGGGGGAGATAAAGGTCTCCATCTTCAAGGTTTGTTGTATGATATTCCAGCTATCAGCTGTTGCAAACTGAAAGGCGGAGCGGCCAAAGGATGTATGGGCTTTGGGGACCTTTAGCAGCATGTGTGTAGCTGAGCGGGGTGTTGTGCGTTGGGGGTGAGCGGAGTTGCAGTAATTGTGTGAGGTAGAAGGGGGTGAGGCCTAGGAGGAGTGGATGTTGCGCCTGGTCTCGAGAGAGGACCAGTTTGCCAGAGAGTACAGGTCTCAGTGATGTGTCCTGGGGGCATTTGTGGCGAAGCGGATGGCGGAGTTATACACAACGTCTAAATGATCGACATAAAAGTTATATCACTTACAATAAGAGTAGATAGAAAATACCGTATGTGATAAGATTATCCCCATTTAACCAGAGAGAGAAGTAACAGGTTATTGTGACATGATTTAGCTTTCTCAATATTTAGTAAAGAACAAACTGAGCTGCTTTTTGTGTTGACGCCAGTGGAAAATAACAGATTTGAAAACTAATATATACTTAAAGATAGTATTAGTACGCAATATCAAATGCAGTGCAAAATAAAGCATGGAGATAAACATTGATAAGATGTTTTGTAAGACAGCAGAACAGTGACCTTAGACAAGAAGAGACCAATATATTAAGCATCAAAAAATGTTTTATTGATAGGAAACCTGCCTTTCATGACACACATTCAGTCCAGACATCAACAATGAAACACTTGAGCACATACTACAGTTTAAAAAAGCAGAATCTGAGTTTACAGAAAATGCTCCATTTTAGTTGAACACACTCAGTTAAGCTCACACACACTATTTAATGCACATATCGGTTCGCCTGCTGAATTAAACATTTAGGAATTTCTACCTGGCCTTGTCGGTGTTTAAAATGGCAGGAATCGCCCAGGTTTGTACCCGTTTACCTGCAAGGGTTTCTTATAACAGTAACCTGATATCCATACTTTGGATAAGCTCAATATCGAAGGCAATCTGAATAAAGACGTATCAATAATGCTCCGTTTTAGTTTAACACACACAGTTAAGCTCACACACACTATTCTATGAACATATAGGTTCACCTGCTGAATTAAAACCAGAACACATGAAGCAAAGAAAGTGAAAACCATGAAGCAGACTCAGGCAGTAGAAGATTCACTCTGAAAGTATTATCCTACAGAACAGAACAGCTCACAGAGAAGAGAGAACATCAGATCCTTTACAACAAACACTAGATGTTTTAGTAACTGTGAGGGAATAGAATTATCTTCATGTATCCTGATTATCATGTTACATGAGATCCGTTAAGCCCCAAGCCGCAGACTATACACACAAACAACTATAGCATCTGTTCTTTAAGCTAAAGTGAAAACGGTGAATGCCCGCTGAGCGACTCCTTCCGAGAGTGACCCGTGGTCCAGGTCTGACAGAGCGGCCATCTGTTAGCTCTGGACCTCCAGCAGAAACCCCCTCCTGCATTCAGCCTCTGAAGACAACCTGCCTCCATGTTTGCCTATTAAAGCATATTTAGTTGTTTTTGTCATCTGGGCTGTTAGTGATACATTCATCAACACATGTCTACAAGCCACTTTCAAATGGTATGGATTAAGGTGCTCTGCAATGACACTTCATCTATAGGCACTGCAGGAAATGGCTCAATTGAATTGAATAGTTCAACAGCATGAACAGGCCTGGAACTCTTTTCAAATGAACCATTGTGCTCGAGTATTATAGTAAAGTACACACTTGATGCAGAGAACACACCTTTATATACGAGCTGAGTTTGAACATCGGCTTCAGAAAAGTATGAATGGTTAAGAAAAGAAAATTTATAGTCGTCTTTTTACACCCCAGGATGAATGTGTTCTATAGACAGTTAACTGGGTAATAAATGCAATCATAAAAACGCGGAACATGACGAACAATAATGACTTCATAGACCGGAGTCAGGTCAGCTGCATGGATATTGATTAGAGACTCGAAGCTGCACAGCTGAACACAATCAGGCTAATTACCCATTCAATTACAGCCTCTGATTGGCCACGTCTCCACGACTCGAGCAGAGAGCCAACTTCACCACGTCCCCGAAATCCACTGAAGCTGTCTTAGAGAAAAATGCAGCTCAGAATAAGAGATTCAAGTATTCTTAAATTAACCCAACAGAGCTGCCGAAACATTTAAAAAGCCATAGAGCAATAACAGGGCTTCGTCTTTAGTGCCGACAATAGGCCCTCGTTCCCTTTCTCTATTTCAGTCGCACACCTAAGAAGCATAATCAAACATTAGTGCTCTTACTCTTGTCCTTTGCCGTCCTGAGACAACTCATGTCGTACCGTCTCTAAAGTTATATCTGTTAAACTGAGAGAAGCTAACCAACCTGTGACTTACAACAGGTTATAATACTGCTATAAGTTAGCAACCTCAAGAGGAACTATCTTCACCCTCTGCGGGGAACACAGGGATTTTAGCCTTTGCAGACCATTTACATGCACTAAAACTTATATACACACTACAGGAGCGGAAAACCCCCAAAACGATTAATAGGGACGGGAAAAATATACTTAAGTCAACTTTATTGTCAATCTTTCAGTTTGTGTACAGACAGAGAGATCGAAATACCGTTTCCCACAATCCTGAATACAAATATATAAAAACATGTATACAAATATGTATATCCTATATACACATGTATCATATGCACACATTAAGAAATCAATAAAAGCACAACAATCAATGTATACACAATAACAGTCACGTCACTTTAAGTGGGCTTCTTATTTCTTTTAGATTCTTACATTTGTCATGTTTGTTGTACAATTGTGAATTAAAGGGAACATTATTTTGTAAGCCTGACTTAGCTGACTGCATCTTTTCCACTTTAACGGCCCGTCCATACAGCGGCGTGCGTTGAAGCTTCCAACTCTTCCTGCCCATTCACTTTGAATGGGGTGACGTCACTTTTAGCCGAACTGCATTTTGGGAAGCAACGTGGAGCGTGGCTCGCTTCAAAAGTTGAGCAATGTTCAACTTTTGACGCCTCGATGGAGGCGTCAGCCAATCGAATCATATGCCAGTACAAGCTCTAGCCAATCAAACCGCTGCTTGTGTGTCTGGGGCGGGAGATTCATGTGATTGGTTGTTGGTCGAGTGTCAGACACGCCCGCCGGCAAGCGTCAACGCACGCTGCTGTGTGGACAGGCCGTAATGGTACGTGACACACCAGCAGCGGTTTGATTGGCTAGAGCTTGTACTGGAATATGATTCGATTGGCTGACGCTTCTGCAGAGGCGTCAAAAGTTGAACATTGCTCAACTTTTGAAGCGAGCAACGCCAGCAACGCTCCACGTCGCTTCCCAAAATGCAGTTCGGCTAAAAGTGACGTCACCTCATTCAAAGTGAATGGGGTGACGTCGGGGTTTACATGTTCATGCCGAGTCCAATAGTTAACATGTCTTTCTCTTTCTTTGAGGATTTAAAACTGTTCTAGGGACACAGAGCACAGTTATATATATTACTGTACTATCTCAGGTGATGTTTGAAGTCTTTTGCCATGAAAACCAGAGAGTGGCAGTTCATAGTGGGAGTCTGCCTCTGATATACACAGTTAGAGTAAAGCACAGTGAAAGCTTACTTCTGTCCAAAGCAAACAGTAACTGCATATTAGAGCTTGAGCAGCGGAAAAAATAAATTAAATATTTTCCATCTTCTCCGCCACCAAAGAAGGAACCTTATGCCCCCATTCTCCGATTGTGAAAGGCAGAAATAATGATTTGCTATTAGGTATGCATTTTCCCGCCTCTCTGGTGGGATGTTGATTCATGTGGGGGGGCAGAGAAGGCAGTGCCTTATTAAAAAGCCAGCTCTGCGTTCGCTATCTTATCAAATACAGAGACAAAATGTACGAAAACAAGCCGCTCTGTTTGCGTGAATGGTAAATACCAGGTGAATAATTAGTTCTCCCTGTCGCTATTTTCACTCTTTTGTAATGTAAAGTGTCTGAGCACCTCTGAGGGAAAGGTAAACAGCATTCCCTCCATTGCTCCCTTCCCTGGGACATCCAGTATCTCAGCGGCATTAAAAGTAAACGCCAGCTTCAATCATTCAATAAATGATGGGAGACGTTCGATCAGCTGAATCTGGCCTCGTGGAATAAGCTAGCTCTCATTACCATAGGAGGTATAACTGCAGTAAACACATTAATACAGCTGCCTTGTTGCCTGGATAATTACACAGTTAATTAAGCCTTGACTTCAATGAACCACTGATGATCAAATTAAAAGTAGAAAACACAATATGTAACTGAATTGTACATCAGTGGAAGCGACAGTTAAAAATGTTCATCCATTTATATTCAATGACAAGCCTTTCCTTTTCCATACTGATTTATAATTTAAGACGTATAAATATTGTACTGCAGTTTCTAACGTTATACAGTTAATGTTTGCATGTATCTTTAAATAATGCATGAATTGTTTAACACTGTGTGTACTCTACGTGTTATGAATACATGATAATAGCTCCAGTGGCCCTGTTCTGTTTAATGTTTTAAAGCCAGGAGGACAAACTGACGGTAAAAACTTTAGGTACCTGTGGTTTGTTTACAGGCCATGAACAATAACTTTTTATTTATTTATTAGTTACCTAATTTCCTATGGTGATCTGTGCCACAACAAACTAATGTTTTCATCTCCACATTGGTACACTTTAAAGAGTCCTCTCCTGCTGATGTTCAGGTGTATATCAGTATGGTGTCTCTACTTTAAAGAGTCCTCTCCTGCTGATGTTCAGGTGTATATCAGTATGTAATGCCTCTACTTTAAAGAGTCCTCTCCTGCTGATGTTCAGGTGTATATCAGTATGTAGTGCCTCTACTTTAAAGAGTCCTCTCCTGCTGATGTTCAGGTGTATCAGTATGTAGTGTCTCTACTTTAAAGAGTCCTCTCCAGCTGATGTTCAGGTGTATATCAGTATGTAGTGTCTCTACTTTAAAGAGTCCTCTCCTGCTGATGTTCAGGTGTATATCAGTATGTAGTGTCTCTACTTTAAAGAGTCCTCTCCAGCTGATGTTCAGGTGTATATCAGTATGTAGTGTCTCTACTTTAAAGAGTCCTCTCCAGCTGATGTTCAGGTTATATCAGTATGTAGTGTCTCTACTTTAAAGAGTCCTCTCCTGCTGATGTTCAGGTGTATATCAGTATGTAGTGTCTCTACTTTTAAAGAGTCCTCTCCTGCTGATGTTCAGGTGTATATCAGTATGTAGTGTCTCTACTTTAAAGAGTCCTCTCCTGCTGATGTTCAGGTGTATATCAGTATGTAGTGTCTCTACTTTAAAGAGTCCTCTCCTGCTGATGTTCAGGTGTATATCAGTATGTAGTGTCTCTACTTTAAAGAGTCCTCTCCTGCTGATGTTCAGGTGTATATCAGTATGTAGTGTCTCTACTTTAAAGAGTCCTCTCCTGCTGATGTTCAGGTGTATATCAGTATGTAGTGCCTCTACTTTAAAGAGTCCTCTCCTGCTGATGTTCAGGTGTATATCAGTATGTAGTGTCTCTACTTTAAAGAGTCCTCTCCTGCTGATGTTCAGGTGTATCAGTATGTAGTGTCTCTACTTTAAAGAGTCCTCTCCTGCTGATGTTCAGGTGTATCTCAGTATGTAGTGTCTCTACTTTAAAGAGTCCTCTCCTGCTGATGTTCAGGTGTATATCAGTATGTAGTGTCTCTACTTTAAAGAGTCCTCTCCTGCTGATGTTCAGGTGTATATCAGTATGTAGTGTCTCTACTTTAAAGAGTCCTCTCCTGCTGATGTTCAGGTGTATATCAGTATGTAGTGTCTCTACTTTAAAGAGTCCTCTCCTGCTGATGTTCAGGTGTATATCAGTATGTAGTGCCTCTACTTTAAAGAGTCCTCTCCTGCTGATGTTCAGGTGTATATCAGTATGTAGTGTCTCTACTTTAAAGAGTCCTCTCCTGCTGATGTTCAGGTGTATATCAGTATGTAGTGTCTCTACATGTCTCCATGCTTTAATGTTCAAAAAGCTCTTTATTGTTCTCATACTGCCTGTGCTGCAGCACCTCTTTTCACCCTCTGTCTGAAACCAGAGCCCAGTCTGCTCTGATTGGTTAGCTGGCCGGCTCTGTTGTGATTGGTCAACCAGCTTAAACTTTCTGAAACTAAAGTAAGGAGTCCAATGGAGGCGTTTTTGGTACCTGGGTCAAACTAAAAAAAAACAATTTTAAAATGTAAAAAACCATGTATACATCACTCAGGGGACATTACATTGACTTACATGCATTTCCTGGAGACTTATCCTAACCCTAAATCTAACCAAGTCTTCACCCTAAAATGAATGATTCCCCTCCATTATGTCTCCACACGTGACTGTGTAAACAGATTCAGGTCCCACAAGTATACTAATGCTAGGCCACACACACACACACACACACACACACACACACACACACACACACCATCATCGGCTGTCACTCGTAGTCGAGTATGATTGTCCTCCTTCTTGGTCCTTGTGGGTCTTCAGGTGGGCGAAGAGGCCGATTCTGGACCCGATTATTCTTGTGCAATGTGGACATAGGAATGTAGTGGTGGAGGGTTTGGGTTGGACCTGTTTGGTGGTTGCTCTCTCCTTCCTGAGTCTGCGCTTGTCTTGTGGCATGGCAGAGGTCATCACTATATAGTGCAACACCCTCACGGACAAGGTTTCTCCAGGTCGCCATGTCTTCCCAAGGTCTATGTGGCACTTCTTTAGGTTTGTTTTTATGCTATCTTTGTACCCTTCTCTATTCTATCTCCAACACACACACACACACACACACACACACACACACACACACCCCCACACCACCCACTTTGAGTCACATTGAACCTGTGAAGGAAAGTATTTGAATGAACTCTCAATGGCCTTCTAACATGAATGAATGAAGGATCAATTCATTTTAAATGTTTGTAATAACATAAAAGCACAAGGTTACATACTGTACGGTACGCAGATGCCAAATATTTCTATGGCGGCCACATCCTTGAACCTTTTAAGATTGTGACTAATTGAAGTGTTTTAAGAAGTTCACTTGGAACATTGAATGTAAAGTGTATTCCTTATCCACGCTCAGTCTAACATCCACACGGGTGTAATAGTAACTAATTTGGCTTACAGTTGTGTTGTGTGGGGTTATATATTAATGTTTCCTGTAGGATTTGACTGGCCTGTTTAAATAACAATGCAGAGACTTTGCATTTGATTGAACGAGTGCATGGCTTGATAAAATCACATCTTTCCGATTGCTCGGACTAAAGCAGCTCACAAGAACTTCACACTCAACTCTGTGCTATCCCGGCGATACACCTGCCGATATAAGGTTGACTGAATAAACTAGTAGAAAGTAGAAATTACCAGATGATTTGGACGCATTCTCCTCCCTTGAGGCCATCTGTATCTGCTGCATCCCGAGCCAAGCGCTGCCCAAAAACTGGTGTGTGATTAAATAAATAAAATCCAGAGAGTTTGTTTTTTTAATACCAGAATGAAATTGTGTTGAGCCAAAACTTTCTTGGCGCCGACAACGCTGTAGAGACTAGTTTATTAAAGACACTTAGGCTTGGATACTGAATTATTTACATACTGTTGATGTTATTGTACATGCTGCTTAATTATATATCATCCATCCCTTTTAATTCATTAATGCTTATAAACGTACATCTGCTGCACGGTTTACGGGCTATACTGCAATCATTAGAAAGGATGCCAAGTTTCAGACTCCTGATTGTAAATAGAAAGTTCATAAATAGTGATTTCTCCTATCAATACACAGATCCATACAGTAGTTAAATGACTTTTGGTCAATAAAGGGGTTTAACTGGATGAGTACTTTGCATAAACACAGGGATTATTTCCAAAGACAAAGCTCTGTAGTATATGGATCATGCAAACGATGCTGTGTTACATTATGATTCTTCTTTTATGCCCTTTTAAGTTCATTAAAACCTGCCTATCTACATTTACATCAGGGGGTCAACTCTATGGGATTAGTTTTGTTTCATGAAGATAAAGCAACACTTTCTCATAATAAAGCAACACTATGAGTTTACGCTACGCTCCACGCTACGTGTAAACAACTCAGACAGGCTGTATGTTCCACTAACAGACGGTATGAAAGTATAAACGGGTCTCAAATCAACTCGACATCATATTAATAACGATACAAATATAAGACTGACAACAAGAACAAGCCACAGAAGTCGTATCACAGTTTATCCTGGGCGGAGCTCTCCACAGCTGATACAATTATTTTTCAAGCTCGTGTGTCTTTTTGTAGTCCTCGCTGTACGCGTCCGCATATCGGCATCGCAACCACAACCCTCACACACTGGTACTGAAGTGCATCAAAGTCTTCCTTTGGAGCCAAATATACCAACAGATTTATGTAAACGACAGAAGAAGTGATTGAAATGTGTATTTCCTGGTTATTCCACAAAGGCCACGCCCCTGATACATCTGCCTATACCAGTGGTTCCCAAACTTTTTCAGTCGGGCCCCCCTTGGGTAATTGGAAATATTTTCCGGACCCCCCAACCCGGTTCCCATCTATATTGGTAGGATTCATTGTATATTGTTGTAAAAACATTACATTTTCTGCTGATAATAAGAAGATACAAAGATACAACTATAATTTTATATTTTATTATGGATTACACATGAACAAAAGTGCTTGTAATAGATACTGTGAATTAATGGCCTAATTAAAACTGGTTGGCCTTCTTCCCCGAGTAGTAGATTTTTAATTTCAAATTTCTTTAAGGAAAATATATTAACTACTATTTCTACTGCAGGTTGCAAACGATCACTTTACCATTCCTATTCCACACTAGCTTATCAGTGACTTGTGTGTGCTTGCTTTCCCTCGCAGATCTTCTCAAAGTGGGCTGTTGTTTTGAGACTCTCTCAGTTCATTCTCAATGTTCAGCTTTGATCTGTATTTCGTTTTGATGGCAGCAACAGCAGAAAAGCCTCTCACACAAGTAGGATGTTGCAAAAGGCAGCATTAGCCCACAGCTCTCTGACCAATGAGATATTTTCGAGCAGTGTTTGTTTACAATTTAATAATATAATAATAATACATTTGATTTATATAGCACACTTTAAAACAACGTCATCTCAAGGTGCTTCACAAAGCTAAAAGGAGAAAATAATAAAAAAAAACATCTTCCCGCGCCCCCCCCTGCAGTACCTCCGCGACCCACCGGGGGTCGCGCCCCACAGTTTGAAAACCACTGGCCTATACCGTTATAGAATATCACCAGTTGTTCGGCCCACATCTTATTCGGTAACACCTGCACCATCTTCATCCACGTTTATACATATACATTTAATATTTTATTATTATCCACCTTTTTGTTTTATGTCCTTTTATTTAAAACATTCTTTGAGACTTCATCTTCTGGTTCAAATTTCAATAAATGTAATTTGTATAATCACTCTTTTGTCTTTATTCCACATAAACATTTTAGAGATTCCACTAAAATCTGTTGATTATTCGTATCTTCCTCAGGCTAGGAAAAGTATGTTGAGTTTTTAAAGCTAAATGTTTATAATTTTCTCACAGGCTATATGAAACCACACAGTGTTCATCCATTGTGTGAATGCTTCAGCTCTTCAGACCAACATAGTGAGATGTGAGCATGCTCCTAATGGTGTTGGTATGCAGCCTAGGTCAGGTCTGTTTCATAAAGCAAATCTGCCACTTTTATATTGTAGAATTTGTTAAATTAAAGCAGTCTTTAATTGTTTGTCCTAAACATAGCAATATATGCTTTTGAAATGTAACATGTCTTTGAAAAAATAATAGTATACAGTTTATATTGTGTATCACCTTTAGCTTGAAAATACATAGATGTGTTTTTCAATTATTTAACAGCAGCAGTGTGTTCAGGTATTATAATATTTAAAGTTGGAATAAAGTATAAACTACACATCACAAGTCTAATGCACAGCAATAAGAGAAGTCCGATATGTTCATGAAACTCCCCAGGAGACACCGACACTAACGTGGCCGAGTGGACTCCGGAGTTTGCTGCATGAGTTGCTCTGTATGATCTGTGGTGTAGTGGGCTGTCACTCAAAAACTGAGTAGCCAATGGGGACGCACCCCTGAAAGTCCCGCCCACCTGGGACGTTTGTGTCAAAATCTCAAACAAAAAATGAGGGATTTCAAACGAGAAGAGCTGCAGCGAGAGCAAAAGTCTGATCATTGAGAAAGAAGCAACAAGAACTGCAAACAAAAACCTCTGTTAAAACAAAGAAAAAAGACTTATAGTTTATGATTACACAAATGATTTGTTTGCAACTTATAGTTTTATTTTTGAAAAAAAAATTATTTGCTTGACTCAGTTTTTTCTCCTTTTAAACTCAGTTTTGCTTTATTCTGAGAAAGTGTTGCTTTATCTTTATGATACAAAACTAATCCCATAAAACTCAAACACACAGTGGGCCAACATTAAAAAATGGGTTCTAGTCGAGGGCTGGACTGGTTCCATGTTTATTGCAGAACGTATTGAAATGAACTTATTGCACATATTAAACCTGGAACTAACAAAGCTTAAATTATTGCCTATAAAAACAACATTAAATAATCAGTTGCATTCATTTCTTATGGCTCTATCTGCAGCTTCTCCAGACTCATTCTTATGGCTCTATCTGCAGCTTCTCCAGACTCATTTCTTATGATTACATTTCTCCACAGGCCAACAACAGCTTCAACAAAACTATTCCCCTCAAAGAGAAAACCAAACATGCCCTGCTGTCGTGAGAGAGAAAGTGCAGAAGGAAGCATCCTTTGAACTCAGTGTGCTGCTCTGTGATGCTAGCTCAGATACTTGGCGTCTCATCTTGGGTGCAAGGTCATCAATGTTTGGGTCAGGCTCTGAGCGAGGAGACCCTCAGGATGGAGGGAAGGTGTGCGTGCAATATACCGGCGGGCCAGATCTAATAGGAATTAGAAATGATCCTGCGGGCTGAAATTAAATCCACCAAAGGCCTGATTTGGCCCCCGGGCCTCGAGTTTGACACATGTGGTTCACATTAACATTCAGTTGCTACTTTCTCTCTCTGCTTACTTCTTATACTTCAGAAACTCAAGGCATATCTAATATGAATAAATCAATGTGACAGTCAACAACGATTGCTTAAAAAGAAAACCGAACTGTCACAGCGACATGAGGGGTGGAGTTAAATTAAGGATTAACAGACTATCGTTCATATTTTCTTTAAGACTTCAGTGACAGGACTCCATCTGTTCCACAACGTTACGCTACGCTTCTGTCCTTCGATGGATTCCACCGCACATCCTCAAATCCCACCGAGATAGAATGACAGGGACCATCTTAGGAAACTAATACAGCACATGTTAGTTACCTCTAAAATGTAAAGTACATTTTAGTGTCGCAATACGGCCCACACACAAAGCAAGGTGGTGAGTTAAGTGTGGGATAACATGCAGGAGTCTAGGATGAGGATTGGAGCCTCAGGAGTTTCATTTCTTCTGGAATCTCGACTTTTTTCTCAGCAATTTTGACTTGATTTGGACTTTACTCTAAGTAAAACGAGTAAAGCACATGTTAGTAACCCCAGAAATGTAATTGCTATGTTATAATTTGTCTAATGTTGCATGTGGTGAACTAACATTTAGGAATACAAGAAGAGGATTGACAGTCCCTTTTTCCCCTTGACATTTTTTCCGCAGCAATTTTGAACTTGACTCTAAAAATTCTGACCTTTCTCAGAGGAATTCTGACTTTGTATTGTAACACGACAATTAACGACATTAAACACAACACACCATTAAATAAAGACTTACTGTAGACACAGTATTATACAGCTTATGATGAATTGATGTCATAAAACACCATTGAAGACAGCAGTTATTTTTAGTGTGATGAAAGCGTTTACGTAAATAATCAGTGCCATTATGTTGTCTTTGGATGCCGTTGCTGTGGTGTAAAATGAAGATAAGGCTTTAAATCAAAGCTCCTTTTGCTCTGGTCATTATAATGGTTTTGTTTTCCGTGAACCTGAATATGCATCTCACTTGAATGTGTGCCGTAATTTCAGGTAGAATTGCAGAATGAATGTCAAGACGGACGCTCTTATAGGGCAGTTATTCTCAGACGCTCTTCCTGTTTTTCCTTTCTTTAATAACACCTCTAATCTTTACAAATACGCTCCATTATGTGTGGTGTGTGTGTGTGTGTGTGTGTGTGGTCTGTGGTGTGTATGTGTGTGTGTGTGTGTGTGTGCGTGGACTGTACACCACATTCTCTTCATTAGCTGCAACAGGATGTAATTGGAAATCTCAGTAACAATAATATCAACACAGGCCTACATCAGCAATATGTTCCAAGCTCACAACAACAAGTTTATCATGGCGTTTATTTCCTTGGCAGCAACAGAATCCTAGTAAATTGCACTGCAAAGTCTTGTCATCTTGATAGCTGTTGTACTTGCACACATCTCTGTTTTTTTACTCTCCGCTGGCTGAGATTAATGGCTCCTGCAGCCGGCACTGACAACAGCGTTTATTGAGGGAGGGCTACGGATATGGGATGCCTGTTATTTCAGGATATCTCCGTCTCTTGCTTTTTCTCATTCTCCCTGTGTCCCTCTTCTTTACCACTTTGCTGTGCGCACCAGAGGGAAGGCACACAGGGAGCATGTGAGGAAGAAGGTAGATATGGCATGACAGGCCTGCAGTTGTGATGTCTCAATTTATGATCCACCTCCCACATTCTCCTTAAATTCATCGCCCTAATACCGATTATTGCCATCCTACCACTTCTGCTTCCATTTTGGTTGGTTGTCTGTCTGTCTGTGTTTGTCTCCCGGGCTGGGCGTGGCTGACCTATAAATATTTCAGTCCCTGGTGAATGATGTTTTGCGGGATTTCCTCAACCGGTTTGTTTTTGTTTACATCGACGATATCTTGATCTTTTCCAAGAGCCTGGAGGAACACCAGAATCACGTCAGCCAGGTTCTACAGAGACTGCTAGAGAACAAGCTGTACGTCAAGGCTGAGAAGTGTGAGTTTAACCAGGAACGTGTCAGCTTCCTTGGATTTATCATCAGACAAGGCAGGCTGGAGGCGGATCCTGGAAAGATTCTCGCTGTCTCTGAGTGGCCAGTCCCCACGACGGAAGGAATTGCAGAGGTTCCTGGGTTTCGCCAACTTTTATCGCCGGTTCATTAAAAACTTCAGCAGGATCGCAGCTCCACTCTCCAGTCTCACTTCCATCAAAGTCAAGTTCTCCTGGACCTCTGAGGCTAACGAGGCCTTCTCAGACTCAAGTCTCTGTTCACTTCTGCTCCCATCCTCATCCAGCCGGACTCCAGCAAACAATTTGTTGTTGAGGTTGACGCATCAGACATCGGAGTGGGCGCTGTCCTGTCTCAGACAGCAGGGCCAAACAACAAGCTTCACCCGTGTGCTTTTTTCTCTCGCCGTCTCTCCCCTCCCCTGCGGAGAGAAACTATGATGTGGGCAACAAGGACTGCTGGCAGTGAAGATGGCTTTGGAGGAGTGGAGACACTGGCTCGAGGGCAGCGAGCAGCCATTTCTGGTTTGGACCATAACAATTTGGAATACATCAGCCCAAGCGGCTGAACTCCCGACAAGCTAGGTGGGCTCTCTTCTTCGGCCGCTTCAACTTCTCCCTCACCTATCGCCCTGGTTCCAAAAATACCAAGCCCGATGCTCTGTCCATCGTTCTCGTCTGTGAGTCCAGTAACCTCTGCTGACTCAATACTCCCCCTGAGTTGTGTTGTGGAGCCATCACCTGGGAGATTAGTAATTCCATTCAAGAGGCCCTTTTGGAAAACCCGACCCAGGAAGTGGTCCGCCTAACCGTCAGTTTGTTCCCAACTCTGTTCGTTCCCAAGTCCTGCAGTGGGTCCACAGTTCCTGTTTCTCGAATCATCCCGGTGCCAATCGAACACTTTCTCTCCTCCGAAGACACTTCTGGTGGCCTACAGTCGACAGGGACACAAGGGAGTTTGTGTCAGCTTGCACAACCTGTGCTAGGAACAAGGCCTCCCATCAGAAACCCGCTGGGCTGCTCCAACCCCTTCCAATCCCTAGTCGACCCTGGTCACATATAGCCCTGGACTTTGTCTCCGGTCTGCCTCCCTCTCAAGGGAACACAACCATTCTAACAGTCGTCGATCGTTTCTCTAAGTGTGCACACTTTGTTGCTCTACCCAAGCTCCCTTCAGCCCTGGAGACCTCCAAACTTCTAACCCAGCATGTTTTCCGTCTACACGGTATCCCAGCTGACATTGTCTCCGACCGTGGCCCAATTCACATCTCAGGTTTGGAAGGCTTTTTGTCAGTCTCTTGGAGCTTCAGTTAGTTTAACATCTGGCTTTCATCCCCAGTCCAACGGCCAAACTGAGAGGTCAATAATCCCCCCGCTCACTCCGGAGCCTCAGCTGAGGATCTCCATTCCCTCGCTTTTTGTATCCCTTTCCTGGACTATATTAACAACAGTTAGTATCCCCCGTCACGATTTGAAATTAAAAACCTTTTGCTGCAAACTCCTGTTTTTCTGTCCGTGTTTGTATTGTGGGTTCAGTCCTGAAAAGCGATCACGGAGCTTAACAACCACTGATAATGCCTTGATGCCCACAACATGTACACTGACTGTAATATTCTCGAGAACTGATTGAAATGCTTAAATTCAGCTTCCTTACCAAGACGTAGAGACAGTATATGTAACAGTAGCAAGTGCAAAATGTTGAATCAAACCAAGTCCAAATTCTTCCTAAATGTGTCACCCTGATACCACCTATTGCCATTATACCACTGATAATGCCTTCGACACCCACACATGTACACTGACACGGTTAAAATGCTTAAATGCAACTATTGTACCAAGACGTAGAGAAAGTATAATTAACAGTACAGCTAGTGCAAAAGGTTGAATCAAACCATGTCCAAATTCTTCACCCTAACCACCTTTTGCCATCCTACCACTGATAATGCCTTCGACACCTACGCAGGTGCACTGATTGTAAAACTTCTCCAGAACCAGTTAAATGCTAAAGTTGCAGCTTCCTAACCTAGACCTAGAGAAAGTTCATGTTACAGTACAGCAAGTGCATAGGATTTAATCAAAAGAAGCCCAAATGTTTGCCCACAGCAGTCAGATTGGAGAGTAAAGGTTATAAAAACTGTCAGGATTCTCATAACGGTGACATTGACCTCATCTTCCTGACGCCATGGTGGGAAATCAGATTGGACAATGGAGCGAGAGTAGAGCCGACTACTCTCTGTTAATAATTCATCCATCGCTCCCAGGTGGGACTTAATCCGAGACACTGAAAGGTGTCTTTGGACCTGAATAGGTTTCATTCTCATCTGAATTAATTCTCCTTGAGCATTGTCCTGTTGTACGGTTCTTCAGAGGGACTCAGGGGATGAGGACTTTTTAAAATGCTTCAGGAATTCAATGTGCTTCAACATTGAGCTGATGATAGTATTGTGTCCTGCGTTGCCATTGAGCTGCGTGTTACCAGATGACTTAATAGACACGGCTTTAACTCAATCGACCTCTCCTGGCTGTCAGGTAGACGGCCATTGACAAGCTTAACAATGCACTGCTGCAACAATGATTAATTTTTGTAATCAGTTTGTCTTTTCAAATGTTTCGGAAAGCTCTTGAGGAAAGAAAATAATAACAATGCCGAAAGGAAAAGCAATTATAAGAGATTGAAGCAATTAACGGTTGTTTTTTGCTAGCTGTGTATTTGTAGTAGGGTTAGGGTTAGTCTGTCTTCCCCAATGGTCCAGTTTTCAAATTTGACCACCCATCTACAGCCTCACTCTCCAAATAAAGTAAACACATTTTTTAAGTGCTATAGTCCTGCCTTCAAGTATTTGTTAAAAGCCTAGAAGCTGCGTTTTTGTAGACATAGTTGTTAACCGTGAATACAGCGAGTTAGAATAATTTACCCGATCAGATTTCGAAGCATTTATGACCTGCTAGAGATCAGGTCGAGAGTGAATTGAAGGGATTTTGAAATGCAGGATTTGGCCAAGGTGTCATCGTTAAATTGGGATGACTTTAGAGGAGTTGTATTTATTTAGCTTGAGAACTTGTTGGGGACATCCAGCACTTTATTTCAACAACATAACCTATTGTTCCATGTTTTTTGTTCAGACATACATTCCTGAATACTGAATATTAAATTAGTGATATATATATATGTCCCAGTGGCTGCATATATAGACACAAGGATGGAGCCTTGGGGAAAGAAGTTTCAATGACCACTAGAAAAAGATATGGATAAATAAGATTTAAACTAGTCGCATTCACAGCAGCCTAGTCCGGTTGAATCGAACCCTGGTGCGTTTAGCCGCTTGGTGCGGTTCATTTGGGTCGGTGTGAACGCAGTCCGAGACCTCTGAAGTGAAACTAAACAACCGGACTCTGGTCCGCCTAAAAGAGGTGGTCTCGGAGCGCTTGCTAGTGAACTCTGGAGCGGTTCATCGCTGGTGTGAACGCAGTCCGCACCAAAACATAGGAAGTGTAGTATTTACGCGTCACAAGAACGCGGATGTCTTCAAAAATCTTTAGCGAAAGACTCTGAAGATTTTGAAGATATCCACGGTTGTTTATTAAAGAGTGAAGCAGAATGAAGTGTCGTAACAGTAAAAATGCTCCGTCAACTATAAAAGTCCGAGCCACCTGTCGTCTGTGAAACCTCCTCCTGACTGCAGAACGTCTCTCATTATATGTGTTATCATTTTTTTTAACGGACGTTGTCTGATTATATAATCGTATGCGCGGGCCGCTAGAGTCTGTTGATCTCCAGATTAACAGCAGCATGAGAATAACCTGCCGAAAGTGCGGATGCTCCATGGCGGAGGCTCCGGTAGAAATTGCCAGGATTTGCGGTTTTACCCCCTTAATGTCTGACCAATGGTTGAACAGCATTTCCGTGCACATGACTTGTGTTTAAAGTTTATAGTCCGTTTGAGTTTTGCCCGTGTTAACGGAAACCGAACCTACAAACTGTCGTCTGGTGCGCACCAGCGGACTATTAGGTGTGAATGCGACCTAAAGCAGTATCCCCAACGCCAACCCACTTTTCGTCTTCCGATATGAAATAGTATCATCTTCCAAGTTTTTAATGCAAAGTTCTCATTTACCTTTGTCTTTGATATGAAACTATATATTTTTGGAAGTCATCTTCGGATCCGGGAACCTGTGTCCGCCATTTTAATCTATATTCTGACATTTTAGGCAAAATCTTGTCATCCAAAGGGACATACACTTTAACATTGTAAATATGGGGTTAAGTATCTTTGGGGTGGGGTCGATCTTGTGACTCTGTGATTTTCACATCAGGGCACACCCAAGCTACAGCTGCTATTATTGGGCAGGCTACTACAAAGTAATGGTTTGTTGCAGCCAAAGACTTTCTTATTTGTCGATTCAATGGTCCCTCAAAAATGCGACAATGACATCAAACAGGAAGTCCTTTTGGAAGTCTTGAATTCATCGAAAGCCAAAATTGGTGAAAGACTCAACTTTAATTAAACACTTAATGGAAGCCCTTTTAAAAAGTGTTATCGTCTCTTGCTCGGATCATAAGTCTGGCTCATGTTAGTCATTCACAGCGTCTTCAATATGAATCAGTCACCAGGATTTGTGTGCTGATTCAATATTGTGAGAGCAGTGCTTGTGTCACCGTCATTTATCAGACACAAAGAGCCGGATGAGAAGCAATTCCCTTCCTTCGCCACCTGATGTTGTCTCTCAGGATCCGCAATTTTGGCAGATAAGTGTCCTTATCCGGTGACAGGGTCCCTCCTTGAGGTTAACAATCCCTCTTATTCTGTTGTGCCATCCAGAATCCATCATATCTCCCCGGACACAAGCACAGAGAAGATGAAGCAAGCCTTCTCCATGACCATTCATCTCCTCTTCCTCTTCCTCTTCCTCTGATCTTCTTTAGCGCAGGACGAGCTGAATAACAATTCTCTTTGACAACCGTTTCCAACTATTTCCCCCTCTTTTACTTCTGACACCAATATGTTTGAATATCCATATTGTGGATTTAAGTTTATGGGCCTTTCAATTTATGTATTCAAAGGGAGAGGAGAATAAAGTCAGTTTCTTACGCTTTTGTTATCCCAAATTGTTACTATGCCTCTCGGAAACATTTATAGATTAGCTTCTTATTAGCAACCCCCCACTTTAAATGTTCTCCTATCGACTGATTGATTGATTGATTGAAAAGTTTATTAACAGCTTGTATATTGGGTACAGTACAGTACAGCTCAAAACATACAATTGTTAGGGGATGCAGACCAGAGAAAGACTTTCATCTTGTTTACATCAGGGTCCCCCATTTCCAATTCATCATATCATTTAAGACATGTAAGACATATTTGACATACAGATGGGTTATTTACAATTTACATACAGGTGGTTTTTTACATACAGATTTCTTATTTACAATTTTCATTTTAGATTTGGTTCTAATACATCCTAACCGGACATTTAAGACCAACCAAGTCTACAGATATACAGTTAGTAACAGAGTCTAAAATGCGAGTAGATACATAGATGGGGGGGGGGGGGGAAGCTGTCCATTGTACGACAGGTTGAGATTTGTACCATTACCGGGGCCAGTTTTGCAATGCTCTCCCCCGAAGCTGCTCTTTAAGAGAGGCTTTGAAGGTAAGTATAGTTTTACTTTCCTTTACAGTTGTGGGAAGAGCGTTCCACCTTGATGTGGCATAATATCGAAACGTGTATTCCCCCTTTTTTGTGCCAAATCTGGGTTTCACATGATTTGTCGAGCTCCCTCTGGTGTTATGATCATGGTATTCACTGACCTTTGGGAAGAACTTTGACATGTACATGGGTACCATAGAGGTGTAGTGGATCTATAGACCATTGCAAGAAGCTGTACTCTGTCGTCTACTCTAAGCCATCCTAGGTTGTCAAAGTGGGCAGAGGTGAGGTGGGTTCTAGAGGAAAGGTCAAGCAGTAGTCTGACCAGTTTATTTTGCGATGTTTGAAGTTTTATTTTTAGCGCCTTGGAGGTGCTATGGTACCATGATGTGCAAGCATAGTCATAGTACCCTTGAATGAGGGCTCCTGCCAGAGTCTTCAGGGTGTTGTTGTTTACCAGAGAGGAGATCCGGTATAGGAATCTAGTTCTTTGATTGACCTTTTTTTATTACATTGGATGCCA
Source organism: Harpagifer antarcticus (assembly GCA_902827135.1). Lineage (NCBI taxonomy): Eukaryota > Metazoa > Chordata > Actinopteri > Perciformes > Harpagiferidae > Harpagifer > Harpagifer antarcticus. The sequence goes on along the minus strand of CADEHL010001052.1, from coordinate 351,523 downwards.
TTTTGTCACAGGAGAGGTTTGCCTCAAGAATAGATCCTAGGTCATTTCCTTCTTACTTGTGACAATAATGTCGCCCACTACAACTGAAAAGTCGTCGGATTTGCTGAGATGATGTTTTGAACCGAAGAGAATGGACTCTGTTTTACCCAGGTGTAATGATAATTTATTATCGGCGAGCCAGGTGCAGATTCTGTCGAGCTCGGAGCTGAGGGTTTTTTCAACCTGCAATCTGCTCCTGTCCGAGACCAGCAGGGCTGAGTCGTCCGCGAACAGGAACAAGTTGCAGTCACATGCTGATGACATGTCATTTGCATAAATTAGGAACAGTAACGGACCTAATATGCTTCCTTGTGGAACACCACAGCTCACTGGGAGGGGGGGGGGGACAGAGTACCGTTTACCTCCACCATCTGTTCTCTCCCCTCCAGGTAGGATTGCATCCAGCTCACCGATAGTTGATCAAAACCAATTGCTTTTAGCTTGTCAATCAGAATGGGGTGATTGACAGTGTGGAAAGCCTTTTGTAGGTCCAGCATCACCATGCCGCAGTACCTGCCCTCGTCCACCTCTTGTTTGATGTGGTCGCTCAAATAAAGAAGGCATGTGTCAGTGGAGTGGGATGTTCTAAAGCCAGATTGAAATTCATAGATTAGTTTCTTTTCCGCGAGGTACTTTTCGACCTGTTCATATACCAATTTTTCCATGACTTTCGAGATGGAGGTAAGTATAGAAACAGGGCGGTAGTTGCCTGGGGGGGGGGCTTTGGTCAGTGTTTAGGGGGGGGGGGCTTTGGTCAGTGTTTAGGGGGGGGGAGCTTTTGGTCAGTGTCTCGAGATGGAGGTAAGTATAGAAACAGGGCGGTAGTTGCCTGGGTCCAATTTGCTGCCCTTTTTGTGCAGGGGGGTTACTCTTGCAATTTTGAAGTCTCTGGGTACTTTCCCCTGTTTTATGGAGAGGTTAATTATGTGAGCTATGACTGGTGAGATGGCGGTTGCTGTGTCTCTGAGGAATTTGGAGGGGATATTGTCGTGACTCAGTTGCCTTGTGCCTTCTCTGTCAGAGAGAAACCATTATACATGTTATTTGTATTACCATACATGTTAACTCCTTGTGTCTATTAACCTGATCAAATGTTATATTTGACCTTTTTAAAGTTCTTAACACAGCGGTTCCTCACCTCTGGGCCGCGGTCCCCTTGTGGTCAGTGGAGGCATTGCAAGTGGGCCGCCAAATAATTTGCAAAACATGATTATGATTATGATTTTACTTTCTTGATCCTCCTTAGCAACAGTCATTGCAGTCCTTGACAGCAGTCTGTTCTACTGGATTAACAACGTGTCACATGTTCTCAATGGACCAATCAGAATCGAGTATTCAACTAAAATTGAACTATTCACATCTTAAACTGCACTGTAACTTTTTCTTTTAATGTTTATTTTATTATCTTTTCTTTTTAATGACTGATTTTAAATGCCATTTTCTTAATGTCTTTCGTTTTTTGTAAAGCACTTTGAATTGCCTTGTGTTGAAAGGTGCTATATAAATAAACTTGCCTTGCCTAAACCATGTAATACATTACATTACATTGCATTTAGCTGATACAAATGTCAATTTGTTACTGATAGCCAGCTCCTTGTCTAATTAAAATAAAAAGTACTCTGAGAACTTTATTTAGCCTCCGTATTGTTTATGGTTGAATGTGGGCCGCGAAGATTTTTTAGATTCTTAAGTGGTCCCTGAGTTGAAAAAAGTTGGGAACCGCTGTTTTAACAAATAATCTGAGGGCAATTTCTTGTTTGTTTTTAACTTGTGATGTGTCATTTTGTAAAGCACTTTGAGCTGCATGTGTTGTATGAAAAGTGCTATATAAATAAAGCTTTATTATTATTATATACTTCATTTCTAATCAGTAATTCGCTGAAGGCACCGGCATGCAGCCACATTACGCCAGAAAAAGTGCACTGCTGTTTACCCACTCGCCTCCTCACACCGCCACACCCCGACCTGCTTTCAAGCCCCAGTGGCATTCCTCTATTCAGCTGATGAAAGAGATTGCTTGGGTCTTGCACTAATGAATTGGCATTATTATTAAATGATGTTCGTAAATTATGAACCAGTTTGCTCCCAGTGAATGGCGCAGGAGATTTAAAAACCCACATCGTCAATTAGGAGGCGCAGCGAGCACTGCGTTGTGGAGTTGAACTAGATTTTGGATGCAGGTTGGGAAGTTTCATTTATAGCTCACTGGCGCCGCCTTGTGGTCTGAAGTCAAACACCCTTTAAATAATAGCTCTCTCTTGCAAGCAACGCATTATATTATGAAACATTTTTAATTAAGCATGAGTATCAAACCAACAGGAGGGTTTGTGTGAAAAATGTTTATGTTTTCATCATACAAGGAAGTATCTTGTTGGCTTACGTATCTAAAGGCATGGGATAACACATTGATACATGGTTGAAATGGAGTGTCTCCTTCATTAGGGCTGATGTCGGGTCCCGTCCTCAGCCACAAGGGGGAAGACGAACGGAGAAGATTCAAAGCCGGGAGCTTCTCATCTCACTGATCAAATACACTTCTTCTTTCCCATTTCAAATTCTGCTTTGTTGTTAATGATGTTGACAAGAACTTCAGTCAACTCTTGATGAATGAGCATTTGACAAATGCAAATTAGCAAATGTTAATTAGGCTTTTGATCCAAATGGGTTTTCAGAAGCATATTTTTGTTTTAATCTCTCCCTGAAATGTGTTGATTATCTGGCAGGAGGATTGTGGGATTCAATGCCCGCTGCACATCTGCTCAGGGTCATCCTCACAGTGACACCTGGTGGCGGATGGCAGACAGAAGCATCTCAGACTTTATTACAAGATTTTAAAACACTCACTATAGTACCGTTTTACAGGAAAATACAAGCACTTGATCACGTCTTTTATTTGATTAATCTATTCTCTACGTTTACTTGTATCTAACCATTAATATATCCTGTAACTGTGTGAATTAAATCATTTTATTCCACCCCTTGTTAGACTCATTTTGACCCGAAACAACTATGAACAAACAAGCAGCAGCATTTCAATGTGTCCATTGTTACATGTTTAAAACACACAGGCCAATATTTCTCTCTTGCCACTTTCCCTCCGTTAGCGTGGACAGCTGTTGACATTGCTCACATACTGTATTTTTAGTTATGAGGTAATGGCCAAATAAAGTATGTTTAAACAATCTCTTGAGATGCATTTGAAACACTGTCTAGTGTAATTGTGAGTTGCCTCAAATGGATCGAAACAAGCCGGACATTAAGTGCGAAACTATGGTGTTGCAGGTTTTATTAATTAGTTAGGATTGTATAATGCAGCTGGGACTAATATGTACATTCTCCCATTTGTGAACACACCATTAAAGATCCCTCCCATTTGTACAAAGAAGAGGCTGATGCTCTTCCTTTAGGCGGGTTTTTCAGTCAGTATAACAAGGAAATGCATTTTTGTACATGTCTCATATTTCATTTACTCTATCTACCCTGCATGTCATCCCCTGCGAGTGAAAGTCTTACAGTGCAGTGTGATTGGACACATTCCAGTCCCATACTTCACTGACCAGATGTCTGTCCCACGCAGCAGAGAGGCTATACAGTTTCCAGCCATAATGTATGAACGCTCGCACATAATCACAGGATGTATCTGTCTCCATCAGCTCTGAGTCACCATATCTATGCGCGGGAAGTGAGGAGTAAAAGACATCTTTTGCTGGAATCTTCTCAGTGAATATATATCTCCCCAATCCCCTTGCCGTTCACTTTCATTTCTGCATCTGCGACATGGTGCCATTTAAATTCCCCGGTGTTCATCAGATCGCGGTAATAACACCATTCAGCTTTATGTTCCACCCATGCCTGAGTTAATGGGCGAAGAGAAAGTCACTTAATGCCTATTTACTGTGGCGCAACCCTGCAATTTAACAAGGCTGGATTACAGCGAGTCTCTGTAACTAGCAGTCCGGGAGAATACAGAAATCATGCCGTCATTTAAGGGCTTTTATTCTTTCCCTCAAAGCAGCTTAAAGGTGGAATTATGTGATCATAAATCATCCTTATCTGTGGAATTACGGGGTTTCTGCTTTTGTCATATTTGACTTTCACCCTGACTGTCTGCGCTCGTGATGGATTTCACAGCGCTGTCACATCCAGTGGCTGAAGGGGGGGTTATAAAGGGGGGAGGTCAAACTCCAGACCCACTGAGGCTCGAAAGGAAATGATGTCATCCTTAACTGGACTACCATGACTCATTATTTGCCAGCTGTGCTTTAAAGCTCCATTGAAACCCTCTGGCAGTGCCACAGTAACTTTATGAGGAAAAACACCTCGGCCCTTGCCTGTCTCAGTCAACATCTTCTCCAACAAAAACCTCTCCATGTTTTTGTCTCCATGTTTTTGTCTGCATGCTCTTGCCTCACACATTTATAGAGCCTTGTTAGCAGGCGGTATTTTCCTTTCTGCAACAGTGAAATGTGGCAAAAGTTTAAAGCCGTATGCAGGATTTATTATTCTCTTTTTGGAGCAGAAGGCGAATGTGTTTCATTCCATCACGGCTCACTGGAGATCCAGTTTAGATCATCTCCTTGCCAAACCTCTATGTGCATTGTGAGTTTAATGATATGCACACAAAGTCATGAAATGATTAAGGATGCAGGTGTACAAACATCGCAAAGTAATTAACATTTTATTGACTTTGTTGCAGTGATTTACATTCTCATCCCGCACACAGATCAGCAAACCGCTAAACCTACACACCGTATATTCAGCAATAAGGAACGTCCTCAAAGTGTGGGACTGTGAGATGTCAGCAGCACATGGTGGGTGGGACAGAAGGCAATCAACACTGAGTCTGAGTACACAGCTATACATAGCAGGGTGGCCATATGTATACATTTAGCCGGCTTCCTGTGCAAGTGAACATTATGGGAAATTGTGTGTGAGATATGCACGTAGGCAAACACTGCAACCACTGATGACCCCGGTTATTTCAGCCCACTGACTACACACAATGACTGATTTGAAAGACACTTTGTGTGTGTGTGTGTGTGTGTGTGTGTGTGTGTGTGTGTGTGTGTGTGTGTGTGTGTGTGTGTGTGTGTGCAGAATCGCCTGTCTGCAGCGTATTATAGCACATTATCGTGCCTGTAAACAGCCACTAATGCTCACGATCTAATGATATGCTCAAAAGAGTAACGGTATATTTAGGATTTGAGTGTTTTTGGCTCCAGGTTTACACAAACTGCCTCGTGTGTAGTTATTTTGCACATGAGAATATACACGATATCCATACTCGCTGTGCTCATTTATAAACAGAAACGGATCATCTAGAGTCCTATTTCCAATAATTGCAAATCTCCTGACAATAACCCGTAATACTAATCACACCCAAAGGATTTAAAATGCACTTGGGAACCCCTCCCAATGTGTGGAAGACATCATGTCAAATAAACGTGTGATAAAGTATTTCAGACTTTGTTTTAAATTGACAACTGTCGAGTCCTTACTATTCCAGCTGTTTTATATCCTTACATGCATGCCAGCATAAAGACGAGTGATGAATTATGAAGCTATCTCAAGAGGCGTGTTATGTCCTTGTTCTCAGGGAAACCTAGACTCCCCCACTCTTTACTATCCTAACAATGGCATAGTGAAAACGTAAGTAGTATGAATCCAAAAGACTTGAATCGAGCAAGCTGTTGTTATAATTTCTTTGCATGCTAGACCTTGAAGCTGGGTGCAGACTGTAAGAAGCTCAGAATAAAAAGGTGTACCAGAAGGTGTCTTTAAAGATGCTACAAGGGTACATTTGGTGAGTGAAAGAGAGATAGCTTCTAGAGAGATACAGTATCGGGCGGTAGCATCCCTTTGTGTCAGGCTTTGCATAAGTGAAGTTGTACATATGTACGCGTGATGCTCGCAGTGTGCACGTTTCCTGCTACACATCATAGATATAGTGGAAACCACATGAATGAGCTCATTGTCTACTCCCCAAGACACACAGCAGAAGACATCAAACGACAGGCTATGTGTGCCATGTTGAATCAGTGGTGCTTTAATGCTTTTAGAGCACTAGTTCTAAATGCTGACCTTCTTGGCCAGGTCAGCATTGCAAATGAGATTCTATCTCAATGCTTTTATCTGGTTAAATAAAGGTTAACATAAATAAATAAGTTAGAGATGAGAGGTGGTCAGGAGGGGGGATACAGAAGGAGAGTTTTGACCTCGTGAACCGGTCTCCAGCTTTGCATTCCTGGGAGGTCGCGTTACTCAAGAGACTTGTGTGATTTCTAGCTTTCACAACTCCCCTTGGTTTCTAGCCTCGTGTGTGTGTGTGTGTGTGTGTGTGTGTGTGTGTGTGTGTGTGTGTGTGTGTGTGTGTGTGTGTGTGTGTGTGTGTGTGTGTGTGTGTGTGTGTGTGTGTGTGTGTGTGTGTGTGTGTGTGTGTGTGTGTGTGGTGTGTGTGTGTGTGGTGTGTGTGTGTGTGTGTGTGTGTGTGTGTGTGTGTGTGTGTGGTTGTGTGTGTGTGTGTGTGTGTGTGTGTGTGTGTGTGTGTGTGTGTGTGTGTGTGTGTGTTGTGTGTGTGTGTGTGTGTGTGTGTGTGTGTGTAGTGTGTGTGTGTGGTGTGTGTGTGTGTGTGTGTGTGTGTGTGTGTGTGTGTGTGTGTGTGTGTGTGTGTGTGTGTGTGACCAGCACTTGACTTTGGCATTGTGCTCCGCAACTGGTTTCTTAAACCAAACCCTGACCTGACCTTCAGAGGCTAAATTTACTCCATCTTCCAGAGACGACCCACTGCTAAGTCCGGCTTTACTCAACTCTGATATTAAACTGAGCTGCACCTGCTGATCCAGCAGCGCCAGATTATCTCCTGCCACCACAAACATTATGAAATCACCGACATGGGCAACACAGTCATTTTCTGAAAAGGGGAAATACACTTTCTGTATAAAACCTTTCCCTGAATGCAGTTTCTACTTAAATACAAAACTATTGCTTTCTGACTCGTGGCATCCTTGGCAATTGGTCATGGAAACGCTCACAATTGGATCTACATGTGTAGTTAATTTTGATATTCTCCTTGCATGCTTGGTCCTTGTTTTCAGCCACTATGAGGAGGACAATAATTATCGTCTGACTTGAATATCATTTTCATCAATAGCAGCTCAACGTTTGAAATATTTCCACATTTACGGGGTGGATTGGCACATTTGTTGTACAGACATTCATAGTTTCCAGAGGATGAATACTATAGTGGCTATAGACACTTTGTCTACTTATTATGTATCCTGTTTGTATGATCAAAAACAACGACAATGTTTGTTAGGTTCCACCTCTATCTTGGGCATTTTTTTGTTAAAAACATATCTGGACACAAATACAGCGTGTGTATGCCTATCTAGGAAGATCCCAGTCGTGTATGATCATATTAAAGTATCGCATGACCAGTAAACTTGACCTATAAACGATCCCTCTATGTAAACTTGTGAAAGTCAAAAACCAGAAGATGGGAATAAGAAGTTGCCACGCCACAACACTGAGCTACAAACCACACCGTCCACGACGCTAGGCTGTGTGTCCCTGCAACAGAGAGAAAACCCTGCTTGTGGTCGGTCTTTTAAGTCGGAGCCAGAGAGTCCATTGAAAGGATTATTCTGGATCACCTCTGGTTTTGTCTTTTGTCTCCACTGTGGTCACTGGATTGAGGGCAATGAGTTCACTTCTAAACACACACGCCCCTCCTGAGGGATTCTTCAGCATCCGACGGGTCAAGAAGAAGAAGAAGAAGAAGAAGAAGAAGAAGAAGAAGAAGAAGAAGAAGAAGAAGAAGAAGAAGAAGAAGAAGAAGTGGTTGATTCATTTTGAGTTCTTGGATACGTCTTGTTTATGCCTTGTGGCACATTCAGATCAGTGAGATAGTTTAGTCAGTCGTTCTCACACTATGTCCGTGAGAGGATTGTGAGGATGGCTTCAAAAGCTTCTTCTTCGTTGGTGCAGTCAATTCTTCAGGTACCTGTCCAGCAGACAATACACCTCTTTAGCGTCACCTCAAACGCCTGCGTGGACAGGTGCTTTGTTACCATTAGGGATGTCCTGATCACCGATCCCGATCCGATTCTGATCATTTGATTTTGACAATCTGCCGATACTGATACTGACAGATAACGGTTGGTCATCCAACGCGATGAATTCAGCTATCTTGGCTGTTATTTGTTTGGCCTTGTCACTGTTCTGAGTTTCTCTTTCCTTTTGAAAGTCTCTGAAAGTGTCGGTTGCTTCAGAGCCGTTACCTGAGTGGCCGCTGTGTACTCGTCGTGTTGTTGTTGGTGTTTGTTCCTCAGGTGGCGTATTAGATTGGTCGTGTTGAACGTAGCTCTGTTCTTTCAACCTCCGCCTGGTAAACATTGCATCTGGCTGTTTCACTGCCTTCGCTTTACATTTTATAATACTTCCAAACTCCTGACATGTTCTCTGTCCCGACTCCCGAGCCACCAGCTGGACGTAGCCTCTCGTTAGCTTACTGCTACTGTTAGACACTGCGCCCACTCTGTAGCTTTGAGAGGAATAAGCAACCAGGTCTAAACAAGCCCAACAGAAGCAACACATACATGATGTTGTGTAACTTTAAACCACAACTAAACCCTCAGGATGACTTTAAGACGTGAACACGGTCATTTTTGTTTTGTAACATTAAATAAAATAATACAAATATTTTATAAAAAAAAAAAATTCCCGATCCCCGATTTTTTGAAAATCACGTGATCGGCTCGGGACATCTCTGGTAATACTGTGAAAAGAGTGAATGATTTATATAGTATCATTTAAAGCCATAGTCCCCAAACACCAAGACTCCCATAATGCATCATGGTTGTTGAGATCGTGGGTGGGCATCCTGAACTCTGTGCCAAAAATCACAATCTAACACCGATGCAAGTAGCAAGGACACTGAGTGCATGTATACAGACTGTTACAGATGTCAACAAACATTTTTAGCATCTGACCGCCGAGATGTTTCACTTCCTGTCTAAAGAAAACAACATTGTGAGAGACATTAAAGAGGCCCTAGTCTGCTTTTTGGGGTGTTCTGTAGTGTTTAATATAGTGTGCATGTAAATGGTCTGCAAAGGCTAACATTCACACATTCGATTGGAGTGTGCAGGCTATACATCCAGACTTTGGAATTTCACTTTAATGCTTCCTGCGGGCCCATATACAAGTTCTCTCTTCATTACACCACAACACGCACTTGTCATATAAAAGATAGACTTGTAGATATGTGTCTCTTGATGCTACGATATTGCATCCAGGCTCCTGGAAAACTGTGCCCACACGGGGGCTCTGGGGGTCTGAACACAGGCCTCCTGTTGCTCCTTTCTCTACACCCTTATTGACCTAAGACACGTAGCCTACGCACACACACACACACACACACACACACACACACACACACACACACACACACACACACACACACACACACCCTACTCTCCCATTCTTTCATGTGCAGTTTGACTTGCAAAGCCCTGATTGATGGAGCTAAACCAGACTAAACACACCGAAGGATCATGCATAAGACCCCGAAATAGCTCATAAAAGGCACGTTGTGACCCTCTCTGCTTACTCTAAACTGCGCTCCTGTGGCTTCTGACGACTCCCCCGTCTCCCACTCCGCTTTTGTCTTTTCCATAAATCAATATCTGTCTGGGAGTGTGGGGCTGCTGATTGCTTTGACAGAGCGTTGCTGTGTAATTTGGCTAAATGGCACTTGCATCAAGTTTACTCTGAGATGGTAAACAGTCTGGCTGGTAAAAAGGGAGGGTGCTGATAGGCTGCAAGCATACAATCAGCTGTAATTGGCATTGTGGACTGTGGACACACTTACCTGGAAGATAGGCATGATGGTGGGTTCGTGATAATATGGATCACATTCATTACCCCGCCTGACAAGTCTTAATCTATTTTTAAATCGCAATGTGCACTCAGATTCTAGTCTAATACTGTATGAGAGGTTTCCAGCTCAAGAGACTTAGCATACATTCCCGTGGCCGTTTTAATGACTGAGTTTCGTGGGTTTCTTTTAAACAGGAGAACTTTAACGAGGTGTCAGGGCTGCTACTGGTGCCAGAGACGGTGGTTTAGGGTTGCTCAAATTAAAGAATACAAGGATCCTTCTCTTCAGCTGGGAAAGCACTCTGACTTACAGCCATTTGATGATGAGAAAGTAGATGTATACGCAGTGTAGTAAAATGTAGATTATTGTAATTAATCTGCAATCATAGCAGTTTGGTATTTGGAGTTCTCTTTGCTCGCTTTTTCACTTCTCTTGGTTTGTTACCTTTTTTTAATGAAGTATCAAAACAACAGCAGGCCTCTTAATTCATCATCCCCATTGCTCAAGGAATGTTGAAAAACGGAGACTCTTACTGCCAAATTACACAGAGGGGGTCTTGTTTCAAGCTGTCAAGCATTCCTGTATGAAACACACAAACACACACACACACACACACACACACACACACTGCGCTCCTAGACTGCTTTGTTCCCTGAAGTCCCATTTGTATGACATGTTAATTCTTATCAATTTCACATCCTTCAAACTGCACACACTAGCAATATTAACGGACACCCACCCATTAACACACACACACACACACCCACCCACTAATACACACACACACATCCAGCTGTATTCCTCACTGTTCTATCCCGGTACTTTTCCAGTAATGTCTGACTCACAATTGCACTGTGCCTGAACCCACCACCCCCCCTCCCACTCCTCCAAATGTAAGTGGGAATAATGCACAGTTATCCGTGCGGTTCATTATCACTAGCACACAGTTGGCCTTTTAGATGAAGCTTTGTGAATCAACAGGCTGCATTGTATTCTACACTGACGGCTTATTTATCTAGTTATTTATAGGACATACTGTCTGATGATACTCTATCGCTTTACTGTCAAAACATTCCAGAAAAAGAGTTGATACTTCAATTAAATCAGTCAGTTTAGCAAAACAACAGTGGCTAGCTATTTTCAGGAAATGAATGGAGGGAATTAAAATAGAAACTATAGCTTAAACAAATTGAAACGTTATTTTTGTGACCCATCTTTCATGTCTTCAGGAGGATCGGATAGCCACAGATCTGCTTATCTCATGTCCTCAGTAGGATCGGATAGCCACAGATCTGCTTATCTCATGTCTTCGCCTCCCTAAGCGGTTTCTAAGACGCCAAAACAAAAGTGGAAACCGCTCATGATGTCCACATAGCTCGATGGGCACCAGACCTGACCACACACTGACTGGCCTCGGGCACTTTCTCTCTCTCTCACATCATTGTAAACACTTGATTTAAATCCTTTGTTTAGTCAGGACCAGAGTGTGTGCCGCAGAAATGTCTAAATCACTATCTGTGTGTTGGCACCCTGCAGTTAGTGGCACACTCTCATTTACTTTGGGACAGGATCACATTTAGTTTCTCTTAAACCAGTGACCCTAAGCATGGCTGGATCAACACGGAGATGTAAGGCTCCATGTGTGTTCCACTCTGAGGTGGAAATTAGGCCTTTATAAGTTGTGATCATTTGGACTAGAATTGCAATTGCTCGAGTATATGATTCACGATATGGAGGGAATAATTATAATCATTTATCATTCTAATTTTCATTGAAAAATGTACCAAATAATCATGTGATTTTATTATATATTATTATTTGTATCTCTGAAGCACAACAACACCTTAAATATTTAATTACAGCACATTCTGACGTTATTAATTGACTTTTAACACACACACACACACACACACACACACACACACACACACACACACACACACACACACACACACACACACATCCAGCTGTATTGAACGTTTCCTCACTGTTCTATCCCAGTACTTTTCCCTGCGCACTTTAAAGATGTCACTAGTCCACACTGCCATTTCAATGAAACTATGATAAATGATTCAGCGCTGAGGTGGAAAAGCCTCTAACAGGACCTGACTTTACCTTTCATGCACCCGACCTGCTTTGGCTCTCTCTGACTCTCTGATTTAATAGAGCCATTCTTGTGAGAAGCCGCTAGTTTAGCAGGTATGCGGGTTTTCCTGCACGCCTGGCTGGGATCAATGTCACCTTTCAGAGCGTCTGAACACAGGGCAGACCGGGGGAAACGAGGGCCACAAAGGCCTCTTTCAAGGAGAGAGCCTTTCCCCCCGTGTTGACCTAAATCTCCTCCTCCCCCCCTCTCCCCTCTGCCTTACAGCAACTACTCAGACATGCAGCCTTCATCCAGGCTTCACAGGGAACGTGCACCCAGTCAGGGAGTCAACCTCTCGGGGTGAAAACACGGTTCTCCAGAGACTGTGGGTGCTACAAAGTAATGAGATTTGATAGGAAGGTGAGACCCAGGTGGAGATACTGTTTCTGGGGGGTTCCCAGTTAGAGGCTTGGGGAGTAATGGATGACTAGCAGGATTACAGTGTTAGTAACAACCATTTAGTGTTTGTTGTAAAAGGATCAGATGTTAAGCTGTACTGTTCTGTAGGATAAATACTTTACGAGTGAATCCATACGCCTACTGCCTGAATCTTTGGCTCATTTGTTCTGTTTTAAATTCAGCAGGAGAACCTATATGTGCATTAAATAGTGTGTGTGAGCTTAACTGTGTGTGTTAAACTAAAAACGGAGCATTTTCTGTCAGCTCAGATTTCATTTCTGCTTTTGTAGACTGTAGTATGTTCTCATTGTTGGTGTATGGGCTGTATATGCTTCATGGAAGGCAGGTTGTCCTATAAATAACATCTCTGAGCAGAGGACACATTCTTGACTGTGTGTCTTATCTAAGGTCAATTTGTTCTGTTGTCTTTCATCAGTAAAACACATCTTATTGATATCTCTTCTCTTATTTATTGGCATTGCATTTGATATTGAGGTAGTCCAAAAGTAATCAGGTTACATCTGATACTGAGGTTAGAGTTAGACTACATTTATTTGCACAGGTAACTGGTGATTGAAACAGTTTTACATTGTGAAGTAACCTTCCCAACGCTGCTTGTATCTCACAGTTGTCTTGTCTCCAGTTTCACAATCCAACTCCCCGATTGAAATGGAATATACAAGCTATAAATCATTTTCTGTAGACCACACCCCCCTTACTTTCCCGTGTAACTGTTCTGTCATCATTCTCACAGCCGCCATCTGTGCACTCTCATAAGTTACGTGTACAAGTTTACACTGAGCCCCCAAAGTAAACTGAACTACATTTGCACCGATGTACATCATCTCACCAAACACTCGGCAGCAGAGCGGGACACACCCCGCCGCCTGGTCGTTTCAACACGTGACGCGTTTCATGGAGAACCACTTGACTGACTTTTAAGACCAACGGATTCAGTGATAACACAATGAAAGTCTGTCTGCGGTGGGGAGGGATCTTTTCCAGACTTTTCTTTGTGTCTGCCAAGAGACACAGAGGATTCCTGTTGCTCCTTTGTGTAGTTACCGGACGCTGAGTTTGTAGAAAAAAAGATATTGCGTTCTTATGCAAAATTCAGTTTTGACGATGCAGACGACAAGAAAGTATTTCATTTTTTATAAAGACTTTTATTACATTTTGACAATAAGTTAAACAACTTGCTAAACTTCAAAAACCATTCACACATATCTCTCGGAAAAATAATGCAGAAATGTCTCTAGAAAAGCTGTTGCAAATGTACAAAAAAAAACCTTTCAAGTAAAAACAAAACTTCAATAAAACAGAATTCATATTGAACTCTGCTGTTTTTTTTATGGTGTGCAAAAATCTAAAAATATCTTCATCTTCCACTGGTGGTACGTATGAAACTTTAAAGTTAAAATCACAATTGTGACCTGAACAGTTTAAGGGTAGAAAAACACAGAGAAATGGAGGGTTGATGAGCACCAGTCGTCATTTTCCTTTAAGACTTTTTACATGAAATATAAACAACTACAGTATATGCATGTTAGCACGGTACAGCTAGCTGCTATCAACCAGTGTGTGGCAATGACGGTTACCATGACAATGTTGAAAATCATGACAAGGACCAACACATCCAGCTAGGAAGTTGGTTTTGAATCTAAAAAGGTTTGGTTTGAATGGAAATGGGAGCGTAGAAACGGTATTTCTGGACAGACAAACTGAAAGATTGACAATAAAGTTGACTTCACTTGTGTATCTGAGGTGTTGATTTTCTCTCCTTTCCTGTAATGCAATTACTTATTCCTTTCTGAAAAGCTTTTTGCTTTCTTAAATAGAATATCATCAGCCAAACATCCAGGGCACGAAACATCAAAGGACAAAACAAACATGACAGAATAAAAAGCAAAGCTCGGTCAAATGTACAGTAGAGGGTCAGTTCAAGGGTCGATGAAGGACACTGCGATGTAGCGGGTGCCGTTGGTGGTGGGCAGGCCTTCGTGGAGGTGGGTCAGGCGCCCCGGGTGCATGAGGCTCCACCCTTTCCTCTGTGAAGCTACGGAGCAGTTGTACCTGTGGAAACGGCAACCCCCACCCTAAAACAGGAGAAAAAGGTTAGATTTCAGAGAGATGTACAGCAGGGGGGTCAAACTCAATTTCAGCGCCACATTCGCATTATGGTTGCACTCAAAGGGCCGGCTACAACTTTAAGACTATACAAAAATATACATACAGTAGCAGCACAAATTCCAGGTGACTACATCATGAAGCTGACTGAGAAGCCAAGAGTGTGCAAAGCGGTCATCAAGTCAAATCTTTTTTGTTAACCAGATAATTCCATATGTGTTGTTTTATAGTTTTGATGTCTTCAGTATTAAAACCATTGCATGAGAATGTGTGTCCAAGCTTTTGACTGGTTCTGTTTATTATATATAACATTTATTATATTACATTATTGCCTCTGCATTGGATTATTATCGGTTTGGGTCATAACTTCATAATTAACTACGTCTGAAAGCAGAAGTCTATAGGGCAAATAATTGCAAGTCTCTTCAGTGCATATGTCACAAATGAAATGCATTGTGGGACATGTAGTTTATGGGCAATGTCCTTTTGTAAAGCGGCATGTAACCGACGTATTATATTCTTTCAGAGCTCTTGCGGGCCACAGAAAATGACGGGCCTTGAGTTTGACGCCCCTGATTTACAGTATGTGGGCAATCTCATAGTAAATCATTCAGGCTTAGCACTCTAATGTCATCATGCCCCCCCCCCTATGAACAAGTCCTTACCTGAAAGTCTGTGTCTTTGGCATTGAGGGCGATGTTGATGGTGAAGGTGGAGGAGTCGTGATGGGGCCTCAGGTACGCCTGCCTCTCAGGTGTGTATTTCACCACGAAGTTCATCACAGCGTATCCCTGTGATGAAGAGCAAGTCAGCTGACAGTCTATCTTTGAAGAGGCATTTCTGTAGTGTTTCATAAAGGTGTGTGTGCATGTAAATGGTCTGCAAAGGCTTAAATCCCTGGGTTCATAGTGACATCACTACTTAACACTTGTTCTTCTCTTGGCTAGAGCTCCAACACATTGTACGTGATAGGCTAAGGGGCGGGACATATCTTAATGGTTGACCAATTACAACACTTAATAAAGCACTTTTTGAACATTAAGGTGTCAGAGTAGAGCCACAAAATACAAATATGATCCTGAAAATGAGCTGAATGTCCTCTTGACAGATAATGGGAAACCTGTCAGCTCCTCTAAATCACACATCTCATCAAATAATGTGACACTCACCTTCGTGAAGTAGCCGGAGAACACTTTTAACGTGACGGGCGATATGAACTCCCGGATGAAGTGCAGCCACTCTTTCTCGTAGCCGATCTGCTTCATGTGGATGTCGTCCGTCGGCACCGTCTCGTAGCCGCCGGAGATGCGCTTGTCCTGAGAAAAAGGATAGAAAATAAAACACACTGTGGTTAACGACCCATCCTCATCATCGATGATGATGATGAGGACGTGTGTATGTGTGTGTCTTTAAATCCTCAGGCTGCACTTCAGTCTGACTGCATGAAGCTTAATAGCCCATTCGAAACAGAGTTGGTCGAAGTATCCGTACATATTCAGTCTTCCAGGCGAACTTTTAGACACGTTAATTACCAATTTCAAACTACATAAAACAGGCCACTTGAAATAGACACCATAAACAAGATTTATTTGGTTATATTTAAATGATGGAATTAAAATGAAGCACGAGTGCCCTGACTCAAGTCATGCCTTTCCTAAAAAGAAGACTCCAACATCTCCTTCTACATCTGGCTAACGTGTAACCCCCACCCCACAAACGGGTGTGAAAGGTAGCAGCCCACCCCAACATCAAAGACCGCAGACAAGACGTGTCTGTTATCGTAAAGTTTACAAGTCTTTTTATTGGTGCCTGGCTTGGATTAATTACAGAAACCCACAAGACACAGAACGCTTCATCTTTACTATCATAATTCTGTAACTCAGGCAACTGTTGTGAACATTTTTTAGGGTTAGGGTTAGGGTTAGGGTTAGGGTGGCATCTTTTGAAGGTTAGAAATGAGCTTTTTTAAAGAGTCAATGTTGATTATATAAGCAGGACACAATAATGAATCCCAATGTGTTATACTCTCTGCTTTACAAGCCTCTTAAATTCCATTTCTGACAGTAAATCGTATACACTGGTTCTTCAGAGTGTAATGAAAATAGGTAAGTATTTGGAGCCATAATATTATCCTTCACACATTCTTGCCCTTACAAAGATGTGTGAACATAACCCCAGAGAAAATACATGTGTTGACTAAAGCCCTGTGTTCAGTAACAGCACCAACCTCATTTTTCCCCCCCGACCAGGAACCGTAGTGCTCCATCTCCTCCACGATTTCATCACAGGCCTTCTGTGAGAAGACTGGGAACCAGAAGACATCTGGGCAAGGCTGCGACACACACACACACACACACACACACACACACACACACACACACACACACACACACACACACCACACACACACACACACACACACACACACACACCACACACACACACACACACACACACACACACACACAATGAGACCACTGAGAGCTGCAGACTTGATTCACACCTTCACCTTGAGCTTGGCGGCTGTAATTTAATCCCTGCATGTTAAAACCAGATGTAGGCGACATGATGTCATTCTTTCACTTTCCCTCAGTCTAACACAGATACAAACGAATGAAAACGAACCTCCTCCATGACGTTTTCAGTGAAAATTCGAGAGTAGTTCGAGTGGATGTACTTCTCCTTCCAGTCCTGTAACAAGAACACTTTTTAGTTTTTTCTTTTGGACTTCTTTTGCTGACCTACATACCTCAGTGAGCTAATCCCCTCTCCCACAGGGCAGGTCCCAGCGTGATAAATACAGTAGTGAATCACAGAGCCTTATCAGTCAGGAGTCTTATCACGCTGAAGTCATTACCTCACTATCATCTCACATCTCTAATCCTTCCATTATGGCTATTAACCTTTACAGGGGCTGCTGTTTACCTCAGCCATTCGGAACAATAATAGGTTTCTTTGTGTAACGAGAATAATGCGAGATCATATTGACTTACCGTGGGGTTTTCAAATATCTGCCACAAGTCATTGTTATAATGAGAAGTGTTATAATTGGCTGTGGAAATGAGCCTCCCAAAGTCGTGACGGTTTGTCATGTACATGAAGACTCCCTGCAGCAGACGGGGGGGAAAAGTTCAGTCAGTTTCACACAGAGTTAAAATCTCTTTAATGTCTCACAGGCAGGATTTCTAACAGATGTACATAACTGTAATACATGCACATAAACGCTCTGCAGGTAATAGCCTTATTATGCTAACTCATCAATGCTAAGCACTGGCATTAAAACTGACAAACCGTTACTCGTGGCAAACTACTCTAAAGCTTCATTTGCCCAAAAATTAAGTATGATTTAAGTGTATTTTAACACATTGAAATCAAGTGGGTTGAACTTGGATAGAACCAAAAGAGAGATAAATAATCTAGGATTATTTATGGGTTTGGGTGGGGGAGGGGAACAGGACAGGGTCGGGCAGTGGGGTGAGACAGGGGAGAAGCTTGGGATGAAGCAAATCCAGGAATAATATTCCCTCTACAGTGAAGCACGCTGTGTCCGGGGGGTTTAGACTCTATCAGACTAGGCTTTGAAGAGAATAGATTAGTAGTACTTTTGTTTTCTTAGTGCATGTTTCCAATTTATGTACAAATGAAAGCTGTGATTGGGGCCAGATGGTTTACACGAGTGAAAGGAAATGTGGTCTGAGCCTAGTCTGAGATCAGTCAGTTCAGGGAGCAGCTGGTTACATATGTTTCCTGTTGGTTTGGGGTAAAGCATCAGGACAGGGGACTCCAACCTTCTCTCTACTCCATCTACTCTTGGATGCCATTGAAAATACACGATATAAACCAGGTTTTTAGCTTGGACAAATATCAGATTTTAGACCTAGACTAAAGCATATGTCAACATCAATTTCCAAGGAGCTGCTTGAAATAATAATAATCTGAAATAATGCTAGTTTTTCTTCTAATGGAGAATACAGAACTTAAGAAACATTAATTCTTAGCGTTCTACTGAATAAATACCCTCTCTTTTTCAGAATTGACCGTAGACAGGGCCAGTATATTCTCATTGGGTTACATTGCTTTTGCTAGAGTCTGCCTGAAGTGAGCCACTGCTTAGAGTGGCTCTTAGTTGCTAACACATTGGAAATGTATGTTTCAGAAAGCAGAATAATCAAATGGAGAACCTTTGGGGGCCTGAGCATATGGAATGATTCCGGAGAAGGGGAGTCTTTTTCTCTGTGACTGGTCTAAAATAAAGGAGAAGCATTGGGTAAATAACAAAAATATCGTTGCAGAATAAGAGACAGGGTGACTCATGAAATATTTCACGTACATGCGCCTGACAAAAGAGCAAGGTTCCCTCTGAAGCTGATGTTTTTGTGGGTTAACATGGGAAACATGCATGCTGGGAAAAAGACCAAGCGATCCAGATGCACACCAAGTTTGGATCCGACATGGTAGTTGTTTATAGCAGATGACATGTGACTGATAAAAAAAACCATCTGGAAAATCAGTTTATAAGGGAAAAGAAGAAATATTTTTTAAGCATAGCTGTGTGTGGACACGAGCAAGAGAAAGTGAAGGGTTCTGGGATAGAAGAGAACATGAATGCACCATAGAGCAACTGTAAACAAAGGTGGTTCATGCCTTGACTTTAGACAAAGACATTTCAAACCACTCATACTTGCCAGACTTTGGTTTCCGTTGAAGCGTTGACTTTGTCAGCGTAGCAATGCATCGTCTAGTATAAATACACCTTACAGTAGCTTTGCCTTTCATGCAGACATGTTCTTATAAACGCTACACCACTATAATATCTGATGCTCAAATCCCTGAAGATGGAGGTTGAGTTTTCTTACCATTTCTCTGGAATTTCTACAAAGAGCCATATCTGGGTCTAGTTTCCCCAGCACAAAGTAGTTCTTCTCCTTCAGTTCATTCCTCAAGGTGCTGCCTTTGACGAGGTATACATGGGCCATGAAAGGAATGTTCCACAAACCCCTAGAAACACCAAGACAGAGAGAAGAAGAAGATGTTACATTGCTGTTAAAAGTGGCTTTTTGCTGAATCCCGAAGCTATTCATGACTGCAGGTGTATTGCAGGACTTGTTAGAGAACTATTTGGCAAAGTAAAGCAGGATATCAAGTGTTTTGAAATACCTTTTTAATCTTGTATCTGTTCGGTTAACATTAGCTGACTATTTGGGGGACGTTTGGTTCCCCCTCAGTTTGACACGACCAATTGCTTTACCCTTTTTGTCTTTGAGGTGTATGCTATCTCCAGGTCCTGACCCTCTCTACCCACACACACACAGGAGGAGACTGAAGACTGTCTTCCTGCCCACAGGGTCGCGGGTGATTAAATCTGGGTTTCTCCTGTGTTGGGGGAACGTCTAAATGCGCACCATCTGGGCACCATTTCAACTTATTTTTAAACACGTAAAAAAAGTGTGGAGAAATGAAACGCCTCAGGCTTTAATGTACAGTACTAAATCATTGATTGTGGCTTTAGTGACAGGACTCCAGGATGTTGCTAAGCATGAGAGAGCAATTTCATCACAATGCTAAAGATTTATGAGCGTATCATACTGGTGTGTGAACCATACAAATGCATTGTGTGTATCCTTCTGCACTTACACACGTTTTCTCTGCACAATGTCGATGTAATCTTCGGACCGAGCGTAATAACCATCCAGACTCAAGCCTCCCCAGAAGTTGGACCACAGCTTGCCGTGGCGGGTGACAAGGGGACCAATTATTTTCCTGTAGGGAGGCGGGAGGCAGAGTGTGGAGATGGTAATTCTGTCAGAGCAGATAAAGATCAGTGACTTTGCACAGAGAGGTCTTGCCGCATGGAGGAGATGAACCTCTCTGGAAAGATATAATCGCAGCCAACATATCATAGAAGTGCATAATGAAAACCATAGCTGCAAATCACGCTCGAGCGGACCCAGTATAACGGTGTGCTGTTTTTCTAAGCCACGAATCTACTCTGTTTCTTTGAATTTGCTTGACATAGGCCCAGATTAACAATGTGTTTTTCCACTGCTCTTACGAACCAAAACCACAAAGGAATGGATCTTGCTTTATGAAATGAACTTGGCTGAGTAGAAATAATGGAACCATAAATCACAGTGTTGGTTGATATGAATGCACTGCAGTATAATAATGCAAACGTTTATTTTAGACTCTGGCATTTCCCTCCCATAACTTGAGTGCCAGCAGAGAGTTCTCATGCACTCTTTAAATAACCTGAAGGGGTTTTACGCTGCATACGTTTACACCAATATAATTTCTCCTCCTCTAGCACTCTACACACACACACACACACACACACACACACACACACACACACACACACACACACACACACACACACACACACACACACACACACACACACACACACACACACACACACACACACACACACACACACACACACACACACACACACCACACTCTGGACTGGAAAAGCTGAACTTTACTTTCACACATCCCCTGAAATACACTGCTAAACTGAGTGACAAAGGACAAAAAAGACTTCTCCCCTCCCCCACACTCACTCACAGCCAATCCCCAGGATTTATTGATGTTGTGTGAGTTAACTTGACTTATTTGTTTGTGTATTTATAGGAGTTAAGTTTATCTGGTAAATGGTCTGTGACATGAGTTTGTTTGTTTGATGTACTGATTTATTATTTGGAGTTAAAAAAATACAGACATTTTATGTTGAAAGTGAATTGATTGATTATTTTTCCTTTGTAAACTTCAGTAGCTAGGTCACCGGGCTATCCCTCTGTTTCTGTGTGTCTAAAAAGTTTAATTTATTCGTTCAGGGATAAGACCTACGTTCAGGGATAAGACCTACGTTCAGGGATAAGACCTACGTTCAGGGATAAGACCTACGTTCAGGAATAAGACCTACGTTCAGGGATAAGACCTACGCTCAGGGATAAGACCTACATTCAGGGATAAGACCTACATTCAGGGATAAGACCTACGTTCAGGGATAAGACCTACGCTCAGGGATAAGACCTACGTTCAGGGATTACGTTCAGGGATAAGACCTACGCTCAGGGATAAGACCTACGTTCAGTGATTAGACCTACGTTCAGGGATAAGACCTACGTTCAGGGATAAGACCTACGTTCAGTGATTAGACCTACGTTCAGGGATAAGACCTACGTTCAGGGATAAGACCTACATTCAGGGATGAGACCTACGTTCAGGGATAAGACCTACGTTCAGGGATAAGACCTACGTTCAGGGATTACGTTCAGGGATAAGACCTACGCTCAGGGATAAGACCTACGTTCAGTGATTAGACCTACGTTCAGGGATAAGACCTACGTTCAGGCATAAGACCTACGTTCAGTGATTAGACCTACGTTCAGGGATAAGACCTACGTTCAGTGATTAGACCTACATTCAGGGATAAGACCTACGTTCAGGGATAAGACCTACGCTCAGGGATAAGACCTACATTCAGGCATAAGACCTACGTTCAGGGATAAGACCTACGTTCAGGGATAAGACCTACGTTCAGGGAAATAATAAATACATTCAGGGATAAGACCTACATTCAGGGATAAGACCTACGTTCAGGGATAAGACCTACGTTCAGTGATTAGACCTACGTTCAGGGATAAGACCTACGTTCAGGGATAAGACCTACGTTCAGTGATAAGACCTACGCTCAGGGATAAGACCTACGTTCAGGGATAAGACATACGTTCAGGGATAAGACCTACGTTCAGGGATAAGACCTACATTCAGGGATAAGACCTACGTTCAGGGATAAGACCTACGTTCAGGGATAAGACCTACATTCAGGGATAAGACCTACGTTCAGGGATAAGACCTACATTCAGGGATAAGACCTACGTTCAGGGATAAGACCTACGTTCAGGGATAAGACCTACGCTCAGGGATAAGACCTACATTCAGGGATAAGACCTACGTTCAGGGATAAGACCTACGTTCAGGGATAAGACCTACGCTACAGTTTCTTTAAACTCACGAGCTGCAGAAGGAAAAAAGGGTTAGCATGTTTGTTTTTGTGTAAATTGCAAAGTGGCATTTCGAGGTTAGTGCAACGGTTTCCATGTGCCCAGTCGAAAACAGGAAGCCAGAGCAGCTGTTTTTAAACCTTCATTCACTCGCCTGTAATGTTTCTGTGGTTCCACTTTCAATGGTTCAACGATCACAACAACTACTGCACCAGGGAGGCTCGTTGAACCGGTTCCAGTGCGGTTTCTATTCCAGCTACCATATGATTACCTGTTCTGCTCCACGAGGAGCTTCAGTGTCTGTCTGTTGGTGAGCATTACGTCTGAATCCATGCTGAAGTAGAAGTCGCACGTAACATCCTTACGGCAAATATCCCTAATGAAACCCAGAAAAACAGACATAGCAGAGAAAGTAGTGATTATTGGATCCACGGCTGATTACAGTCAATTAAATATTTGGTAGTAATCACGCTCACAAGTTAGAGTTTATCAGCTACTAAGTATAAGATGTCATCTTCAATTGCATACCTAGACTCTCGTGCTGACTCTCCTCTAGCCTCCAGCGGATAATGTGATTTTTAGAAGATTAGAGACCGGTAATAAACCTTTGACTTCTTCATTATAGGGCTGTCCTCCTGACCCAGGCTTTTTAAGGCATGCTGTGTTTTTGATAGGATCTCTGTGATTGAATTATCACTGTAGCAACAGACCTTCACTAAACATTGAGCTGTCGGAGGAATCGAGGAGAAAAGCTGCAATATTCGAATAGTTTGTATTATGTCACTGTGCACAATCCTGTAGGCTTGAGCCAAGAAAGGACACATTATTACAACTCTGCAGATGTTACTAGTGAGCCGACAATAAATAACGTTTAATAGGAACATCTTGGGGTCAAGAGAGCCTGTCGTAGCCACCTGGAAAGCTATGCATTAACATTTGTTTGGATCCTAAGTGGTTTGTTTTCAATAAATACCCATCCTTCAAGCACCATCGAGAGGAACGAGTCATTTAACAGGCAAGGTTTCCTTCTGGGGCCAAAAGCACCATCTTCTGGTTTCATCATGTGTTCTTTAAACCACAGGTTCCTAGAGATGATGGATTTAGAGACATACATGCCCATGTTCCTGGCCTCTCCTTGGCTCAGATTTTCCTCCGGTCCCACAACCTTGAAAGTGTTGAACACATTCCGGTTCTCTTCCCAGAACTTCTGTATGTGCTTCTCGTGGTAAACCTCCTGGATAGAGAGCCAATATTAATGCGTTAGAAGCCAAATATAAGGACCGATGCACGGTAGAGATCTGCAGCTGCACACACTCACATTGTTGTGGACAAAGACTTTGAGTTTATCTTTGGGATAGTCCAGTGTCAGCAGCCGGTGGAAGAACTCAGGAAGGAACGGGGTCGACTGCTCGATGAACACTCCAACCATAACATTCGGATACTCCTGTTTACATTAGAGAGAAGACAAATTAGCATTACTTCACACACGTCTTGGTGTAGGAACTCTGTTTAAGATAAATCATGGAGGATTTGACATTTCCTTTCAGACAGAAACAAACTCTAAAGTTGCAGCAGATGTCGTCCATTACCACATTCTGTTTGCTTTAATGTCACCTTCTCTGTTCTCATAAAAAACTCAATTGTTAACATTTATGAGTGGTGCAATATGTGCAGATAGGACAGTTGGAGTCTATCAGGAATTCCATCCAAGTGGCCACGTATCGCTCTTTTCAGAAGACACTTCATGTCCAAAATAATGTCTCAGACAGGCGAAGAATACTCTTTAAAAACAAACTACAGCAAGCGACACAGAGAAAGGAGGAAACATTTTCCCATGACCCTCAGCTCCAGCCCACACAGCTCAGTCTGCTCTCCTCATCCTCTTGACCAGTTCACAGCAACGGTCTGGACCCGGGATGAAAAGGGATCCGAGCCGAACCGTCTAATTTGCAAGTTCCACAATTACTGTGCTTCATGCACACGAAGAGGGATGTCAAGCATCTTGCCAATGTGAGCCTAAATTGTTACGGACGTACGGTGGACAGGCAGTGAGAGGAAAGGAGTGGCAAAAAGGGCAGGAAAAGTACAACTAAAGCATCTATTAAAGCAGACAGGAGTAAGTTGAGAGTGGCGACCGCAGTATATAATAGTGTTGCAACAACCAAAGTACACAAAGCAGCCAGCTAGTCAGTAGGTGACCTGGTTTTACCCCAAACGGAAGGCCTGGACAGTGTATGACCAGTGTTTCCACTTGACCTAATCTTACAGACACACACAGAGAGGCACAACGGAGTGAAACGTCCACACTAACTTCCCTATTATTGCAAAGCAGCATTTCTGCATTCATTATGGAAGGTCACTGAGAGCAGCGTTCACAGAGATGCCTTTCATGTAGCTGGGTTTGTATTGAATCCGCTCCAGTTCTACTATTTAAGGATTTCTTTTTATGGAGCCCTACAGAATTGCAGGAAAGGTAATACGATACAGGATTCAGTCATATGTGATAGACATTGTGTTTAAAGTTTCACAATATTGTTGACAGACATATTCTAGTGCCTGCCATTCCTGCAGCTATACGTCCCAGCCTTTGCTGAACCCCGTGTCAAATTTCCAGGGTAACCACTTAACTTACTATGGTGGATAAAACCCATACTGAGAAGCCCACTAAAAGGCAGGCTGGTTGACAGTGACACCCCTTTAAATGAGCCCTTCTTAAAACCCCAGAAGCCATATCCTGCACCACAGCACTGCTTCCTTTTTCCTCCAAGTAATTTCCCCTGGCACGTATGCTCTTTTAAAAGGGTCCAAAAGGACCAACGGGCACGTAACCTATTATTGTTGGGAAGGCAGTGTGTGCAGCACCGTTTGAAAGAGCATATCTGTTGAAATGGGACAAGCTGGGCACCACACCGACTGTCTAGACGGTCACTGATAGATGGATGGGTCATGCTGGAAGACCAAGACATATGTGATCCTTTCCTGTGCCCGCAGGGAGGTGGACTGATATATAATTTCAACAAAGCAAATAAAGGGGAAGTTATTTAATTGAATCGCCCTTACTTTTAACTGAGATAAATCCAGAATGTCGTCGTCACAGTGGCTGCAGCCATGTTCATAGTTCCATGTGTTGGGGACGTAGTTGGCCAAGTGGTTCAAGTACATCTGTAAAGGAAAGAATTAAGAGCAGGTCAATGCCAGGTTACACTCCATTTATATCAGCACAAGCAAAGACTTTAGATATTTTCTGTGATTCAGTGGAGCTCTCTTATCTCTTAGGATTTGTTTGGATTATCCTCGGTTGGAATATGTGGATATCCAACAGTAAAATGTGCCACATGTCTATCCTAGAGAAATTGAGACGACTTGTGTAATTATCCCTTTTTTCTCGGTTGTCTTCATAATTCAACATTGTGACTATTATTATTATCTATGCTCTGTATTTCGTGTGAACCAAAAGTTGCACATTCATCTGGAAGATAGTAGTTTCCGTGCATTACTGCTAACAGGTCTCAGTATCAGATTGTTTCCAAGATGAACTTTGCATTATAACTGGAAAAATAAACGAATGGTTGGTAATCCAGCCAGGCAGCTGAAATGGTCAAAACCACAGCTAGGCTAAGGAGTCTGTGAACTACTGGGATGTTGAGCTTCTCCAGGAATAATGACTCAATAGTTTATCGGGTTTGGTTCATTACCAAGGAAGGCCAGAGAGAGGCAGCTGGTGGTGGTGACGTGTGAAGAGATGGGGGAAGGAAAGAGAAAAGCTCCACAAGTTCATGAAGCACACGGTCATCCTGCGTTTCAGAATGCTAAAACCATTACTGTACTGAGTGATGAAGAAAAGAAAATGGGGCCCACATGGCCTTTCAGCCTATAGTTTTAGCCAAACCTCCACTGAATAAAGAGCTGGCTCCGTTCTACTGGAACATTTCATATGCACAGTTTTGATCTTTCTTGATGCGCTGAAAATCTTTGGTAACAGAAACTGGTCTGCAAATGGAAATGAGTTCAACAATAAAACACAAAGCTAATGTCGTAGAGGAGTAATTTGAAAGTATGTAATCTTTGCCATACGTACTGTGTTAGGTGTGCCTGAGGGTTTACCGTTTTACTTACTTTAGTATTTCCGTTTCCATGGACAACCACTGGCAGAGAGTCGTACACTGTGTTTCTAACTCTTACGAGGTTTGTTCCAAACTTGAGAAGCACTTCGTCTGCCAAAAAGAGGAACAAGATACATTTCAGGTTAGGAAATGTAAATCGTCTCACCACATGGGCTGAGGCTGTAAAGGTTTATAACTTAGAGGGTAGACTGCCAAGCCTACAAGTACTCAGATTGTTTGTTGTTGCGTTTAACAGAATGTAGGAGCAAGACAATGCCATGTTGGTTGAAGTTAGCAGATAACAGATAAGCAGGACATTTATTTGAATTGAATTTCTCCGATTTCTCACCAATGGCCCCGTTCAGGTTCTGGAAAATCTGGCACTTGTGGTCCAAAGTCATGTTGAGAGTGTGCTTGGAGACATGAAAAGGTGGATTATTATGCCATCCAGTTCGTAATATGGATATAATCTCTTATTAAGTGTTGGCTTTGACATGGGATACTTACTCGCTGTAAAGGATCCACGTATATTTTGGTGTAGAAGAGCTGGTCGTCATCATTATCATGGAGGTTCCACTGTGTAACAACCTTGTTTATGAATGGAGCGTATCCAATTATACCTGAAAGCAATAAACAGCGTTAAACGCATATCCCGGGCCAAAGTATACGCTTGAGAAACGTTTACAAGGTTATACACAACTGGCAGACTGTTGGTGACAATTACAGTATACTGCGCCTTACATTTTTTGGCAATAATCCCAAACACACAAGAAATGGGCCGAGACGCTCTCTTCCCACAGTCTGTAGATAGAACAGAGTGCAGTAATGGGCAGTAAGAGAGTTGTAATCTATATGTTATAACTGTCTGCCAGTGCTGTGTGCCAGTATCTCACATCCTCTTTAAATGTACACTCTCATGGCAATCTACAGTTATACCCGGTCAGCTCTCTGTCCCCTCTCTTGCTCTTGACCACACTGACAGATTGCAGGGTTTGCCTGTGTTGCTGGACATGTATCCCATCATTTCAAGCAAAAGAAAAACTCCCAGACGCTGTAAACAAGTCAACGGATGACATCATCTAAAAAGCAGGAGCAATAGGAGCTCGTGGGGAAATTGTTTCTCTGCATTTGACCCATCCTAGTGTTAGGAGCAGTGTGCAGCCATTTTGAACGGCACCCGGGGAGCAGTGTGGGGAACGGTGCCTTGCTCAGGGATACCTCGGTAGCACTTGGTCTTGCCGGGATTTGAACTGGTGACCTTCCAGTTGCCAAGCCGCCCCCAATAAAAAGTTAAAAGTAAATCATGACATTTTATGCAAATCAAAATTGTCGGTAGCTTAGCCACAAAATGAGGGCTATAACATATATATAAAATCCCGGAGAGTGCTGGGAACGGCATGCACTTTTGACCCAAACAACTAGTGTGTGCTCTGCTGGACACTGTGCACAATATCCTGTCTGCAAAGCAAAACAATATGACTATCTTGCAACTCTTATTGCTAAGCCCCTCATTAGCTTCTGGTTTTGTATTACCTTGGTTTTAGAGTAGACACACACTCAAACACAAACCAACTGTCTCTTGATTCATTCGACAAAATACCGTTGTCTCCGTGACACAGTAGTGTGTGTCTGGTCTCTATAAAACTCTACCAATGGGCACTTGGGCGGTAGCTTTAGCAACACAAACACAACCGGCAATTGTATACACTCTGTGGCACAGTCTGATCCGAGACAAATCTACATGACAAGTCGATGATCAGCAGCTACGCTCCAGCATGGGAGGTCAGGCCAGGACAGCGACCACAGAGAAACCAGTCATTTGAAGTCCTAGTCAAATGGCAGGATGCAGTCCGCCCTGTCATCTGGATTATGGATATGAATGTGCTGTTACTGTCTGCTGTTGTTAACAATCTCTGGATGCATTCAGTTCAGAAATGAGGGTGACCTAAGAGTAACATTCCTTAATCACGTGAATGGGCTTCTGTCCCCTTCTTGGACAGGAAATACCTCAAGGAGACAGTTTACAGGACAAATATACATCCAATTTAAACCAAGAGATACCAATAAAGGTCCTGCGGTTTTATATTTTAAAACCAACTAGGTTTGTTATTCCTTGAAGCCGTCGCACCACTCTTTAACAGCGAGGCCTCACGGCTGCTCAGCCCCCTGAATTCCTACAAGGCCTGCATGTCTTCAACGTTTGACAGCTAAAGAGGGAAAGTATAAACCTTTTCGCACCCACATAAGTTATGTGTTTACCACCAGGTTACCCAAACAGTGTCACCTACCAGTTGAGTATTTGAGGATCACCTTTGCACTATACAAACAATGTGTTTAAAGCCTGTCTTGTCCGGTGACCTGTCAAAACATTGTCCTTTATCGAATTTGAGAAACCCACCTCCAGAGTTGAGGTAGCGTTTTCCACTGCGGACTGACGGGTACTTGTCAGCTAGCTTCTTATCCGGCCAGATCAGCCCGTCTGCAGCGAAGAGCACTTTGTGATTGGCCTGCTGGAACTTCCTGAGAATCTCTTCTGGTCCCCCAGCAAAGATAAGATCATAGCTAAAAGGGAGAGGTGAAGGGGAAACAACACAAATCATTCCTTTACCCTTTGAGATGCCTTATCTTCATCTGACACACCCTAGGTTTCTACTTGCTTGAGATCTAAACATTGAACATTCTTCATGAGTGAGCCAATATTCGTGTCAAGTATTTCAAAGAGTCCTGCTTTTAATGGATATAAATACTCAAAAACGATGCCAGTGTATGCATGGTCTATAAAGAAAGGTGCCCAACCCTTTAAATGGACATGGTGCTGACTGTTTAAAAAGCACTCTGCTCAAAGGGCAGATATTTTAGGATGTGGAAACCTCTAATGTTCGTGAGCGCCGATTCATTTCCACAAAGCTATGAAATGTCCTCTCGTGGGTGTGACTTTGATTCTCCACATGTGTCAGTGAACTGTACACACTAGTCTGAAATGGACCAATCCTCTCCTGTATACAAACAGTGTCTATGAGGTGGCAGGAAAAGGGAAAGCCACCTCGTTCAGGCGTGTACAGAGAGGAGGAGAAGTGTAATGTAGGTGAGGAAGCCTGTCTGTCCTACTGTATCCACATCTGGCTGACACATGTTCCTACGCGCACCCCCTGACCCTTGTTAACCCATCATAGTTGCTGCTTCTTTCTTTCTTTCTATTGTTATAATACAGTATTTATCCACATTCATGGTAATATTTGTGTATTCAACAAAAAAACCTCTTCATATTAATAATAATAATAAATCATATGTGTCCGAAAGGGAGTAGGAGGAAGCAAATGCTTATTAATTCCCACCTTGTATTGTACTGCTATAACATCAATCTTTTATGATCTGGAATTCATGACAACTTAAAATAAATGTTGATGATAAGAAAATAAATGTAATGTAATAATTGGGGCCCTATTCTGCTCTTCTTCATCAGTATTTAGTGTCTCTACTGGGACATGTCTCGTTCAAAAAGCTCTTTAATTGTATCATACTGCCCGTGCAAAAGCATAGGGCCTCTTTAAAAGAAGGACCTCAAATATTTTCATACAGACATGTAGTATTTAGCAATATGGGGACACAAGTAACTGGTTCAATGTTTCAAAAGGCATTTCTATACACATGAACGTCAATCATTTTCTCTTAGGAACTTCAGCCTGCGCTCAGAAGCCCAGCAACACAGTGAATTAATTTAAATTCCACTTGTCATTTCAGTGAGTGAATTACAGTAGGGACACAATGTAAGGCTGTGACTGAAGCAGACACTGTCAGAGCATGATTATATTTAAAATACATTTTAAAAGCCTCATAATCTTCCGTGAAGTGCAGATGCAGTTTCTTCCAGGTAAACATTCCAATTACCTGTTTCAAGGGTGTTTGCAGAGCAATTATAGCTCACATCATCCATGTGACACGGTGCACTAAGTGTCATCATCTTGAGCTCCATTTGAGGAAATATGGCCTGCAAAGCTGTTATTATTCTAAACCACTCACATTAACTCAGTAAAACTTTCCATCGGCTTTGAAAAGTCATAATTCAGCTCCCTGCAAGTGAACATTACTCCCCTCGTATACTTGCCGACGCTCTGTAATAATGCCTTTACATGAATGAGTGGAATGGGCGGGTTAACGCCAAATAAAGGTGAGGTATCTCCTCTCAGTGGGGAGGCATCGCTCTCATGGTAATTATTATAGTCTGTGATTGTGAACATTAGTTGAATTTCTAATGTATAGATCTGCACAGCAATTCAAGGTGTTCTGCATCTCTTTCTTGTGAAATAAGTATTTTCAAGTCAAAGCTAAATCAGAACAAAGCTCAATCTCTAAGAAGCAGTGGCGAGCCGTCAGGGCCCTCTAGATATTCTAAAAAATAATATTTGAAACATTAAAAAAAAAACATTTTTTTTTAAATATTATTTTTTATATTTTTTGTGTTGTTAAATGTTTCATTAGTTTTACCAAAATAACTTGATTTAATTGTATTTAAAATAATATTTCCAAAGAAATAAATCCTTTGAATCTGCCTGTTCAGTTTCTGTTGGAATGTGAAGGGTTAAACACACAGTGTCTGCGAGTTACTGTGAAGACGGGAGGGCTTGTTGGTCCCTCTCTACATTCATTTTCGCGGACTTTATGACAAGTTCCGCGGTGCAGTGACGCGTCCTAAAACCCGGAAGTAAGCTTCGCTCGGATTCCCTCTCCATAGGATTTGGGAAAATAGCTCGAAATAAGGTCTGTGGAAAACGAACCCCACGTTTTGTTCAGCCGGATAATATCCACATGTCTACCCTACTTTTATTATTTTCGAATCATAAATCTAATCGATAGATTTATGATGGATAGATTTATGATTAGCATAAGTTCGTTCATGATGGCTCACTTCAGTGATAGTGATGACATCGTTGCGAAATTATGAACCGAGTCATTTTGAAGATTGAGTTCCAATGATAAACTGGAGTGGCAAAGGATCAGCTGAATGACCCGCAAGTGCTTCATCCAGAAGGACAGGAGGATGGACTTTGTGTGTCAGTGATTTATCATCAAAGGTAGGCCTAAGTCATTTTCAATGGGCCGCCGTGCCGACTAGATTCATTTGTAATTGTAACTTGGCTGTGGGTGCCCTGTCATGATAGGTGTTTATATAAATGGTGTTGTTTTGGTAGAGGGTCGCTGTCATTGATGCGTTTTGCACCCCGGGTCGCTGTTTTGATATTCCACTGAAGTATACGCTGTGAGGTAATAACTCTTCTTTTGTTTCGTGGGAAGGGGGGGGGGGGGGGGGGTCAGAGGGCCTAGGTATAAAAGTCACACACCGACAGATAGACAGACACACACCGACACACACACACACACACACACAAACAAACAAACACACACCGACAGACACACACACACACACACACACACACACACACCGACGCACGCACACACCGACAGACATACACACACACACACACACACACACACACACGGACATTACATCAGAACAAGGGAATGAACCTCTCTACAGTATTTTAAGATGAACAGATAGGCTTAGGAATTTCTGTCTTTAAAGACAAGTTTATTTATTCAGCACCTTTCAGCACACGGCAATTTAAAGGCGCCCTGTTGTGCTTTTTGGGGTTTTCCCTTTCCTGAAGTGTTTATTTAGGTTGTTGTGCATGTAAATGGTCTGCAAAGGCTACAATCCCTGTGTTCCCTCCATAGAGAGCTTCACAATTTGTTAACGTACCTGTCCACGGTCAGGACAACCAGATCTTCCTGGTCAGCGAGCGCCTCCATGGCCTCCTTCAGTAGTCTGACTTTTTGCCCTCCACCAATAGAACGGCCCACGTCTCCACCTTTCCACGGCTCTCCCATTCCCAACACCTGAGCCAGGAAATATGTTTTAATCTCTAACACTCACATTGTGACAGCGGGGAGACATGTGTCACCCATCTTCTAAAGTATAGTAAGATTAGTAGTTCAATATTTTCATACACAATCTAGAGCTTATGTGTTGAACCAGGGCTAGAACATTTCATAAGCTTGTGTGTCAGCGCTGCCAAAAACAGAACCGCACTATCTCAACAGTAAACGGAAAAAAGCTTAACTAATTTGCTCTGGACGAAGATGAGACACACCAAGCCGGGAGAAGCAATATAATCAAGCAAAGCATAACAGGAAATGGACAACATTAAGTCTTATTTCGAAAAGTCGGCCAATGAGGGCTAGAAAAATAGCTTGAAGTGAGCGCCTGCAGGAGTTAGATTACTGCGGGGTCACAGAGAAGCAGAGGACCGAGCAGGCGCTGCACTAACTCCGACCTCCAACAATGTTTTCTTTCACCGCTGGTTTCAACCTCAGAAGGGAATTCTGGACCCACATCGGGGAGTATCCCTTTAAGAGGGATGTTTTTGCAGCTTGGTGCACTCCATTGTTTCCTTTAAAGGCCTAATCAATCTTGGGAAGTGTGGGATAAAAACATTTGGCTGGTCTGTGTGTGTCTATGTGAGAGAGAGCAGCCTCGTTAGCTGGGACACTCTGTGGGTGTAATATTAGAATCTTACCTTCACATTGTACTTGAAGTAGTTTGCAGACTTCATGAAGCGGAGGAATCCGTCTGTTTCCTCTGTTGCGACTGTTAGAACCAGCAATTTATCTGCAAACAAAAGAAAAACATTTCCACAAACTTACTTATGGGTCTCATAAAGTCATGACATATTTTTTGCCGACCACATTATAGGGATGTGTGGAGATACTGCTGGAAACAGTGACATTTTAGTTTGTGAAATGAGAACAAATTCCTGGTTTACATCGAAGGGTATCCACCGAAATACGGTTAGTGTTTGACGCTTATATAAGTCTTGAGATTCCCTTTTCTGTGGAACAAGTTCCTTGTAAACCTCAGACCTATGTCAACAAACCGGCAGCTCTTTGGTTTAACAGTCCAAACCTACATCTCAAATTAGGAACTACTGCCGTTTTGATCTACATTTTTAAACTCTGACCAAATAATTGTTCGTCTTCTTTGGTTAAAAGAACATCCACAAACCTGAGTGCTGAAATCTGAGGTTTGACGAAGGGTAGACCAAGTACAAATTAGCACCATAGCCTCATGTGAAGCTACAGAGAGGCAGATTACACCCACTAAGCTAGCTTTCTCTTGTACTGGTCTGTTTTCTCAAACCAACTGGGAGTAGCCTTGATTAGAAAGCAGAAGCCAAGCCAAGGAGGGAAGTCCTCTGATCTCTAGAGAATCAAACTCCATACTGGTTCATTACCATTGAGCAAAATGCAGTTCTGTGCAGGCCAACAAAAAGTCAATGACATTGTAATATTTCTTTATTGAACCACTTCAATACTAATCCTACGTTTTATAGTTTCCTTCGCTCTATTTAATATGCAGCAGTGTCACCGAACCCTCGTAAAGGAATTATTGGACATTGGCAAGTAGCGTTGGAAGTGTGACGGAGGCCAGAAAGAGTGTGTACACAGTTAAAACGCTGGAATACACAGATTGGTATTTCTTTATCGTTTCATTTGTGGAGATGTGAAAGTGTTGTGGTGTTCATTGGTTAGTAATATTACTAGGAATGTAACGATTTAAGGAGAGGATATGTGACGTCACTTTCCATCACGACAGCTTGCAGAGCGGACATCAAAACCTCTATGGTGGCCATTGAAAGGGGAAGTAGCAAAGTGGATATAGACGTCTCCTAGAAATGGACATCTGATTCAAAAAACGCTTAAAAGTTGGGCTTGAATTTACTTTTCGAACGTCCACTGTATTTTCTTCTTTATTCCAACACCGAAGAAGCACATTGAACAAAGCCTGAGCGTGCAAGAAAATTTTCTTAATAATTGTGTTGACTCGTCACACTTAAGTATATTACAGGCAGCCTCCTGACAGATCTTTTCCATTCATTTCCAGTCAATGAGACTTAGTCATGGTCTCATCCTGTCTAGCCTGTGGCCCTGTCGTCACTTAATAGCCTTTCCAGGTCTTCTCCGACACAGAGGTTCTGTTACGGGTCACGAATAGTTGTCTGTCTGCCTCGATCCTTACAGCATCAGGTGAGCCATCGCGAAGGAATTGGCAGATTCAGAGAAACCTGGGATTTAGATTAAGCTGCGCTCAGAGGGAGGGGATTCTGAGGAACAGGTGTGTCCATGTTCTTGTTCTTGGCTTGGGATGATGACCCAGTGCAAGGGTTAGCATCTGGAACATCTGGGATTCACCTTTTCTGGCCATTCACAGCTTGAATATTGATTGATTTTTGTTTTTGGAAAGGAAATCGTTGGAAACAGCCTCTTTAATTTAATATGTGTGGGTGGAGGGTATCTGTGTAATTTAACGGTCCGGTAAGAAGTTGTGATCGAGTATTCTTAGGAATTTCCTGCTGGGATTTCTTGGCAATATTTGTAGACGCCAAGGAAAAATCTATATTTCGTAATGCTGTGAAAACCCCCAGGACATAGGTTTTATATTTCTCTTTGCAATGAACTCGAAGCTGCCTGCTTTGAACCCTATTCTGACTACCTTTTCAAAGACTTCCTACACACGAGAAGCTGGGATTCTGCCTTGCATTGAACACGACTTGTACTTCATGTCAGGGACACGTTTGCTGCCAGGAGGAAACGGCTCACAAGATTTACCCCTCGCTGACTTTGTGACCTTACAGAACCTCCTCACCTTCCTCCTGTCGTAAACACGCAGGCCACATGAGTGCATCCCAACAAGCATGCTCCCAGTTAAGTACAGTCTGTCGATGCTAACCACCTTTAATTTAAAGGAGATGAAAGAAGCACTTTTATTTCTTACATCAAAGTTGTTATTCCAATACTTCAGCAGATCTCCTCCAGGGCTTTTCCACACACAGCGTTTCCCAGTGGCCTCATGTGAACTAAGGCTGGAAACCTTGGCTATGTATTTTAGATATGTTCTCTAAACACAACGTAGCTAGGGAACAATCATCTGCTAATTATATTTCAAACCAAGGCCATACATCTGTTTTCATATCATGTTCAACTGCTTTGACTTCATATTTAGATTCTCTTCTTAATAACAGAAGAACACATACTTTCACATTTAAATACACAGTTTAGAACTGGGCTAATCATCAAGTTCGTAAACCCCTCTGATAATGAAGCGACACAGATGGCTACTCTGAAAAGGGAGAGGCTTTTAAGACAGCCGTGATTATGGAGGATGAGTGTCTCGTCAGAGTAAACAGTCTCATGTCGGGACGGTACGTACAGCTCCCAGGAGGAGAGGAATGCAGCTCAAACTGCCGCTGTAACTCCGCTCCAAGAAAGGCATTTCTCACTGTTTCTCTGAACCACATGGGACCGGCCGCCTAGGTAAACTTTCACACTTCGATGAGCAAAATCTCTGACTCGCTGGCTCGGGCGAAGCTTGAGTAAGCATTTCTTCCAGAGAGGAAAGTGGTACCATGGGAATATTCCACGGCCTTGAGCTGAAGGATAACAGGATATTTCCTCTTTGACGAGACGGTTCTGGACAGGGAACCGCAACTCTTTCTATTTTGGTCATCTAAGTAAACAGTTTATAAAGAGTTGTCTGGCAAAGGAAAGCAGTTCAGTTAAAGAGGCCCTAATATGGTTTTGGGGTTTTGACCTTTTCCTGTAGTGTGTTATATAGGCTAAGAGGAGGGACATCTCTAAGCGGTTGACCAATGACAACAGAGCAGACTGGGCTCTGGTTTCAGACAGAGGGTGAAAAGACGTGCTGCAGCACAGGCAGTATGAACATTAAAGCATGGAGACATGTCCCAGTAGAGACACTACATACTGATATACAGCTGCACATCAGCAGGAGAGGACTCTTTAAAGTAGAGACACTACATACTGATATACACCTGAACATCAGCAGGAGAGGACTCTTTAAAGTAGAGACACTACATACTGATATACACCTGAACATCAGCAGGAGAGGACTCTTTAAAGTAGAGACACTACATACTGATATACACCTGAACTATCAGCAGGAGAGGACTCTTTAAAGTAGAGACACTACATACTGATATACACCTGAACATCAGCAGGAGAGGACTCTTTAAAGTAGAGACACTACATACTGATATACCCCTGAACATCAGCAGGAGAGGACTCTTTAAAGTAGAGACACTACATACTGATATACACCTGAACATCAGCAAGGGAGAGGACTCTTTAAATTAGAGACACTACATACTGATATACACCTGAACATCAGCAGGAGAGGACTCTTTAAAGTAGAAGAGACACTACATACTGATATGAACCTGAACATCAGCAGGAGAGGACACTTTAAAGTAGAGACACTACATACTGATATAAACCTGAACATCAGCAGGAGAGGAATCTTTAAAGTAGAGACACTACATACTGATATACACCTGAACATCAGTAGGAGAGGACTCTTTAAAGTAGAGACACTACATACTGATATACACCTGACATCAGCAGGAGAGGACTCTTTAAATAGAGACAACTACATACTGATATACACCTGAACATCAGCAGGAGAGGACTCTTTAAAGTAGAGACACTACATACTGATATGAAC
Organism: Harpagifer antarcticus; assembly: GCA_902827135.1. Classification (NCBI taxonomy): domain Eukaryota; kingdom Metazoa; phylum Chordata; class Actinopteri; order Perciformes; family Harpagiferidae; genus Harpagifer; species Harpagifer antarcticus. Next base: position 314,244 of record CADEHL010001052.1, on the reverse strand, counting down.
CTGAACATCAGCAGGAGAGGACTCTTAAAGTAGAGACACTACATACTGATATACACCTGGACATCAGCAGGAGAGGACTCTTTAAAGCAGAGACACTACATACTGATATACACCTGAACATCAGCAGGAGAGGACTCTTTAAAGTAGAGACACTACATACTGATATACACCTGAACATCAGCAGGAGAGGACTCTTTAAAGTAGAGATGCTACATACGAATATCAACATGAAAAAGAGCATCATAGGGTTCCTTAAAGCGTTACATTCCTTTCGGGAATATCTAATCAGACATGATTTATACTTGCATGGTTCGCACAGTTATGATTGATTGCGCAATCCAATGGGCCATGCCTGAACTTGGAGATGTGCCCGAGGATGTGCACCGTCCTGAAAGTCACCCCCATCATATGAAATGTGATTTTAACTCAAGTCATTGAACTGAGATCGGGAAAGGGGAATCGTCAGGGTACATGTAGATTGTAACAGACTCAGGAATGTAACCTTCATAGCTGGGCACGAGCCTTGGAGCTGTGCCAACATGTCAGCCCATTATGCAGCTGACACCCCTCATTGTTTTATATAACGTAGCAAACACCCTTCCCATCCTGCTGACTGCTTTCTCTAAAAGGGAATGTTGTAGAATTCCTAACTCCTGCCTTGCCTCAGAGGACATTTATTAAAGATACAATCATTGTGTAATCTGTTGGTTTGTGATGCATGATTTATGTCAACATTGGCCGCCTGAGTGAGTAAATGAAACACTTTAGGAGATTAAAGTGAAATAGTCAGTGTACTATTTATTACACAACAGCTGAAGAAGGAAACACAGAAGCATTTTGAAGAAGTCAGTGTGTAAGCAGAGACACATGTATAGCTTATCCCTATCCACAAAGACCTGCGAAGAGTTCTTCACATCCATTCTTGCTAAATACAGTATAAAAGGGCAAGTGTCTTGTGTACGGTGAAGGGTACGTTAACGCTGCTTTTGCTGATACTTTACTACATGGCAAAGAAATGGCTTCCTTACTTGGATTAGGTGAGTGGAGATAATCCTGCTAGACACTTGTTTAGTCTCATAAATGTGTTGGCCACAGAGCTTCATTTCTGCAATAGCAAACTGCTGCTTCTCCAGCAGTGATGGAGCATCCTCATTATCCATTTGGAGTCCTGTTCATGGACACCTGGTGAATATAAATCTAATGTTTTCTTACGGCTCTTGTTTCGGTGAAATGTGTTTAAGCTGTCTACCATTTGGTGCTAAACTTGTTGGGTTTTAAAAAGATTTTCCGTTGAAAACAACAACGGGACAGTTGGTGGGCGTACGGCTAAACAGGGAGTTAATACTGTTATTAAAAATAAGGCACATTATCAGACCGTCCCTCCAGGAAGGCATTCATAGTGTTGCACATTAAATAGTCCCCCCTCAAATCTGGTGGATAGATCCAGGAAGCAGACCTGTTGAAGTATACTGGTAGCTTTATGTCTGGGATCTGCACAAAGACTTCATAGCCCATCTGTGGATTTGTCTATAAGACCGAATCAATAAAGGAAGGATATAACGGATAAGAAAATCTATAAATCTCCCTTTTTGTATTCCTATTATCCTATTTGACTGCTCTACTAGTAACTCCGCCATCCATCCAACTCTCAGCCCTGAGCTAAACATAGCGTTCTCCCCAACCTTCAATTACTTCTTAAGATTTTCCAGCTTTAAAATGCATTAGTGTTTAATATAACTCCAAGCAGCGTCGGCTCAGAAATAGCTTTTTCGATAACTAAACCCAGGAGTCAGAGGCGTCTCGACCCGTCGACATACATTTCCTTTAAAAAACACATTTACCTCTTGCTAGGTGTTAACGCCATGTTATTAGTCCTGAAATCAGAGATACAAAAGGTACCAGAACACTTAATGCTCACAGTCATTATTTCAAATGAGGGTTATTTTCTATAATAGACACAACGCAGCGTTTCCATCACCAAAAAAAAGCCTGTCTTTAACGACACATGTCCAACCGCAGGTCCTTCGTCCTAGGATGTGGCATGATGTCACCGCACTGAGCCAGGAAACTATAAGTCCTCACGTCCTTTTGATTCAAGAATAGCTCTTTTACAAAAACACCTCCAGACAGAGGGTGAAAAGAGGTGCTGCAGCACAGGCAGTATGAGAAAAATAAAGAGCTTTTTGAACATTAAAGCATGGAGACATGTAGAGACACTACATACTGATATACACCTGAACATCAGCAGGAGAGGACTCTTTAAAGTAGAGACACTACATACTGATATACACCTGAACATCAGCAGGAGAGGACTCTTTAAAGTAGAGACACTACATACTGATATACACCTGAACATCAGCAGGAGAGGACTCTTTAAAGTAGAGACACTACATACTGATATACACCTGAACATCAGCAGGAGAGGACTCTTTAAAGTAGAGACACTACATACTGATATACACCTGAACATCAGCAGGAGAGGACTCTTTAAAGTAGAGACACTACATACTGATATACACCTGAACATCAGCAGGAGAGGACTCTTTAAAGTAGAGACACTACATACTGATATAAACCTGAACATCAGCAGGAGAGGACTCTTTAAAGTAGAGACACTACATACTGATATACACCTGAACATCAGCAGGAGAGGACTCTTTAAAGTAGAGGACACTACATACTGATATACACCTGAACATCAGCAGGAGAGGACTCTTTAAAGTAGAGACACTACATACTGATATACACCAGAACATCAGCAGGAGAGGACTCTTTAAAGTAGACACACTACATACTGATATGAACAATAGGGCCCTTTTTTAATAATGTGACCTAAAAGAGAGGTTAAAGATACTTCTCACAGTAGACCCTGATCGCTGTATCACTCCTGCCAGAAATCAACATCTGCTTAAATCCCACTGTTGCACATCCATCACTGAAGGCCTCGCTAACACAATGAGATAGCTGTACTGTAACTATAGTCCCGATAACCTTGCTGAAATGCCATCTGTTTTCAGTATTGCTTAAGAGAAATCATGGGAACTCTCCGCTTGATATCTTGCTGACCCTATTTTGGCTATTTGATAGTTGGCAGAATACTTGAGACAAGGCTCAGAAAAAGAGACACGAATGACATATTTGGTTGAAAGGAGGCACGGTACCAACGCTGTGGTGACATAGTGACAATGTCCGGAGGCCTGATTGCATGTTTGGACTGCCAGCAGGGTTTGTTAGTTTGTTGAAATGATATAGGCATAGACAGCGCTATTATACAGAATGCAAGTTTAGGTGGGGTTCCTTCTCTTCTCTCTAAAATTCTCCCTGTTGACACGTCAGTGAGTTCTGGGAAAGGTCTCTTCTAACATTTTAATCCTGCTAGTAATCACCATATTTCTAAATATCATTTGATAGTTTTGATGTTACTAAGGGAATGCAGTGAATTGACCCTAAAAGCAACTCGGTGGTTTACACTCGCACCACAAGAGCTACATGTACACCTAATACACAGCCTGTCAGAAGTGCTGTTCACACAGTAAGTGAAAGGCTCCTTTCAGGTGGCGGCACAGTGGGGGTCTGCCCCGCCCAATTTTTGTAACTTTCCGAGCCGACAGACTAACAGCCACGTCCGCTGCTCGCAGACCGGCAAGGTGCACGTAGGTGAGATCTGGGCAGAGGGCTTTCTTTCTCTCTAATGCCCCCTTTTTCCTGCTGAATCAGGGCCTTTCACATCCGTGCTATACAGCTGTGGTTTTTAGAGAGGAGTTGGCGAAGGTGTATCAGAATCTGAAGGAAGTGTGAACCAACACTAACTTGCACAGGTGGCATTCAACACAAATCTGGACATTTGAAATCATTTATAGTCATTTTGGTGCCTTGCTTACCACTATTAGACTCCAAGAAAGTGCAAATAATTGGTGAACTCGAGAGTTTAATCATGATGTCCCAGTCAGAAACAAATGGCTTCTCTTTGGGTTTGGAAATTGCTTTAATGCACCGATGTTTTCCTGCACAAACTGATTTATTGAATACTCACAAGTCCTTTTTTTAAAGCATCAAAATGCCTTTGGTAGAGTAGAAGTAGTCGCTTGTTTTTACATCAAGAAATTGCAAAAGCTTGATGACAGTTTTGCGTACTGGAGGAGTTGCTTGCTGAAACATCCGTGCATGATATTCCTTTTGGAATTATAAGACTGGAACATTTTACATTAAATGTGACCTCTTTTTCTCTACAACAAAAATGAATCATTCTGAAGTTCTCTTGTTTCTGCTATTTTACTATTGCATCAACGTGGCAAGTTATACACATCTTTATTTTAGTTAAGGCAGTGCTTCAATACTTCAAACTGTTCTTTATACTGTATGGCACCTGGTTACATCTTAAGGAATATAGCAGAGCTGCAGGAACACATTTAAGCACAATCGTATTAAAATAATTGATTATAATACAGTGTGCATGGTCATATCAAATCTGCTATTACATTACATTACATGTCATTGTTAGACGCTTCTATCCAAAGCGACTTGCATACATTCGGTACTGGACAATCCCCTCAGGAGCAATTTGGCGTGTCTCAGGGACACAACGACATGCTGACTGCAGTGGGGTTTGAACTTGCTATCCCCTGATTCGAAGTCCAGCACACTTTCCACTGAGCCACAGCCACAGCCACCCTTATACCTCGAATACCGTTCATTAGAGATTAAGTGGGTTTACTGTATAAATCCCAACAGGCTGCATCACTCTTACCTCCTGATATAATCCCCCCATGCAGGTGAACTAACACAGCTTTCATAAGCAAACATTGTGACCCTTGTAAAGTTAATGTGGACACTCTGGGTGTGTGTGTGTGTGTGTGTGTGTGTGTGTGTGTGTGTGTGTGTGTGTGTGTGTGTGTGTGTGTGTGTGTGTGTGTTGTGTGTGTGTGTGTGTGTGTGTGTGTGTGTGTGTGTGTGTGTGTGTGTGTGTGTGTGTGTGTGTGTGTGTGTGTGTGTGTGTGTGTGGTGTGTGTGTGTGTGTGTGTGTGTGTGTGTGTGTGTGTGTGTGTGTGTGTGTGTGTGTGTGTGTGTGTGTGTGTGTGTGTGTGTGTGTGTGTGTGTGTGGACCAGAGGACAAAACAAACCTGTGGGGACTGAAGGCAGCTGTTGTGCCCTTTAGCCTGCCTCCCCACATAAACCCACAGCACTTATGACACTGGTATTAAACACACACACATGTACCCACTTATGTTGTTGTTTGCAACTCTTTACAAGACGCCACGTGACTGTATAAATAGATGTGTTTAACTTAAATGATTTTAGGGTAATTTGGAGTAATTTAGTATGAGTGACATCATGGCAACAAGTCAATAAAACCGTGACATGTGTAGTGTTTCTACAGCTGCGCATCAACTTTCAATTATCTCGCTTTCTCAGGCACGTCATTGCGTGTTTGCTATTCAAATAGAACACCTTGTATTCTGATGCAATCATCCAAACATAATGCATGGTTGCTCAAGTCTAAATTCAACAAGTGGAAGTCTCCAAGTCTCGCCTCCAGTCGGTTGGTTATTTATCTGTTCATTGTACAGCCTGCCATGTAGCGGTAACCCAGACAGTAACTTCATGCGACTTTCCAACATTATATAATCCTACATATGCACCCCAAAAACAACTCCGATTAAAGTCTATGTGTGTGCGCGCGCGCAGAGTGTCTTACCTTTAGGAATGGCCGCAGGAGTTTGAGGAGCATCAGAGAAGACACAAAGTGCAAACTTCACCCAGCATGAAAACACAAAACAAAACTTGAGGTACTCCATGTCTGTTATTGTGCGTGTGTTTCCCGGACAGAGTGCGCGTGACCGTCCGGAAAGCCCTGCAGGCTGGATATGTGCGCTCTCGCGGTATTAAAAAAATAATAATGAAATCAAACTCTCCAGTGGATGTGAAGTTCAGGCTGAGCTCCGGGAGTTTGAGTTGAGGCGTGGTTCCTTTATGGTGAGGCTGCTCCCGGTGAGAGGTAACGGTGTTCACCCTGACACAGGCAAGTCCTGCGCAAAGTGGGACTAAGCACAGCTGTATTTCAATCCCCCACCCCCCCCCCCCCCCCCTCCACCCCCTTTACTGTTCCACAGCCCTCCCCCAGGCTCCCCTCCCCCTGACCAACAGTACTCCCCTTTACATGTTCATACGAGACTTTTCATTCAAACTCATCAGGGGAAAGGTGGTCAAACTACACAATATGCAGTTTCAATCATTTCAAATGCGATATTTTCACACAAGTTATTTTGATATTTGTTTGGTAGTGTTTTTTTTCTTTTCAGTATATGGATATTTAGCATTAAATGATTTGTATGAGTAGTAAATCATGCATTCAGATAATTTAAAGTAGAAATACCACTTCAGTTTCAAATCAAACTATAACATGTACTTAAGGTCAGAAGCAGCATGTCTCTTTAATTAAAAAAAACCGTAATATTATATAGATTATTGAGTTGTGAGCATTTTTAGTTGTAAACTCCTTTTAGCGTGTCATAAATCACATTTCATTTCATTCATATATTCATAATCATATTTTTCTCAATTACAACTCACATTTTCGTTCAATTAAAACCATATTCTGCTCATTTTCACGTTTATATCAGTATGTAGTGTCTCTACTTTAAAGAGTCCTCTCCTGCTGATGTTCAGGTGTATATCAGTATGTAGTGTCTCTACTTTAAAGAGTCCTCTCCTGCTGATGTTCAGGTGTATATCAGTATGTAGTGTCTCTACTTTAAAGAGTCCTCTCCTGCTGATGTTCAGGTGTATATCAGTGTGTAGTGTCTCTACTTTAAAGAGTCCTCTCCTGCTGATGTTCAGGTGTATATCAGTATGTAGTGTATCTACTTTAAAGAGTCCTCTCCTGCTGATGTTCAGATGTAGATCAGTATGTAGTGTCTCTACTTTAAAGAGTCCTCTCCTGCTGATGCTCAGGTGTATATCAGTATGTAGTGTCTCTACTTTAAAGAGTCATCTCCTGCTGATGTTCAGGTGTATATCAGTATGTAGTATCTCTACTTTAAAGAGTCCTCTCCTGCTGATGTTCCAGCGTTGTATATCCAGTATGTAGTATCTCTACTTTAAAGAGTCCTCTCCTGACTGATGTTCAGGTGTATATCAGTATGTAGTGTCTCTACTTTAAAGAGTCCTCTCCTGCTGATGTTCAGGTGTATATCAGTATGTAGTGTCTCTACTTTAAAGAGTCCTCTCCTGCTGATGTCCAGGTGTATATCAGTATGTAGTTGTCTCTACTTTAAAGAGTGCTCTCCTGCGTGTTCTCTTAAAGAGTCCTCTCCTGCTGATGTTCAGGTGTATATCAGTATGTAGTGTCTCTACTTTAAAGAGTCCTCTCCTGCTGATGTCAGGTGTATATCAGTATGTAGTGTCTCTACTTTAAAGAGTCCTCTCCTGCTGATGTTCAGGTGTATATCAGTATGTAGTGTCTCTACTTTAAAGAGTCCTCTCCTGCTGATGTTCAGGTGTATATCAGTATGTAGTGTCTCTACTTTAAAGAGTCCTCTCCTGCTGATGTTCAGGTGTATATCAGTATGTAGTGTCTCTACTTTAAAGAGTCCTCTCCTGCTGATGTTCAGGTGTATATCAGTATGTAGTGTCTCTACTTTTAAAGAGTCCTCTCCTGCTGATGTTCAGGTGTATATCAGTATGTAGTGTCTCTACTTTTAAAGAGTCCTCTCCTGCTGATGTTCAGGTGTATATCAGTATGTAGTATCTCTACTTTAAAGAGTCCTCTCCTGCTGATGTTCAGGTGTATATCAGTATGTAGTGTCTCTACTTTAAAGAGTCCTCTCCTGCTGATGTTCAGGTGTATATCAGTATGTAGTGTCTCTACTTTAAAGAGTCCTCTCCTGCTGATGTCCAGGTGCTATAGCAGTATGTAGTGTCTCTACTTTAAAGAGTGCTCTCCTGCTGATGTTCAGGTGTATATCAGTATGTAGTGTCTCTACTTTAAAGAGTCCTCTTCCTGCTGAGTTCAGGGTGTATATCAGTATGTGGTGTCTCTACTTTAAAGAGTCCTCTCCTGCTGATGTTCAGGTGTATATCAGTATGTAGTGTCTCTACTTTAAAGAGTCCTCTCCTGCTGATGTTCAGGTGTATATCAGTATGTAGTTGTCTCTACTTTAAAGAGTCCTCTCCTGCTGATGTCCAGGTGTATATCAGTATGTAGTGTCTCACTTTAAAGAGTGCTCTCCTGCTGATTGTTCAGGTGTATATCAGTATGTAGTGTCTCTACTTTAAAGAGTCTCTCCTGCTGATGTTCAGGTGTATATTCAGTATGTAGTGTCTCTACTTTAAAGAGTCCTCTCCTGCTGATGTTCAGGTGTATATCAGTATGTAGTGTCTCTACTTTAAAGAGTGCTCTCCTGCTGATGTTCAGGTGTATATCAGTATGTAGTGTCTCTACTTTAAAGAGTCCTCTCCTGCTGATGTTCAGGTGTATATCAGTATGTAGTGTATCTACTTTAAAGAGTCCTCTCCTGCTGATGTTCAGGTGTATATCAGTATGTAGTGTCTCTACATGTCTCCATGCTTTAATGTTCAAAAAGCAAAGGGAAAACCCCCAAAATCAGAATAGGGCCTCTTTAAGTTTCTGCCAGTGGAATTACACGTTGCTTTCCAGACAGCACAAAAGAAAAACCATCCCTCTTCTAACCAACGACAGAATATTGAAGTGGCACCTGATGCTGCAGAGGTTGGTCCTGCTTCCTTAGTGGTGAACACACACAGAGAGAGAGAGAAGAGGAACACAGAAAGCCAACATGTCATTTAGCTTCCATCAACGGTTGCATTGCATGTGTCAGTCTATCCAGCTTTGAAACCGATGCTTTGTCTCATGTGTGTCTCCCATTCCTTATTAGGCGTAACAGACATGCCCCCCGGCGCAAAACCATTCCCGTCTGACTGCCAGTGAGCAGATTGTTTTACTTAATGACATCACCGGTTTCATGCAGAAATAGCAGAAGCCAGAGATGAATTACTTATTTTCCAGAGGACCTGATAAACCTCCAAAATGTAACCCAACGCCAGAAAACGCTGCATAAAGACCTCGACTTGTGCTGACAGTGATTCAGCATTTAACTGACTCTAAAGTCATGAGAAAATGACCTCTTTAAGTCTTGGGCATCGTGTCTGTGAAGCTCGGACAAACACAGAATCAATCCAGTATCAATAAACCTTAAAGAAAGTGTAATTTCACGACTCGGTGACACATCTAACATTTCATTTTTGCCCCGTGGGTTAGCGGGAACTCTCGACAGCTGGAAAATATAAGTGTTAGTGGTCGCATGTTGGCAGCGCGTGGTAAGAATTACTTATTATTATTTGATTACACCCAGACTACATGTCCAGAGTTTATAGGAGCAGTTTAATATCCCATCAGATGATAAGCCTCTATAAATATGAGGACATAATTTTTTCTTTCCACGTCAAGATTCACAAAGAAATGTGACAAGAACCGAGTGCTTTGATGACGTTTTAATATGGGGTGCCTGTGGTGTGGGTGAGGGAATTACATGTAATGACACAAAATGGCACATTCAGAACTGATCAGTACACCTGCGCATAATTACCCCGTCTCCTCAGTTATTCTGCAGAAGGTAGCAGACTTTGGACTGCTGCACACATTAACTCACAGCTAAATACTGCTGTTTATCAAACCTTAAAAGCATGCTCAGACGCAGGTGGTGTGTCTGCTTTTTTAATGTTATTTCAGAGCTAAATAAAACTCCTCCAGCCCACACTGTCCTCGCTTTAGGAGAAGAATAAACAGTGACATCAGTAGACCGTCCTCTATTTGAAGCACTGTTTGAGACACTGTGAAATTTGTATTTAATTTAAGCTGGAATTAAAATAACAGATGATTCATCAAGGAGGCAGACTATAAAGGAAAGCAAATATTAGACTACAACTACATTTTTCCGATGAGGAGGGAAAAGGGACACATGGTAAAATAAGGCTGAAGTTGTTCCTCTACTCATTCACTGACCCGTCTTAATGACCGCCGTTAATACTTTGATTTCACTTACAGTAATAGTGTTTTAGTCGAAGGAAACGTCGTTATGTTAGTAGAGTTTTATCCAATGGAAACTTTATTCAGATGTATCACAGTCTAAATATCGGTTCCTTTCTCCATAGCACTGTTGTTTTAAATTGTATTTAAAAAAGTGACTCCAGGGGAAACTGAACATTTGAGGACATAAAGAAATACATTTTGCAAACTACATGGTATTCTTCTCTTCTTATCCTCAACGGCATCTTGATAACACGTCTTGATGTCACTTCATCATCGTCTCCTCCTGGCCGTAAAGTGTGGCCTGTGGTCGGGACACACCTTACATTTCCTTCTATTTCCGAAGCAACCCTCTTTTGGCGGTGCCACCGGATGGTTTTGCAATTGCACTGGTGAGTCACAAATCCTAGACGTTTCGTGCCCTAAACTTTGCTTGTCATATAAAACCCACAATTGCACTCTGATTGTTAAAGAATGGGTTTTATTTTTACCCCCGGACGCTTTGATCGCTCGGCAAGAAGTTAAATTACTAGTCCAGATCAATGGAGAGGACAGCGCTGCTTTCCCCCACATCAGATCGTCTTCCTGGGAATGATCTTGACGTCATCCTGTCTACGTGGTCCCACTTACGAGACCATCAGCCCGGGGTGTGGTCTAGGGTTGTCTGGGTGGGGGTTTCATCAACACCACGTTCAGTCTTAAACCAAAGAGGCACATTAACAAGCACAGCAAGTACATTCTTTATTCCACCCCAGAGTCTGGCCACAAAGGGAAAAAGAGATTGATTCACCTTCATCGTGGGCGGGCGGTCTGCCTTCCTTTGTCTCAGACGACAAACATTATGTTACCGTAAACACTTGAGCAGGATGTTTTATTGACTGAAGATTTACAAAACTATGTGATTTCCATGCTTGAGAAATAGCTTTGTGTGGGCAGTGCTCCTTGAGAATGACACGTAATGACCACGTCTGCTGGCCTCTCATTTGAAAGTCATCATTAGATGGCCTTGTTAAACCCACAAGGCTTAACATGAAACCCAGTAGGTTGAGGAGAAGAGGATGCAACCTTGCATTAACTGTCCTTTTAATGCCGCCTTTATCGCCTTCAAACATATGCTTTCACTCTAATGTGCATTGCAATATTACGGCCTACGTGTTTTTTCCTTCCTTTGAAAAGGGTGATATCTTTATAAGGCCATTACATTAGAGTGTACTGGTCAGGATTGACGATTAGACAGTAAGCTCAGAACTATGACATCTCTTAATCAGATCCTGTCCATTTGAATAGAATACCTTTATTGTCATCGCACCAGGTACAACGACATTTAAAAAAGCAATCCTCGCAGTCCACATAAAACGAATAAATATATATCTATATACACATATGCTCACACATCCATACCAACATGCCCGCACATTATTTAAATACAGTTTACAATATAAAAAACACAGGGATGATATTTTGCATCATTTAATAAGTTAATACAACTATTAAAAAGTAGTGCAGTTGCAAGTTGTAACTGTTCAGTTCAGTGTTTGACGGTGTTCAGTTCTCGTATGGCTCTGGGGTAGAAACTGTTTTTCAGTGGGTTTGTCCTTCATTGAATTGACCTGTAGCGTCTACCGGAGGGCAGAAGAGCAAACAGGAAGTGTCCAGGGTGCGAAGAGTCTGCAACGTTGGCTGAAGAGTTCCTCCAGAGATATGACTATCCCCTTAAACACCACATTCATAACCACCTGAGAAAGTGACCACTGAAGACACAACGGGATTAACGAGGTTCGTACACTGGGCTTGCATCAGTTGGAGTTATTTTATTAACAAAACGGTAAATAGCTTGTTTATATCTGCAGAGCGACTTCAATCCATGGAACCCAATGTGCAGCTACTGGTTTTAGCTGAAGGCTGAACCCTGCCATGTTGCTTTTACGATGCTATGTGTGGGGGGTCTTTTGGTGTCTTTAAAGCCATTAGTTTCAAAGGGAGGGTCTCACTCGCACTAAATAAACCTGCAGCCGCCGGTTACCAAAACAAAGGATCTAGAAGCTCAGATTGCAACAAACAGAGAGGGGTTGTGACTTCTCTGCATAGCATTTGCTGCCAGATGTCATTAAGCTCAGATAAATAACAGTTTACCGTTAGATGTGGCTGCATGTAGACATATTCATAATGACCAAGGAGCATGCACAGCAGGTTAACAAAGTGTTTAGGCAGCACCGTGTTGATGCGGTCGAACAGTGCTTGATTTGTTCTCGGTAAACAACCACCGCCCCGTGCTGTACTGTACATCTGCTTCCCCTCCCCCATTGTGTGTGTTTGCTGCTTCTCGAGGCTGCGTTTGCACGTGTGTTGACCCTAGTGAGCAAACCACTCTCTGTTTATCTCTCGCTGTGTGTCGGGCAATAAAAGCAATCAGTGGAGTTTATTTTTCCTTCCATGAAACAAACAATAACAGTTTCAGCTCCTACATGTGAACACAATACAGCAAGAAGCTTGGAAGTCACTCCTTTAATAACAGAGGCAAAGCATGTCCAAGTTCTTTGTAACCGATTCTGGCATTTTTAAAGACGTGCAGTTATTTGAAATGACCACGTGTTAAGGCTGATATGGTCTCCATTAGAAAGGAAGTCTAATACACGGGATGTTACAGCTAACCCTTGCATACTGAAGCTGTTGAAAACATCTGTGACTTTCCCATCGGTTACTTTTCAGCCAGTAAACTCTGTTAGGATGACGTCAGTGACATTTCTGGTCTGGAGGATTTCTCAGTTATATCTGACATCTAGTTATAGATTACCACTCGGGGCGAGTCCTAAGGAAGTCTCCAGTCTATTCAAAAACGAGGAACACACTGCAGTTAAACATTCATCTTTGTCCACCACAGCTGTTTCTGTACTCACTTTAAGTTGGGGAAAGTTCCCAGTGAAGTCAATTTAAAATGTGGGGTGTGAGAGGTATCAACCGAATGTACCATTGCAATTGAAGAAAGCACACATATACAGGCTAGTCAATATACAGATGGTACAAAAGTGTCTTTTAAGAGTATGCATGTTGGGGTTTTCCGTTGGTCGTTTAGAAGATTAAGTTATTGCCAGCAACGACTTTGGTATTTCACCATTTAGTGTCATAATGGCCCAAATGTTGTCCGAGAAACACCTCAGAAGCATTTATGAGTGATTAGCCTGTCTCTCAGTGGACAGATTTGATGCCACTGTTGCCCAACTTTATGCCCTTGGCGCGATTTAGCATCAGTGCTGGTGTGATCCAACGGTTTGTCGTTTGATATAAATTACTTAACTTTGGACCTTTTTAATCCATTTGTAACATATAGTGAGAGACCTGCATTGAGCAACTCTGTTACAGGAATGAGACATTTTCCCATTACTGGAACAAAATAGGTGTGAGTAATCCTTATCCGTCCTCCCTCTGGCCCATATGTACAAGCTGTTCATTGTTTTCTAACCACAGCTTGATTAGCAACCAGTGCAGCCAAGTCATATTTCCACTGGCAATGTGTAAAACTATCATTATCACCCAAAAGAGGCTTTGCGTAACTCACAGCAACTCGGTTTTGAGGTTGAGAATAGTTCAACTTAGTGTGATCTGTGGCCACAAGTATGTTGTATAGAAACATCCCACAATTCTGAGGTGTACCGACAAGATCTATGAACCCACTGACACCAGCCTGACCAATGCAGCATATTTCTACAATACTGAGACTTTGATCTTCCATTAATCAAATCAAAGAACGCTCACAGGTGTAAAAAGATAAGAGGGTATGTACCTTTACAATCTGCAGCGCCTCTTCAGTCAGTTACTCTTTTCATTGATGTGTGATTTAAAAAAAGCTTAAAGGGTTTTTAATGAGACTTCTTTAGGTTGCACCCAAGGTTAACTGCTGCAGGTTAATAGCTTCCTTGGAAAAAGCTGAAAAATAAATGTACTAATTTCCCTTTTCATGTTGTCCTTCAAGGACATCTGTGTTTGACGCAATCGGCCCAATCAATCACCCCGCAGGCTGGATCTCTGCAGAGAAAAGTGCTGTAAAAGGTGAAGGTAGCCATTAAAGCAGCTGGTGAACTCCAATAATTAACACGCAAACCAGAGTGGATTTACATGAGCATTTACAAGGGCTGACGATTGTAAAACTCACTGTTAACTGTATTGAAAGGCCGGTGGGCACTGATGGAAAAGCATTGCTGTTTTGAGGCAAAATGGATTTGGGTCAAAAGGAAACTGCACACGTCACAATATCGTTTTTATTTTGTACTTGCACAACTTAAGCTCTCAGAGTTTGCATTCATCACATTACACACCTTAGCTCAAAGTGCAAAAGTAGAAGAATAAGTTGTGTTTCTATATCTGAGTGGGAATAGATTAACTCTTTTAAACACAAAGAGCCTTCAGAGGACGCAGCACCTCGCACTATGAACCCTTTCAAGAGATGATCAGGGTAATCTTAGTGGCTAGAAAATAATCTGAATAAAGTGATTTCTAATAAAAGTTGTGATGAGTGAACATTAGCTCATAAAGGGGGGCAATAATCAAAACACAAGAACATTTATGAGAGACAAGCTTTTCAAAATGGCAGTGTATTATACTTCATTAAAAACACACTAAATATTAGAAAATAACTCACATTCACATTTTCCTGAACCACAATTGTGATGTTGGAAAATAGTTTATATCAAGTTCATTCACTAGAGTTAAAAGTAGATATATATAATTCTCCATTAAAGGGAAAGTCTTAAATTCAACATGTTACTTAAGTAGAAGTACAGAAGTAACTATTTTCACAATAATACATTTGTTGTACTCATTTCTTATCCTATTCTTTTTGTCAGGGCATTTTAATGTTGTCAATCTGGAGCCAATTTCTAATACCGGTTTGTATATAATGGAAGTGCTATTGGTGTTATTATTTATGCAAATTACATGTTTTAATACGTAAAAAGTGATTTTTAAACAATTGTAGTGGAGTAGAAGTTCTAAATCCAATTATATCAAAATAAGTTTGGTACTTCAAATCAATCAAATCAAATCAAGTTTTATTTATATAGCACATTTAAAAACGATGTTTGGTCGAGCCAAAGTGCTGTACATGTAATAAAAACACTTTACTACTTGAGTGCTTTGTTACTTCCCACTACTGTAATGGTTTGATTACAAAATAAAATATTTGAGTTGATGAACAAAACCCCCCCCAAAAGATTACTCCTTCATTATATCCATAGTACGAGGTGCAGGTGTCCCCCTGGTGCCAGCAGGAGTGTGTCCCTGGTGCCAGCAGGTGTGTGTCCCTGGTGCCAGCAGGTGTGTGTCCCTGGTGCCAGCAGGAGCGTGTCCCTGGTGCCAGCAGGTGTGTGTCCCTGGTGCCAGCAGGAGTGTGTCCCTGGTGCCAGCAGGTGTGTGTCCCTGGTGCCAGCAGGAGTGTGTCCCTGGTGCCAGCAGGAGCGTGTCCCTGGTGCCAGCAGGAGCGTGTCCCTGGTGCCAGCAGGTGTGTCCCTGGTGCCAGCAGGAGCGTGTCCCTGGTGCCAGCAGGAGCTAACCTCACAATACACAGCCGCATGCATTCCAACCTGAGTTTGTCCAAAGAAAATACAACTAATTTCCCAATAAAAACGTGATGGCATAAGCAGGGATTCTCCTCACAGGAAAAGCTAGCTCCCTCGTGTGGACAAGACGGGGGGCACAGCCACAACCCCTCCGTGCAGTAATGATAACGCATAACTGTTATGGCATTACAGATATTATAGTACGCTTATGATGCTTCAGTTACACACACTCATAGCAGCACACATACAATCGTATAAAGCAGAGCACACACACATGACCAAAATATATAAATAGATAGAAGCTTATCTACACTAGAAACTGCACAACATAGCTAAGAGATTATATATTAACATGTTGACTATTGATTTGACCAAATGACACTCCTAAAGTACTCCCTGTGTAACAGCTCTTGCCTGCATGGTGTTCCCTTTTGCTGATATAAGGACGGTATCCTAATATTCAAGTGTCTTCAGTCTGAAGCTCGTTTCTCTCAATGGAAATGTTTTTGACCTGGTGTTTGCACCTGTAGGCCACCGTAGTTCCGTAAACACAAATAAAGCTTTGTCTAGAAACATTGCACTGTGCACTCACAGCTTCAAACAACCTGAGCAGCTAAGACTAAAACAAACCTTTCTAAATCATTGTTCATGCAAAACTGCAACATTAAGGTAGTCCCTTTTTAAAACATCTGGTCCAGAGGTTGTTCTATGTTCGGACGTTTTGTTCTGATCATGGCTCTCCAGAAATGATTACATGAATATCCTGTTTGGCTCCTAGTTGTTCGATTCAAAGAACATGAAGTCCTGTGTGGAAAAACACCAAGAATAACGTGTTAAAGGCAAAGAAACGATGCATTACAGTCACACAGAATGGATGTTAAAATATAGCTTAGGATATAAATGATATGTCCCAGCCAACTCAACGTCTTAAGAGTTTAGCATTGGAGCACTTTAGCTCAAGGGTTCCCAAACTTTGCCATGCCATATAGCATTAACCTCTGGCGGGGACCCCCCTGTTGCAATTGTGCAGTGTGTTGCCTCTACATTTGGGGCCTTCTGCCTGATCAAAGCTGTCACTCCGCTTTCTTTGCCTGTCACAGCCCCACTGCCCCACCTGAACACACACCCACACAACGACACCAGTCCGTTTGAGATGATGTACTCATCTTGGAAAATGTCTCTTCCTGTGGTCCTACCTTCCAGTGCTTTGCAAAAATAATATTTCCTCAACAAAGTTGTCTTCTGAAATAAATCTGATGTATGCTAACAATTCTGCGACATTTGCTACATCCGTGCTCTCATCCAGCTGCAGAGCGAAACATTCACTAGCTCTCACTGCTCCAACAGCTGAGCAGATACTCAGCTTCACTCTCAGTAGCGGCAGCTCGATTCTGATTGGCTTGAAGGGCGGTCGTGTGATTCAAAAACAAAAATATTAAAAGATTGGCGTCAAAGGACACATCGATTGATAGATATACAGTTATTAATAACATCTTTAAAAAAGAACTCTGCGTGACCCCCCTGGTGCCCCCTGGCGGCCCCCCGGGGGGTCGGGGCCCCTACTTTGAAAAACACTGCTTTAGCTAATGTGGTGTGCTGCTACAGAAAGAAGCTGTTTCGCATTTGTGCTGATTGGGGTGCTTTCAGGTCACATTTCCCACAGAATGTAAAGTGGTGCATTAAGTGGTAGGTACATGAAGTTTCCGACTACCAGCGAGTCCCTATAAAAGTTGGGGCATGTGAGGTGAATTTCAAAATTGTAACTCTTGTTTCGCTGTGAGAGAATCTAAAACTTGCTGTTATGACGTTGACCAACGGCAAAGACGTTACTCACGATGAGAAAACACGCTCCGATCATAGTAGCCTTCATCTTCACGTCCAGGTCCATGGGGAACTGGATACCAAAGTTGTCTGAATCGGTGAAGATTTCCCGAAGAAGTCCTGTCCACTGCTTACTGATCTTCCCAATCTGGGTGACTTCGTCCATCGTTAAAATCTGAGGAAGATCAATCCATCACGTTTCACTGTAGGGTAATCTTGGGAACATTCCTAATGTCGTGTCAACTTACATTTTCTGTCCTAGTAATAACTTCAAAGCTGCAAGAGAGGAGCTTCCATGGTAATGTCACGCTTCACTTCCCCCTTCTCTAGGTCTTGCAAAAGGTCTCGATCGCTGACCCAAATCCCCTTCACAGCTCAATCTAATAAAACCAGCTGAGCGTGCAACAATGGCCGCTCTGTGCCACACAAGAGCGTGCCCTGTGAGACGGCCAGAGGGCGAGAGCGGCCGTGTCCCGCCATGTTTGCACACATTTAAAGGTCACCTATGATGGAAAATCCAGTCCTCCATGTCTCTTCTACATCAACATGTGTCCCCTCTTCTTCATGTCTCTTCTACATCAACATGTGTCCCCTCTTCTTCATGTCTCTTCTACATCAACACGTGTCCCCTCTTCTTCATGTCTCTTCTACATCAACATGTGTCCCCTCTTCTTCATGTCTCTTCTACATCAACATGTGTCCCCTCTTCTTCATGTCTCTTCTACATCAACATGTGTCCCCTCTTCTTCATGTCTCTTCTACATCAACATGTGTCCCCTCTTCTTCATGTCTCTTCTACATCAACATGTGTCCCCTCTTCTTCATGTCTCTTCTACATCAACACGTGTCCCCTCTTCTTCATGTCTCTTCTACATCAACATGTGTCCCCTCTTCTTCATGTCTCTTCTACATCAACATGTGTCCCCTCTTCTTCATGTCTCTTCTACATCAACATGTGTCCCCTCTTCTTCATGTCCCCCCCACCCCCCTTATCACCTGAATCTCCTCCTAGAGCACCATTGAGTTCTTTGTAACCAAATGTCTCTCAGAGGGGCGTGGGGAGGGGCTCCTTATTTTCATCTAAAGTAACAGACAGAGAATCAGCACTTTGGAAACAGGGCTGAAACAGAGGGCATTATGGGTAATGGTTTAATGGATTTTCTGAGTTTAGATGAACCCACCTCAAAGTCAACATCTGGCAGGCAGCTCCACCCACAGAAGGGCCCGTGGATCTTCAGCACAGGCTCGTTGTTTTCGTCCGACACGATGAATTTGGGGGAGAACGGGTGCCACTGTTGTCTAACGTACCCCACTGTGTTCCCAGGGGGAGACTGCACCTCCAGCTGAGTGAGGGGTTATGGGAGAACAGAGTGGGATTAGTCCTCACATCCTCCCAACACTGGATTGAATGGACATAATGTGTGTTTGGCTCACCTCTTGTAGGCAGCAGGGGCAGCAGCAAGCCGTGCAGTTCAGCGGTCTGGTGATGGTGATGACCTTCTGTCCGTTGTGGTCCACGACGTGGATGGTGAAGGAGCGCATGGGACCACAGCACTGTCGAGTCAGACAGTCGTTCTCCTCCAGAGCGTAGAACACGTCCTGACCCATGCTGTTACGGATCTCATACTTGTTGTTGCTTTCAAAACCAATCAGGGCTGCATAGGAGGAACAATATGTATATCAGTGTTATAAAGACAAAACCTGCTAAACCATCTTAACTCAAAAGTCTCTTAAGGATTACGTTCCTATACGGTAAATGGACTGCACCTATATAGCGCTTCATCCAGTCTTTAAGACCCCTCAAAGCCGTTCACCCATTCATACAGAGCAGTGTACCTTACTATAGGACCTAACATTCACACACCGTTGGCCATCAGGAGCAACTCAGTGTTAAGTATCTTGCCCAAGGATACATCGACATGTTGACTGCATGGGCTGGGATCGAACCCACAACCTTCTGGTTGAAGGACGACCGCACTCCCTCGCAGCCACAGTCGCCCAATACAACAAAACTGCTTCGTGGTAACGTGTTGTGGGAAGTGTGTTTTCTCCCGGAAGAGAATACTTTGAATGCTTCTTAAACTAAGTTGTTCGCAAAAGCACAGGGCTTTCACCACCGTTTAAGGTCCCGTGTGAAACAAAAAGGCAACGTCTTCGTGTTTATTTTTAGAACTTAAATTACAAGCCTACATTTTTTAAGCCAAACATACATTTTAACTAAACCCAACCGAGTATTTTGTCTCCATTCACAACATTGGACACGTCATTTCTTTGGAGATGGGGTTAACACAACTAGCAGCATAACTGATTTATTTTCTCACGTACAAATACTTTACCTTCAGCAAGCTCAACTTTCTGTTTGATGAGGAGCTGATCCACCTAGGAGAAAAGAGAACCACACACAGTTCAGCGGGGTAGGTGTCGTTGGAGGGGAGGGCCTTAAAGTCAGTTATTATTAATGTAGTGTTGTGTACTTCTCTAGCTAGTCGTAAGGCTTTAAATCTGCAGGAGTGTTGAGGAACTCCCCTCTCCTAAAGGTCCGAGGTGTCATCGCTAACATTAGAGCATTGATCCTTGACGGTGACTCAGCATAATAACAGAGGCCTGAAACTTGAGCTGCTTCATGGAATAAAGCTTTCATTCGTTCAATTATTTACACGTGTGCTTTGCCTACTGTGGCACGTCAACCTTTCCTTAAATGAAGGCCCATCATGTGTTGCATCTGAGCATTACAATGTGTGTATATTCACATTTAGGACGTTTTAAAAATACTTGGAAAGGTGGTGGTATAGCTGCTTCTTCATTTTCTACTGCCACTGGACATGTGGGGACATTTTAATTCAAACATGTCGGCACCGTTTAACCCTCCTGTTGTCTTCGTCCCCCCCTTACTTTGGTGTTCGTGGTCAAATTCGACCGGTCCTGTTTTAACGGCTATTACATTAACCATTAATCATCACCAAATGTCATTTAACACCCTTTCAAACTGTACATATTGTATCAGATACTGGTATACATGAACAACTGCAGTAAATATACAAAGAACAGACACTGATGAAAGTAGTAAATCGATCAGATTTGCCCCGAACACAACAGGAGGGGTAAGAACACATGAACAGACTTTATGTAGGCAATTGAGCTTCTTCATAGAAAACGTTCAGACTCATTGCATTAGGAAGAGCATGTGTGTACATCATTGAATGAATAAAGGATAGTTTCCATGGTAATGTGCACGCTGTAACTGGAACACTTGAATAGGATGGAGCTATTGCCAGGGTTATTATAACACCCGTGCTTGTCCTAATATGACATATTGAGAAATGCACTGGCCACTGGACCAGAAGGCACTTATATGCAATAGTTGTAAGCAACACTTTAATTATTTAACACATTGTAAAACTTGAAATCTGATGCAACATACAGAGATAAGGCTATTTCCACCCCAGCCCCCATGCAAGTGTTACATACATATACATTACATACAGCTAGCTATTGTTACCTGAGTCAGGTATTCTAACCCTGGTGGACATCCGGGTATTTCCTGGTTCGGCACAGGCACTTCATACATATCCATTTTGATGGACTTGAAGGGAGACCTGTTGATAAATGCAGTGATTAAAGCTAAGATTTAGCGCCATCTTGTGGCTTTTTTAGGATGACACACGAGCAATAAACTAATAATAATAACTTTATTTAAACAGCACTTCTCAAAACAGTTACAAAGTGCTTTTAGATGGATTAAAAAAGCGGAAACAGAACATGAGGTCAACCATGTAAGATATACAACAATGATAACATGGAGAAACGAAAGTAAAATAAAGAACACATGGATGCTCAGTCAAACCGAGCAGTGACATCATTAGGTAGGCCCACAGGCTTTAATACAAACAACAGACTTCACCAAAGTGCTGCACAACCGATAGGACAAAATAAAACTAATGTAAAAGCACGAGACATAAAACCATACGTATAGCAACAGACTGAACACCCTCATGCATGATGTAAACAACACTAGAAAATAGAAAAACAAAACCATCAATCAAGAAGCCCCCCTTGTGGCCCGGCCCCGATGTAAGCACGGATTGAAGCTGGGAGGGGCTGCAGAAGCACGGATAATCTCGGGTGTTTCTGGAAGCTTCAAACGGGAAGACCACCATCACGGATCCTCTTTCTAGGATTACGCGCAAACAACAGGCCTGCACCCACACGGGCTGCACGGGCTGCATCTCCAAGGCAATAGGTATCTCTCTCCTGACTGATGATACTGAGGGGTGGGATGTTTACAAGCTATAAACGCGCACGCGGTGGATTTATAAGCGTAATTGTCATTCAAACAACACGTCGAGTTGTTAAAAGTGACGTCAACACTTCTTATTTTCCATAAAAACAGACTGGTGTTTTGAATCGGAATCAGAAATACTCACCGTTAGTTCATGTGCCTCTCAGAATAATAACAGGCCACTCCGGAAACAAGCCTCTGGATTAACCCGTTGTTCTGATTGGTCGACATCATCCTACCTCCCGTTTACGTGCGCCAATGAGAAGCAAGGATTGTAGAATAGCGTTTAACAGAACAGAGGAGAGTATAGAGCTGAATGTAATAGAACATATATTTCAGTCATATTGTGCATTTTTTTAAATAGTTTGACATACACAAAAGGAAAATGTTGCATTGGTTTATTCATTTACAGCAGTTATTTGTTTTTCCCTGGTGTTTCTGAATAGTAATACACTAACAGACAACACATATTCAACAGAAACATTACAATAATTCATTTTTTTCCGTCTTCTAGGCTCGATGTCACCAATAACATAACACTTTAAGAGTTTAAAGGTTTACATAATTATCTCTAGGTCATACTACTGCATCATAGCTAGTAACTATCAGTGTTTAATAATTAGATTGGAGTAAAATAGACATTAACATTGTGTTAATATACTAATGTGGGTTTTTTCAAGACGTTTATCGTGGTATGTGTCCTATCTGCACAGACTTCATTTCGAACTCTAAGAATGGGCTGGAAGTCTTTAAATTGTCTTCCCATGCTACTTTTAATATGAATGTATACAAGGATGTGTGTCACCAAAATCTACTCAAATCACCAAAAGGAAAAGTACTCATTTCAAAAAGTGTAAAAGAACTGTACTTAAATACTACTTTCACATACTTGTACATTTCTTGAGTATTTCAATTGTATGCTACATATAGCTCTACTTGACTGTGGAATATGTGGAGCCACTAACATACTGTAAAAACTAAATGCATGCTGTCCTTCAGGAATAGCATTGCTCTTCTGCTAAAGGTATATTTATAATATCAGATAGGGCTGCATGATATTGGAAAAAACTGACATTGCGATGTGTTCCCCCTGCGATATGAAAAAATACAGGAATTGAAGAAAATAGTTTTCAAACCATCCATTCTTGAACTTTAATGCTATAAAATTGTTTGTTTTTTTAACGATATTTAACCGGATGAAGGATTTTAGTCACGGACTTCTGGATCTTAAGTTATCAGAGCAACAAGCTGAGCTAGCTCGGTTATCCTGCTGGGATCTGATCAAGAATGGTTGTGATTGGTGGTTTGCTGTGCATGCAGAGCCTGTCACTCAAGTGCCCCTGACATGAGAGCCGCGAGAGTTTCCTTTTGTAGCGATCCTACAAATATCGCGCATGCGCATAACGCGATTATCGTCACGACACGATATATCCAGCCCTAATATCAGATGTCAAACAGATCTTTAGTTACATCTACTTTATTCTAGCAAATTGCATGTTATGGAAGACACAAGTGTTCCCATCCCTAGAAAAGATGGTGAATAATTGTTCCCAGATGTAAAGATAGAGCTGTATTCCATGTCAGTCATCTGCACACACAAGTATAGAGTCATTATTATATTTAAGGACATGCAGTTTTGTGGGAGTTTGTTCCAGATATTTGGAGCCTAATAACTGAACGGTTTTGGGAGGTTCATCATGTAGCAGGAGGTCCGAATAAACCCTTCAGTGCTTTATAAACCAGCAGCATCTTTAACAGACAGGAAGCCCGTGTTCGTGAGGACTCGAGCAGCAGCGTTCACAATCAGCTGCAGCTGTCTGGATCTTTTAGTGAGAGCTGTAAAGAAACTGTTACAGTCGATGAGTCTACTGAAGATAAACGCATGGACACGTTTTCCAAATCCTGCTGAAGTCATTTACTCGATATATTCTCGAGGTGATAGTAGGCTCGTTAATTGTCTTAATGTGTTGAAATTCAGGTCATGACCTAGATATCTGACCTTTTTTCGTTTTGAGCAAATGCGGACTTTTATTAGTCCTTGGCTCCAAAAACAATGACCTCTTTGTTTAATTGAGCTGATTTTCCTTTGTTATGCTGTACTGTGTAATGCATCATAGTATATCAGAATACGGGGTGCTTTAATAAGTTACATTACAGACTTAATACGTTAGGAACACAGCTACGTTTTAACATTTAGAATCTTTACTAACACGTGTTATTTCACTCTGAATCCACTGGAGAGCAGTGTTGAGCTAATGATGCTCGGCCTCATGGCCATTACTGAGACTAATGCACAAATTGCCTTTTCATTGTTAAACCAAATAGTCCCAAACAGACACACACTACTATACACACTCGCAAATACTACCCTGTTACAAATGACACGATGCTGTTGGGCCGGGTCTCCTTATTTGCGGATACAAATTACCTGATTTCCTCAAGCGCTGCTGATTTCTCCAGGAAACACTAATGAGAACAAACGATGACTCGCGCACAGATCTGCTGACACTTCAGGCACACACAACTAAAAACACGTTTTAATTGATTCATGTTACTATAATTGCTTACAGTGACCTGACACAGCCTAGAAAAACACTGCCTGCATTATAAGTAGTGTGTTTTCTGCTGCAGCACCAAACACGTATCATATGTTGTGTTTTCATTCAGCTTTAAACACACTGCATCACATGTTGGTAGCCTATGATTCAGCCCTGAACCCTGAAACTCATGTTCTTCATCAGTGAGATCAAAACAAGGTAATGCAATGACTCTGAAATGGTGGCGCTGCCATCTGAGTAAACAGAGCAGACAGTCAGGGGTCTTTGAAAGCCAGTCAGATTGTCTTTCTGACTCCAAGAGCCCAGTAACTCCCACCAGGGGTGTGTGTGTGTGTGTGTGTGTGTGTGTGTGTGTGTGTGTGTGTGTGTGTGTGTGTGTGTGTGTGTGTGTGTGTGTGTGTGTGTGTGTGTGTGTGTGTGTGTGTGTGTGTGTGTGTGTGTGTGTGTGTGTGTGTGTGTGTGTGTGTGTGTGTGTGTGTGTGTGTGTGTGTGTGTGACACTACATTCCTACCTGTTTTACCGTGTTTCTGTTTGTGTTTTTCTGTGTGTTAAGGTGGTGCTCTTTACCCGCGTGGGTAATCTTTCGTGCACTCCTAAGGAGGTTGTCATATCGGCCGCATAATGAGGAGGCTAAAGATGAATGTAAAAATGGCTCCATTACACCACTTTCATCCTCTTGTTCATTAGGTTAGCATAAGGTTACAATACATTACACCGCTCCCAATGTTCTGCACACAAATTGCATGTGTCACAGGGCTTGTGTGTTAGTGTGCTATGATAATATTCACTCATGTACACACACACACACACACACACACACACACACACACACACACACGTTACTGTACCTGCTTCACCTTAACCCTTAACTGAACCTCAGCGTAATACTCCGACTACATCTGACTTGTTCACAGTCCCTTTATTTAGGGGAAATGTACTGCATTACAGCAGCAAAGGTAGTGTAGATTAAATACAAATAATAACAAAATATATTAAAATTAGTCAACATGTAAATATATAAACATATCGTAGTTATTATACATATCACAATTGCACTGGTTTGACTACGATATGTGTGATTTACAGCCCTAAATCCAATCTTTTGTGCATATTTTCATTAACTGTGGATGTCCAAAATGCGCCCCATTCCCCCCTTTTGTTATTCCGTCTCTGTCTCCTCACCTCTGCCCATCCCTCACCTCCCTCCCTCCTTTTATTTCTCCCATTTCTGCACCCCTGTCAAGTGCTTTGTTTGCTGTGACTTTCCATGCGGTTATCTGAGCGGAGACAGTATGCCTCACCCTGGCACAGGACCTCAGTTTCCACGGCAACTTTATAATTGTTTTGGATGCGTTCCAGACGCCACTGGATACCGAGGCATTATTGATGTCAAAAGAAACATGTATGAAACGAGGAGATGTGGAGGCGTCCATATGGTTCTGTACACAGCCTCATGCAAAGCCATTTACCCGGGTTTCAATGGGAGTTTTGTGATAGCGCTGAATAGATCCCACATGTGTCGCATGATATTTCATAATTTTGATCTTTCTGTTTCACAAAGGGATAGTGGCATGCAATACAAGCCAGTGAACTGTGCAATATTTCCCCTATTCACGTCATTAAGTCATTGTCACAGTATGCACGGCTGTGTCGAGTATGGCGACCTGACTGAATACAATATGTCCAAAATGGAATATTGTTAGAAAGACGTCCATTGAAACACATGAGAACGATGCACCAGAAGATGTCTCCAGTTAGCGTTAAGTGCATCGCTGCCGGCTTCTTCCACTTCAAGTATAGTCTTTGTTTTGACAGGAGAAGCTGTTTGAGTTATCCCAGTGGTTGTCACCATATTGTGCCCCCCCCATAGCCCAGAAGCACCTCTGAGCCATGAGCTGCAGCCACATTAACCACTACGCCGTAACACTCATTAAAATAACATATAGTGTCAACAGCAGTGTGGCCCCAAGTGGAAAAGCTCCGTCTCAACTTAATCCTCAGACCTGTCTTTACATCGAGCAGCTTGTCTTACGGCTGCTTATGAAACTTTTTGTGTCACAGAATGTGCGATAGAAACGACCTGAAATGAGGTCCTGACTGATCTTTTTTCTCTGATCTCAAACCTCCCCTCGCTTAATTTATGACCTGTGAGGAGAAACCCAGGGAGTGAGAAGTGAGTGAGACTGGTGTGAAAGCCCTGAATAGAGCAGGGGCAACAGGCCCTCCAAATAACACAAAAGAGTCACCACAGCTGTTTGGGAGGCAACACAAGCCTTCACCAGGCACTGTCTTCTGCACGGAGCTCCCACTCACGCTGACTCTGTGAGCCGAGCTGTGTCAGTATGAATACTGTAACACAATCATCACGTTACAGGGTAGAGAAACCTTCTGAAAGTTGTGAAAAAAGTTTCAAACAAAGACCGAATTACGCCTTCTCCCTGGAGGAAAACCCATTATTTTTGTCACTGATAGTTATTATCGACCTTTTAACTGTTGGACCGTATCGACCTTTTAACTGTTGGACGCACTGTGACATTTGCCTTTGAATTATACCATCTTTCCATGACGCTAGCCACCGACAGAGCGATGTAAATGAGGTGGGAAAGAGATCAAACCTGCTCTGTTCCATAGCGAGAGCCGAGAGGAGGGAAAGAAAAACAACACAACAGCCCATCACCTTTACAGAGGCTCGGATCGTTGCAGGACCCCGCTGAGCCGCAGGAAAGTGTCACCAACCCTTCGTGGGCTCGCTGTCAAGTGCCGGTTACCGACTGTCAACTGCCGCTAAAAATGATTTCTGAATCTGGGGTTGGAAGTTCAGCGCTCTGTTTTCTTCTCTCAGAGTGAAGGAGAAACACTGTCACCATCGCAGGGCATAGGAAATGTATCCCCCCCCCCCCAAACAACTACTGTTTCTACCTCTGCTTCTTAGTTTCACACTCACGCCCATTAGCTAGCCACATGCAGGACACGTGTGAACTCTCAAAGATGGCGGATCTCCTGAATAACTTAATTGCAGCCCATATTCTGTTAGGTGCCATGGTTACTGCTTATTTTCATGCTGTTATTTTGCGGTCAAAGTTCACCATAAATGCCTTAAACATAAAGATGAGACTGATAATTTTAATTACAAAGTTGGTTGTTAAGGAGCTTAGTCTGCGGTCTTTATCCGGAGCCATCTGCAGAGCACGATGCATCCCAAACACTGGGGATCACAAAGGTGTTATTTTTCAAAGCCGGCCCTGTCCACCTCCTGCGGAGAGTTTGGGCTGCGGTTCAAGGGAAGGTGGGAAACTTCTGAGGCCCTGTTCCCCTCGTACCCCCCCCCCTGTCGCCTGCCTCCTCCTTTGAGGGTGTCATAACTGCGGCCTGTATAACATGGGTTACTGCTGACGGTGGTTGGTCACAGTTGAAGAAGCCTTTAAAGAAGCCTCCCCTCTCATGGTTTCTGTTAAAATGCAGTAGCGAGGCCTGGCTCCCAGACAACGGGGGGACTCTGGAGTGGGCCTGCATTTTGACGTGCGATGGGTAGAGGGTGCTCCAAGTCCACGTTTGAGGGGAATGTTGTTCAACTCAACACTACTACCGCCTTCTAAAAAAAATGAAATCAGCCTCTCCATTTTAGTTTTGTGCCTTAGCAAGTTGCCTGCACAAAATGAGTCCTCCATGTTTGGGTGCGGACTCCATTTCACAAAACTAAGGGGGAAAAATTCCATGTAGATTATGGAAAATGCAGCAGAACGTGCAGCTGTTCGGGTGCCATCTTCAGATTGGGGGGGGGGGTGTATGTAAGGTAGAAGGGGACAGAAAGCATGAGGGCTCGCAGCACCTGGTCTCACCTCTTCCTCTTCCTCTTCCTCTTCCTCCCTGTGGACACGGACTCCTGCTGGCACGCCGTAAAACTTGATTGTGGAAAACACCTTCACGCTGAGACTGTTAAAAGGAAAGAAGGAGATGTGTTATTTTCAAATGTTAGTTGTAACAGGAAATTAATTGTTCTTTAAATAATGTTTCAACCCCTCAGATGTTTGAGGATTAGTGCCGAAACTATTTAGCTCAATTTCTTCTGAAATATGATTTGCTCATAATTTAGTTTCTAAAAATATTGATGATAGGCCGCTGTTACTAATGTTACTACTTTGACTCCTTCCATTTCACTTCTTTCTTTCTTTCTTACTTAAACTTTGCATCAATCTCCTTACTATGATTATATCTTATTACTAGTATCAGTACTAATTTTCAGTCTTGGTTTAAATTATGTCTTTAAAAGTTTTGTTTTAAAAGAAAAACGTTAAATGGTGAAGCCAGCAGATGCTTGGACGTGTTGTCATTAATAATATTTGACATCTGCAAATTCAAGGATTTTAAATAAATAAATAAATCAAGATGTATTCAATTAATGTCATGTTTAAAAATGTATTATTTACTTTTTAAATTACACATTTTACCACCTTTTGATTTCCCCCCAAAACCTTTCTTAGGACTTATTTGTTTTGCTTTTAGATAATTGTTCAAACTTGTGAAGTGTGCTGAGGAAAGTGCTCCAAATGTACCAATGATATAATAATATTCTATTGTCAGATCAAGTCATTTTCTGCCATTAGTAACATCAACAAGGACAAATATTGAGACAATAGACAAGGAAACAGTTATTTAATATACTATAATAATATGTTTAAGACCCTTTAAGGTCCATTTGATCTAGTATTGTATTTGAGGGTTGACTGGTGCTTCAGTCTATCCTTATTAAATCCTGGGCTGCTGTTTGTCTTGAATGCTAAGTGAGGAACACTGCATGGGTACAGTGAGTGTGTGAGCAGACAGATTCACCTCGCTGTGTGTGTGTGTGTGTGTGTGTGTGTGTGTGTGTGTGTGTGTGTGTGTGTGTGTGTGTGTGTGTGTGTGTGTGTGTGTGTGTGTGTGTGTGTGTGTGTGTGTGTGTGTGTGTGTGTGTGTGTGTGTGTGTGTGTGTGTGTGTGTGTGTGTGTGTGTGTGTGTGTGTGTGTCAGAGCAGAGGCCGGGTCAGGACTTCTCCTCGGGCCAGTACGTGAGCCTCAGCGCCCACAATGCTGCTCTGTTCTTTGTGCTGTACCTCTATCTCACTCTCTCTTTGTCCCTCTCTTCCTGCCCTGCACACACACACACACACACACACACACACACACACACACACACACACACACACACACACACACACACACACACACACACACACACACACACACAATCATGCATGCACACTGAAGAGTTCTCTCCACACAGTGGGAAAGACAGGGGTCACTGACTGGATGCTCCCAGCTGAGTACTTCAGTGCAGCTTCTCTGAAAAACACACACACACACACACACACACACACACACACACACACACACACACACACACACACACACACACACACACACACACACACACAGTGTTAATGTCTTTTTCCATGCTGGCACTCTGCACAAAGCTCTGTCCGTGTGGTGGTCTGCATTTCTCTCCTAAACTCCGATGTTGTTCTCTTTCATTGTCGACTTTAATCACGGAAAAATATTTAGCCTCTGGGTAAAATTCTAATTGTTGGAAAGAAAAACAATCTAGTAAAATGATTTAATAGTATCTCTTAAAAACATACTCATTAAAAACAAACTGTTTTGTGTTTGCGGTTAGATTTAATTGCGGAAATTCAATTCATTCAGGGTTCTTAATTGAAATTAAAACGTGAAGTAATAAAATGAATCTTGTCATAATTGCTGTAATACAGGTGCATTAGGATCTGTGTGGGAACTGGCAGCAACTTAAATCTTATTTTGCAATCCCCGTAAAATGTGTACTTTCTGTGCAAATTCCTTATTATATTTATTTAACAATAACATGACCTTTAATGGTTCTGGAAGATTAAAACCAGACCTATAACATACACGCAAACAAGGTTAGTGCACATAAAGGATGTCATGTAGAGATTAGCTGGTAAACTCATAGATATTGAGTTTCAGTTCATTACAAGCTGGCTTTTCTACATCAGAGTAAATTGAAATAACTTGCAATAAAAATAATGTCTGGGGAAAGAAACAAACAAGAAGTACGGAGGGGGTAAATAGACTTCACACAACTTTGACTTTTCCCGAGCGTGTTTTTTCCCGGATGATTTTATTGACAACCAGAATTAATTAACCGCCATAATGCTGCGGTATCGATCAAAACCTCGTTAATCATTGGTGTCAAAGTCAGAGAAACATGACCCGGGCGGAGGAAGTGGAAAGCTCCGGGAACAGAGAGGTTGATGCCTCTGCCGCCTTGACGTCAGGCATCCATCTACCAGTGTTATTCCTTAATCTGATTCACTCCACTGCTCAGCGCTGCAGCCTGCCTGTTGGAAAGGTTCCGCGCGTGTGATGGATGCTATTGTCAGAAATGCCAAGGTCAATAATCGACGCAGGCAGCCGAAAAAAAAAGAAGACTTTCTTATTTCAAAAGTGCTTCCCATGTATCATCATCTGTGCAATCTGACCTTCCCTCTGTAATAACACTCAGAGGCAGGACCACTGCTGGGGGGGCGCTCATGGGCTGGCGTTGATCTTTAAACCGGGTCACGGCGCCTCAGAGAAGAGGCCCGTGTCACTCATGACAGTATGCAGGCGTATTACTTACACTATTTGGAAATGGAGTTGTCTTGGCGTGATGGCTGGGGCACAATTATGTCTTGATTTGAGCGTCTTTTAGCAGAGGGGCCACCGCTCGACTCCCTGTGCAAGAGCAATTAGCTGAAATGGAGGCACATGTAAACAGATTTATAGAAATGAAATGCTGATTTGTGGCATGAGGAAAGTTGCTGGAGAAGCAGACAACCCCGATCTGAACAGTTTGAGTTTGAGTGGCGCTGTCCGCCTCGCTCACGTTAACATTACTTCCTGTGATTTACTCCACCACGTCACCAGTAAAACTTAATCCCAGCGCCGGCGGTTATTAAAGCCGCATAAGGCTTTCTGTGAAATATGGAAGTGGGATTTTCTCGTCAACATATCCTGATGATGGATCTATGGGATGATGCAATCCTTCATATTAAAGACTGCATTTTGACCATTTTAAGAGCATTTAAAAATACCCTTCTTGGGAATATCATTTGATCGGGTCACTTGCTTTGTCCCATTATACTCTGAGAGTTTGCAGCTTCTCGTGAGTTTATTAGCGTTGTAAATTGAATAGTGTACAGAATACACTACCATGTTAATATTCAAATTCAAAGTCGATGTATTGTGTTTAAACCCGTTTCTTTTGCACAATTGCAGATTAGGACAACCCTGATCTTATTAGTGTTCTGCTCTCTGTAGCCTCTGTAGCTGTAAAGTGTTAGTTACTGTACCTGTATAGCACAGGGACAGTGGTGGTCTAATGGATAGTGAGGTGGGGTGAAGATCGGAAGGTTGTGAGTTAAAATCCCGCCAGGAACACCACCACTAGTGTGCCCTTGAGTAAAGCACTTAGCCCTTAGTTACTCCAGGGAGAATGTCCCTGTAATCGGTCATTGTAAATCGCTTTGGATAAAAGCGTCAGCTAAATGAAATGTAACCTAATCTGAGTAATATAAAAGTAACCTGATTACCTCAAATGCAGGAGTATAAGAGTACACTTGTGTTGTCCCATCTGCCTCCTCTCACTCATTGAAGAATATGCAAATCATTTCAGTTTTATGTTACACACAGGGTTGGGAGGGTTACTTTTAAATGTAATCCGTTATAATAACTAGTTACTTGTAAGAAAATCAGTAAACTTATCTGAAGTTTGCAATATTTCAAAAGGCCCTATTAGGCTTGTTCAGGGTTATCTCTTTCGTGTAGTGTGTTATATAGCTTTTAGTGCATGTCAATGGTCTGCAAAAGCTAGAATCTTTGAGTTCCCTTCAGAGGGAGTTTCTCTCACCTTTTATAAATGTAACAGTAATCTGATTAAGTCTTATTTAGTCCTCCTTCAGTTTGGTCCCAGTGTTCGCTGTGAGCTTTTTAAACTCCACTCATCATACCCTGATCAGCTTTTTTTAAACAACTAGTGATGTCACACAATCATTTTTCCTACATGTGAAGTAGGGGTGGGCGATATTGAAAAATATAATGTCACGATATTTTTCAAGCAGTATCACGATAGACGATATTTATCACAATATTTTTTCATGTCGGTTATTTTTCAAGTTACTTAACAGTACAAGCACCTACAAGGTAACACAAACTAAAATAAAAGGAGTAACAGACCAAAACACCATTTCAAGCTGGTTTAAATTCTGCAGTGAATCCCTGAATGAACAATTCAACAGGAATTTAGATATGGCTTCCTCAGTGTTCAAGTAGAAAGGTCTACACCCTACACAACAAACGTTAACACTGGTTTCTTCACCAAGTAAAGTGCACTCTCTTGCTAAATAAAATAAAATATTCAAGGCACAGTTTCTCAGTGTAAAAATGCACTTTCTGTTTTAGGTAGCACTAGCAGTGATGTAAGAGTAAATGGCACGTTTCCACTGCAGCGGGTAGCTCGCTTTAAGCGTGCCGAGCCGTGCGGGGCCCGTTTTTGGTTGCGTTTCCACTTGGCCTAGTTTTGGCCCGGGGCTACTTTTTCACTTTTTTTCTGGCCCGACTCAATCGTGGTTCTAGGGCCAGGAACAACCAGGCTGAGTCGGGCTGAGTATGCTAAACTAGAGAGAGAATCGCTGGCAAGGGGCTACAACTACAACAAGATGAACTATTTGACCGTGATTTAATTGTAATACACGTTTCAAAATGATGCCGAAGTAACAACATACTGATACCGGTTAGTAAGAACCATGAATTAATGCTTTGACAAGTCTGCAGACAGACGGCAGGCGAAGCACCCTTTTAAAATGCGTGTTTTCTAAATGGAGATCGGCTAAGCTAACGTTATATATGCTCCGACCGTCCACACTCACAACAACGGCCTACAGACATAAATAAAGCAGCGCCTGTATTCCCCATGACACAGGCAGTCTGTGGTTTGTACTTGTTTAACATTTGTCTAGTTTCTGAACAGATATGAGGAGCTGTGAGCTCTGAGTGCTAACAGCTAACGGCTGTGTTGTTTTTCTGGGGTACTCATTGAAGATGACGTCATGGCTCCGCCTACACTGCGTTACTATAGTAACTACCCCAGTTCCTAAACTGTAATGGAAGCGCAGCATTAAAGTGAGCCGGGCCTAATAAGGCCTAACCAAACCGAGCGAGGCCGAGCGAGGCCTGCAGTGGAAACGCGCCATAAGTAAAACATCAATGAGGAAAAGTCAGTGCCAAACAAACAATAAATGTAAACGTTAGACTTGAAGTGCAATCAAAGACTTTAACATAACTGAACATCTGTTTCCAAAGGGAAAAACAATATAAATACCTTATTGAAAAAATAAAATATAAGCCAACAGAATCAACCAAGACAATAAATGAAGTGCAATCCTGACTAGACAGCTTGGTTTTTACTAACCGTTATCAGTATTTAGTTACTTCAGTATCATTTTGAAACGTGTATTACAATTAAATCACGGTAAAATAGGTTGATTTTGTCGTAGTTGGTTTCCACCACAGTATTTACAGTATTCGGATATAAGCCCCGCCCCCTCTCCAGCGCGTCCTGTTTGAATGACAGGAGTCAAAGCCGCGGTGAAACTCCAGCGGTCAGGGTGAGAATATTCGCATTGCGTCAGTTGTGAACGCAGCATAACGCAGTTCAGAAACCTGTTCTGACGCTTTTAAAGCAACTTCGAGATGTTAACAGTATCAGGGGCACGCAGGCCATGGTGGCCGTAGGATAGGGGTGGGCGATATTGAAGCTGGTTTTATTTCTGAAATGAATCCCTGAATGAACGTCTTATTATGGGAAATACGAAAACGTCTTTTAAAACTACAACTCCCAGTAGAGACGTGCCATAGATAGAGAACATGTTGCGAAACAGAATAGCCAGCATGTGTAGTTCTGGGGACGGGGAGGGGGAGGGGGGGACGCGGTGGACCCGTTCAAATCCAGTTTTGGACAGTCTGCCGTGGTTCCATCCCATTTCAAGTGCTGTTCGAGGCTCTGCGTAACCCTCGGAGCACACTCTCCAATCACAGAGCTTGAGGACTATCACGGGGTTTGTCAAACAGAGCACATGGTGTAGTCCAAACGATAGCTGGGGATTCTGGGTAGTGTAGTGTCTTCTGCCATCCTTTACTCCGAAAAAAAATGTGTTTCTCCGAATCGAAGGGGAAAAATACAAAAGCATTGTACACAATTTAAACCAATCAATGTTGTGTAATTAACAAGGATAATCTGGTGTTTTTTAGTCGATGAGTAGTGCAGATATCACTGTAAAATCAATCGACAGTAAGGGGAATACTTACTTCCGGGTGTACAATTCTCCGTTATCCAATGGGAATGGACGCTCACATTGCCTTTAAGGGCAGCCGACACAAACAAATGCCGTGATTCCATGAGCGGCAAATCCCGCCGCAGATGGGAATACATTGCAATCAGTTGAAAGCTATTTGTGTCCCTTTATGAAGCTGAAGGAGCCTCGGAGCGTCACAACTGCACGCCACGGGACACTGACCAAACGTCGCTCCTGGACGATTATGGAGTGAGAGTGTGTTGGCTAACCCTAACCCTTGCCGGACAGGGGATCGTGTCCGTCTCTGTGGCTTCAGGCTTGATCGCCAATACTGTCTGAATCCTGACTACACAGCTTTAGAGCATGTCTTTCACATCAGTTTATTTTTTTTATAGTTTTCTTTTCAAATTTATTTTTTTTCAATAATTTTTTTTTTTCAATTTTTTTTTTTTTTTTATCACGATAGATACGATATCTCTGAAAAAGCATATCGTGGAGACCTAATATATATATATCGTCATATCGCCCACCCCTAATGTGAAGGTCGAGTAGAAGTCACGACAATCACATCACATTTCTGATTGTGGAAGTGTACCTACCGCTCAGTTAATGGCTTCCTTACTGGGGTTGTTGATGAGGATGACATTACATGGTGTGTTTCAGTGATGCTTCTCACACCAGACGAAGTGGACATGACATTATCTCCTGTGTTTTTACTGATTGATGCGAGGACATTTGCTAACCCACTGAGTCCTCATCTCCGACTGTCCACTGATTCCCACAGGGGACACTGACCCCTCAGCCACATGGGGACGACCCCCCATACGCTCAGTTAACTATGCTCACAGGAAGAAACCCCAGGGAGAAAATCGCTCCGTTAGGATTCTCCACCAGGCCGCTGTGTCCGGCGTCCTTTACTCGAAGGCCAGGGAATAAGAAATACCCCAAGTCTTAGAAAATGACTTCAATTAACGGTAATGTTAATCACTATTGCTCGGAACAAAAGTCAAGCTGAGAAATCCCTTGATGGAAATTGTTATAATTGCCCTAACAACGGGAATGAATATTTCCCCCTGCTTAATTACATGTGACTTAATATTTAAATATACCATTTGCAGGGTTTTAAAGCATCTTAATCACATCCATTAATTTTAAATATCTAGCATTTGGATTGGCGGGGGAGCAGACAAACACCTTTTACAGTGTGACTGGTTACATGTGGCAGGTAACGCTAGCAGAATGTCAGGTATGTATTATGCACGATGTGCCGCTGACAGCCTCCACCAGAACAGGTAATTGTGCTTCCCTCGTGGGGGGGGGGCAGCGATCTGTTGCACGCAGCCTGGAGTCTGACTTATAGCTTGGACACATCCTAAAGCACTTATATATACAATTAAAGACAGGTTGTGGTAATGTACTTTAACGTACGACTCAATCGTTTTTGCAAGTTTTACAGAAGTGATGTTATTAGTGGAGCGTATCAGAAATGATCCGATTTAGTTTAATACACACAGTTAAACTCACACACAATATTTTATGAACATATCGGTTCACCCGCTCAAATAAAAACGGAACAAAAAAGCTATTTCAAGACAGATTCTGAAATTTACGATTTATACTATTTTTTGATATTCGACTGTTTAAAAATCAACAGTGGACGTCCTTATGGTTTATACAGTATTTTGAAAACACAAACCCCCCCCCCCCCTCACTGTGGTCATTTAGGAACTGGTGGCATGGCTCCTCCTGGTTCAGGGGTGGCAACCCCAGCGTCTTGGAAGGCAGCCAGCAGTGACTCTCCCAATCTGGTCACCTAAATCACGGCCTCATCTAATTGGCCAAATCTCCCGCTGCTCTCAGACCCCCGCTGCTGCCAGGCAAAGGCCTTCTGAGAAATCAGACAATGTTTGCAAACTGTTAATGTTGTGTTTGGTCAGTGTGCAGAGACGCTTCAACAGTCGGGAACAAAGAGGGCAGAAGGTCTGGGGGAAAAGTTAGTGTGGAGTAAAAGCTAATTTTGTTCCACTTCCTGTTTGAATTTCAACAGTGAGACTAAGTTTCCAGCTTCAGAGCAATTACTGCAAGATACACAAATCAAGCAGACACTGGGACGCAGCATTTCCTCCATGCTGTCACTTATCTGGAGTTGACAATAAGCTGAAATGCTGCAGGGCTACGAGCACACACACACACACACACACACACTCCAACACACACACGTTGCGCAGGCCTCTGGGTCACGCAGTGTGAGTGAGACGCAGAGTGGGAGTGAGCGAGCAGCTGCAGGAGCCATGGGGTGGGCCGGGCCTTACGGCGAGCAGCGAGGGGCTGGAGGAGGGGGGGTGGGGGGGGGGCGGCGGCGGCAGGGAGACCCGGAGCGAGGGGCCGCCTGTTTAATTGGAGCTCATTTACACAGCAGTGGAGCAGGAGACACCTGAAGGGCCTTCCCTGCCTTATCAGCTAAATGGCTTTCGCTCCACATCTTCCACAAGTCAGATTCCCCCTCTTGTTTATCCACTTATTCCCCTCAGAGTCGCATTCCTGATTCAGTCCATCCTCCTCTTTATCTGAAGCCTACCCAGTGGTGTGTAGTATACTAAGTACATTTACTCAATTACTGTACTTAAGCACAATATTGAGGTACTCCATGTTTTACTACGTTGTACTTCTACTCCACTACAATTCAGAGGTACATGGTGTACTTTTCCTCCACTACATGTATTTAATACCTTTACTTCACAGACGTGGATGAATGATGTGAAATATAACCAAGTGTTAAATCAGAATTTAGTTCCACCTGGAGTAAATCCACCAGCTACCCTGCAGTCTACAAAGCCATTCAAACTAGCTGCACCTTCACCAGCTTTGAGAACACTTTCATGATCAATCATTAGAAAACATATCATAGATATTATTCTGAAATGGACCAATCTGCATAACGAATACTTTCACTGTCTTTCACTATATTTTGACGAGAATACTTTTCTACTTTTACTACAAGATCTGAGTACTTCTACTTTTACTCAAGAACGAGATCTGATTACTTCTACTTTTACTCAAGTACAAGATCTGAGTACTTCTACTTTTACTCAAGTACAAGATCTGAGTACTTCTACTTTTACTCAAGTACAAGATCTGAGTACTTCTATGTTTACTCAAGTTCAAGATCTGAGTACTTCTACTTTTACTCAAGTACAAGATCTGAGTACTTCTACTCACGTACAAGACCTGAGTACTTCTACTCTTACTTTAGTACAAGATCTGAGTACTACTTCCTCCTCTGAGCCTACATAATCAAATATTAGTTTTTGCCATGAAGTACTTAGTCAAATATATCATTAAAAACACAGTGTAGTGAGGAAGGAGTGTGTGAGGACAGGTTGTTGACGTGCCTCCTAAACTGAATTATAAGACCTGCAACTTTTATATATTAAAATATATTACATAATATAATTAAATCAGTCAGTGTTGACAATGATAATACCCACCATTCCATCTTCCTGTAGATTTGAAAAGCAGGTAGAGGTGGAGCGCAGGAGGGAGCGGTAAAGGGGGAGTATGATGAGGAGGAGAGGATCCAAAAGAAGGAACAACTTACTGTAATCATAGTCATGTTCAATCAGACACCTGCTATTAAGTTGATAAATACACTTTTCCCAGTGTGAGTCCGGATACACTGAGTACCCCTAAGGCACTGTTCTGCTCTTTAACTACCTCCTCCGCCTGGCTTCTTCACTCTCTTCCCATTAACTCGCATTTCACCCAGTCTCACAAGATGTCCCGAAATCCATCCCTTACACGGCGCCGTGTGATTGACTAAATGCCGTGCTCGACGGTGAGAACATATCTGGTGAGTGCCGTCTCCGAGTGAAAGGGTTAGGGATTCAGGGACATTTTTAGTCCATTAGTAAGTACTACTTTGTCCTTTTTTCCCTTTCGTGCTTACGGTAATAAGAAAAAATGGGAGCGGGAGTGTGTGTGTGTGTGTGTTGCGGGGGGAGGTTGTTGAGCAGGGAGGGTGCACAGACAAAGCTTGCCTCCTTAATCTCTCGTCTCGCCTTTTCAGCTCCAGTCGGTGCCCACATGCTGGTGCCGGGGCCAAGAGGAGGCCCCCCGCAGAGAGTCTTACTCAGCACGGTGTCATGGCCGCCACGACACCTGATAAGCATTAAGTACAGGCTGTGATACCTAAGTGTTATTATTGTTGTTTATTTATTCTATGTGCCCTTAGTGTTTTACAGTCACTACAGCTCGTCTGCAGTCAGATGAAGCAGCCATGTGCAGGGTTGCATGTCCTTAGGATGATTTAAATTGCACACCTGAAGTCGTACCATACACAAAATAACTTGTAGTATTTTTGGAGCTCCTGGCAAATATTACACCCCTGAGAGTCTGCCTCGGGCACCATCACAGTGCATTATTGAATTCCTCCCTCAGTAAATAAGCGTCCTATGATCAGCAGTGTATCAACATTATAGTTGGGTTGTCCAAACTCCTTGCACTAATATTATGAATGTTCCAAAGAATGAGCAGAACAAGCAGCGTGGTTTAAAAGCAGCCAGACTTCCCAACGTTATTGAAATCCAAACTCTCTTTGAAACGTGAATATCCTGTGTACATTGTCCCCCGGAAAATATTTTCCCTAGGTTCCCCCGAGCCTCAAAAGAAAATTCATAACTTTGCGGTCAAAGTTCAAAACCATCCCCGGCTCGAACATCTTTAAAAAAAAAAAAAAGCGGCATACACAATTCCCCCCCCCCCTCTTAAAACTGCACATGTCACTGATTGAGTTGCAAACGGGCTGGGAAGAGATGCGTCGGAGGGGGGTCTTTCTCTCCGTGTCTCTCTCCCATCCCTCTCTCTATCTATCGGCTGAGTGGAATTCATCATCTGTTGCGAGGGCGCGGCGCATGATAAGCATGCCGGGCCGCTATATCACCGGGAATGAATGAACGACCTCACTTTGACCCGACCAGGGGAGGAAAACACATGTTCTGCTGGTCCTGGCTGCCCGGCTACCTGCAGAGAGGGTTGGGAATTCCTCCAGCAGGAGGGATGGAGGAGGAGGAGGAGGAGGAGAGTCGGTCTCCATGTGTCTGCGTCACATTCATTTAGAGAGGATGTTTGCATATTGTCCTTTTGTAAGACATGGGGTGTTTAAAGGGTCAAATATCTTAAGATGGTTCAAAGATGAATTTGGTGAGAAATCACAAAACAAGAAGGAAGTTGGCGTTCCCTTGAACCTGTAACAATGTGTGGGAGTGTTAACCTCCAACAGTACACTAATAGACGGTTAACATGTCGTTGTAAAGTCTATATCTGCTCACGCTGCAGTACTGAGCGTCCTGCAGCGCGCTCTATGGCTTCCTATTGTTTTTTTATGACGTGTAAAAAAAAAATTCCACTCAAATCCACGGGGGAATGGGAACTCTCCGTCCACCATCAATCCAGAATGGGTTTCCATACCTTCTCCACCCGTGTTCCAATGAAACGCAGATCTGGGTTTCATTATGGCGACTCCATATGTTTACGTGTATCGTTTGTGTGTCAGCTACACTAAGGCCATCCAGGGTGCACCCTTGTTGCTGCACACATGCATGCAGTTTCTGCTCGTGTTGCAATGCATGTGATAGCGTGGCATTTTGTGAGTGTTTCACGCACACCGAGAGGCGCTGTGAGCAGCACCACCGGAGCTCATAAAGCGCTGCTACCCGACTGTGTTTCAGTGTCAGACTGTTACAAACCGTGGAGCCTCGTGTCTGGACATGGAGCCGGAGAATGTGCAGGAGGCGGCATGTGGCAGTGGGGGTATGGATGGCGGAGGGAGGACGTGGTCAGCGGGTAAAAAGAGGCCGGTTCTTGTTGCCGGGCTGTGGGATGAACGGTGGAAAGACGAGGCTGCTGGAGGAGGTCCACGGCGCCCCTTTATTTACTTTGACCCCAGGTCTGCGGGGGTCCGGGGGGGGGGCACATGCCAAACTCCCCAGGCCCTGCCCTCGCTCTCACCTCGCTGCCCCCCCCCCTGTCTCCAGTTAGATATATGTGTGTGTTTGGGGCCCATCATGCTCCTCTAAGGTGTGGAGTCTGAAACACCTTCCTCCCAATTGAAAGTCTTCTTAGTAGAACAGATCGGTAAACTATTGATGTGTATGGGGTGTAACATATGCTGCAAAGTACTGTAGTAATAGTTGTATCACTTAGTCACATTTAAATATACTTAATTTAAGCTCAAAGTGTCTTTATTTCTCAAAACATTATTTGTCTCCGATGTGTTGCCTTTCTCCACGCACCAATTCAAATGTATTTTAAAGCGTATCTAAAATAGCTCGAGGGTTATTCTTAGACAAATGAATTCCTCCGTCACAAGCAACAAGACGCATTAAACTTTAATCTTAAATAAACGTGACACGTGTTATTTGAGGATGCAATTTTATAAATGCGTAGAACTAATTGGTAAATTATGCAGAGGCCTCATCAAATCCCTTCCTTAATAAAATCACAATTAGAAGCAGAAATGGAGGATGCAAGGAAAGGAGAAAGAGCAGTGGCTCTTAAGATGTTAATTATTCTAATGAGGCAGAGTGTACCTGCCTGATGTCAATGTCATCTCAGTAGTAATTATTACCATGGTAATGCTATTGCCATGGTGAATCAGAGTGTGATTTATTTAGTTAAAGCCATTAGGCCATCTGATTAGAAGTAGAAGCATAAATGTAAATTTAAGCAGATCTTTCACTTTTATTGGCCCTTTTCTATGTTTTAGTGCACATTCCTCTCAGCCACCTTTGACACGACCCTCCGCAGTCCCAGCCTTAACGGCGGCATTTAAATATTTCAATTAGAAAACAGCACATTTGGGCTTTTTTAGATTGTTATTGTCAAAAAGAGGCTGAGGGAAATAAATGAAGAGAAAGCCGTACCTGGAAGCAATCATCTCGGATCTGCATTTAATGGAAAAGCAATCCGTATTATTTAAATACATACATATATCTTCACCCTGCAGCGGGGTTAGCTTAATGTTGACATCATGCACTTCTCAGTATCGAGGGATTCGGAGTGGAGGAGTCTTGTTTAGCGAGGGGACGGTTAATTGATTGTCAAATCATGTTTTAGTGTGGAGGGTAACTGAGATCACTCCGGGGCAAATATGTCCCGGGTAACGCGGTGCCCTCCTGCCCGGAGAGCGCAGCGGAGTCAGCCGCCGCACAGTGGCAGCGCTCAAAGTGTCACCCCAAGATGACAGTCATATTCCATTACAGCTATCGCTCAATATCCTCACGCAGGGCAAATTATAGCATTTCAACAGAGCAGAAAGTAACAAAGGAAAAGCCATATGGATGTAGAATAAACTGGAATTAATTTGCATGGACTTCATAACCCTGTGTGGATTTTATCTTGATTTCACGGTTGCATTTACACTCTACTAGGAATAACAGGGGGGTTGGGGGGAGTTCAAAAATCAGAAAATAGACATGTTTTGTGTGGAGAGTCACATGCTGGGACATATTGAATGACCATTACTCCGCTGAACACCGCTTGCCATTGAAAGCTGACGCCAGTGACCAAATCCATCCAATTCCAGTGGTTGTGAGCACCCAGGAAGCATTGGACTTCTATGGGGACGCGCCTGAAGCTGCTGGGCATCCGGTGAATTTCAGCTCCATCTTGTTTCTCGCCGAAAGGCTCGGGCGTGGGCCTGCGGTTGCCAGGCGCCTCCTGAGGTGACTCTATCAGAGCCAGTCAAGCCTGAAATCAATCACTCACACCCATCAAAGGCTGCCCTGCACCGCCATTGTGACGGAGCCATCTGGGCCCCTGCACACTGTCTACATTTATCTCTCGGAACTATATGTGCATTCCTGCTCGGGTGTGTGTGTGTGTGTGTCTGTGTGTGTGTGTGTGTGTGTGTGTGTGTGTGTGTGTGTGTGTGTGTGTGTGTATCTGTGTGTTTGCTTTGTGATTGCAGTGATAGAGAACATTATCAGGTATGGTATCCTCACAGCTCAAATCAAAGATGGCTCGCCTGCTACAGACTGCCATGAACATTAAGGGGGTTAAAAAACAACATACATCCCTCCAAAACCAGTCATTAGACGGGCACCAAAGATGACACCCTCCACCCAGAGATCCAGCTCTTACCTCTGGTAGATTTAGGGCCCTCAAAGCTAAACCAGTACAAACACTCTTTCATGACCATTCAACTTCTCAACATACTAATGCATAGTTTAAATGTTTGCCATTGGGGTTAGTGCATCAGTGTCAGTATGTGCAAACTGTGTACATGTAGTACATTTCAGTAAATGTCCTAGCCATGACAATATCGTATCGTAAATGAACAAATAGTAGAACTGAATGCAGGAGGAAGCAGTGGCATGCATCCATCACATGCTCCACCTGTCCTCTACATGATTCTCCTGCACGGCATCATCTGCTCGGACTAGTGTTCCTGAGCGGAGGTCTTCCTCCTTTGGCCCCTGCTCTCTGGTCAGTCTCTCCACTCTCAGTGCTGAGTACTAACTGCCCAGCACTGGCAGTGTGTGTGTGTGTGTGTGTGTGTGTGTGTGTGTGTGTGTGTGTGTGTGTGTGTGTGTGTGTGTGTGTGTGTGTGTGTGTGTGTGTGTGGTGTGTGTGTGTGTGTGTGTGTGTGTGTGTGTGTGTGTGTGTGTGTGTGTGTGTGTGTGTGTGTGTGTGTGTGTGTGTGTGTGTGTGTGTGTGTGTGTGTGTGTGTGTGTGTGTGTGTGTGTGTGTGTGCGTGTGTGTGTGTGTGTGTGTGTGCCTGTGTGTGTGCTGCCATTGGAGGGCAGTAGAGCACCAGCACATCCATCTCTATCAAAGTGGCCCCTGCAGCCCCCAGAGAGTGTAAAGCAGTACTTAGAGGCATGTTGGGGGCTCGGAGACAGGCGAGGGAAATGTGGACAGGTCAGGCGGCGTTTGACTCCAGCGGCTCCATGTTCACTATACTTCATATAAGGAAATAAATACACACATACAGGTAGTAAAGTCTGGAGAAAATAGTGGCAATTAATGCTGTTAAAAACAGACTAATTTACATAATATTAGCATTTAGCCATAGGCTGCATATGTTAACGTATGTGTAATAATATCATCATACTGTTTATAATTGTCATCAATATATGCAAATGTAAAGAAGCTGTCACAAAACATGATTTAATTTCTCTCGTAAATCTGAGGTTTTAAAGCATATCCCTCCTCATCGTAAAGTTATAATGTATTTCCTTTAAGCAAATAACTGTCAGTTCTGCAGAAGGACATGTAAGGTCAGCTCAGCCACATCGATACAGTCGTCTAAAAGCCTTTTAGTAAGAGAGAAAGTCAGAGGTACTTCTACCATTTGTGCCTGGACACCCTGTAATCCCTTCTTCAATACTAGTTCAATACTGTAAGGATATGGCGGCAATATCCATCAGCCTCACTGCCGCATGTATTATTCAAATCCCCTCGTATGCATTTGGCCGGTAATCTACCTTCATTTAAAATGAACCTTAAACCCCTTTAATACTTTAACACAGACGCACCGTTATGTGAGACTCATTCTCTCAATCTCCAAGAGCTGTTAGAAATGTAATAAGACAAATTATGCATTTACTTCTTCAAAGTCATTTAAAAGTTTGCCCTTTATGTTCTGTGTGAGATGAAGACTTTTCAGGTCAGAATAATATTTCAATAATGTTTACAACTTATTCCTGCAAAATAATTATTTTAAAGGCCATTAATTGTGGCCCAAAAAATATGTATTTCTTCAGCTTTCTCGTTTAAACAGTATTTTTAAGCTATAACACAGATTACATATTTAATTGCTGCATTCAAATAATAAAAGAAACACATTTACAAAAACATGATTGGATTAAATCAGAATAACTATCAGTACATGTAAGTTAGCATTTAAAATGGATTTATATGAAACACAAATTGAACAACATTTTAAGTACCTCTCAGTTCAAACAAACCACGCTGCAAACTTTCCTCTCAGGAAGAAAACACATGTTCCCTGTTTTCTGCTTTCACATTAACGTCCATGTTCTCTCCGTGCCATGTCGTCGCAGAGCTG
Organism: Harpagifer antarcticus; assembly: GCA_902827135.1. Classification (NCBI taxonomy): domain Eukaryota; kingdom Metazoa; phylum Chordata; class Actinopteri; order Perciformes; family Harpagiferidae; genus Harpagifer; species Harpagifer antarcticus. The sequence goes on along the minus strand of CADEHL010001052.1, from coordinate 269,575 downwards.
GGATGCCCCGGTCCCGAGTGCAATGTCCCAGACCTTGGCCGGCTCTTTTATGTAAACACAAACTCCTCGCTGTGAAGGGGTCCCATAGTTAAGAATTCCACTTAGAGAGCACGCTGCCGCGATACGGCACTCTCATGTTCCTGCTCCACGCTTTAAAGCCCCTTCGTGTAGCTCTAAATGTAGACCCTTCATGTAGCTCTAAATGTAGACCCAATGCCCCAAAGGCTGCGTATAAGTACAATTCAACACAAAGTTTCTATCATTTCATTCATTTGGAAAAAATATCTTCTTGTGTTGGCTTCGTAGATGCAGCTAAATGAAAAACTATATTTAACTCTAGTTCTTATTTGACTACATACAACTAGGAAATATTAACAAGAGATTATATCGCGTTTAAACTGTGTATTAATTCATTTAAAATGTGTGTATTCACATCTTTAATGTCTGCTCTGTCAAATATTCCTATGTGTTGATTATGCACATTTTTAATTCCACTTACGTCAGAGCAACTTAGGACACATCTCAGTACATCTATCCATTTTATTTTGCAGGATCTTACACCTTAAATATATATTAATAATATATCTTTCACTCTTAAACTTTGAGTTGAGTAGCTTTGTGTCTTTGTCCGGGTGTGTTGTGATTCTGTGAGACAGAACTTTGCATGATGACGGCAGCATTTTCCAAAACATGTTTACAAGTGCCAGAGGGCGAAAAAGGACCTTTTTATTTCCCTCCTGCTAATTGTTTGATTTCCTGTTGCCGCTGGAGAGCTGGGGGGCTGTGGGGGAACAGAAGAGGGTCCGGGTTGGCACAGGAGCTTCACACACTCTCTCTTCGTTTGTCTGAAACGCTGAGATGGCTTCAGGCTAGCTGCTCTCTCTGGAGCTTTGTAGAAATACCACACAGTGACATCTGACGTTGTCTGTCTACTTCCCTTTTGTGTCATCCTGGGCTTTTATACCCCTCCACCATCTCAAGCTGTTACTGACACCTTTGCAGTGTCTGTCAGTGTTTGTTTTGCCGCCCTCCCCTCACTAATAAGGGAGGAAATCGCTGAAATGCTTCATCATAAATCTTAGCACGTTTTAGCCTCCATACTGGACTGTCATTGTGTCGATGTGGGGCTTAGTTTGCGTAGAGATACGATCCCCTCATCCCAGACTGATCCCAGTTCTCACTCCAGCAGGTGGTGGGCTTTAAAACTTCTTGTTTGTAAGCTGCCGTGGGAGAGATGACACATTTATGAGGAGCAGCGCAGGCCAGACAGTCAGGGAAGATTCCCCGCTCGTGGCGTGCAGCGCTGTGCAATGCATTGTGGGCCACATAGTGCGCTGGACTCACCTACCACTGTTCACCCACACAGGGCTATTCTCATGTAGATGTATGTTAATCAGGACACAAGGAGGTTGTTTTAATGGGATTGTTGGTGTTGGCTTTGTTTTGCTCTGCCTCAGAACATGGGAGAGCATCAGGAACAGAAAGCACTATTGTCAGGCGGCAGTAAGCCAGTAATTCCTCGCGCAGCTTTTTGACGTTAGCACAATCCCGCAGACAGACAGATTCTCTGCGGGGACCTCCACGGTACTCGGGCTTCTGTGCAATCTCACCCCTGAACCTGGGCGCTGTCCCTTTGAATTAACTTTAGGAGAGGCGGCAGAGTCTGGGCTGCTCTCTCTCACGCTTTGGAGAAGGAGCCATGAAAGGGCAGAGGTGAGGAAGTTTAAATTAGGATCCATCACACTGTATTTATATAGCACTATCAAACAAAGTGATTCACCATACTACCCTCCCTTCCCAGATAATAAATAGCAAGGAACAGATCACTCCCTGATTGATTAAAACACCTAAAGTCAATGTAAGGCACACGACAAAGTTAACATCCAATCAAAACACAACTGTTTAACGGCATTATTAAGATGCCACTTTAGGATAATTGTCACAATTAGTTCCTAAACGAGACATTAAAGCCTAAAGCAAACTCCAGACACATACTGTTGGAGCAGGGCGTGCTCAAATAATGCTTAATAACCTAAATGTGTGTTTGCATCATAATAACACAGATTTAAGTAGATTAAACCCCAAAGTTAATATACATTTTGTGAAATTGCATTACAGCATCATATGTGGTTGTGGGGGGGGGGGGGCTGTCAGTGACTGACTTGTGTCGGCGCCTTGGGTTTTGTGACGGATGCCCGTGCCAGTGCGTCTCCGGCTGCCAGCAGGCCTTTAATCCCTCCTAATGGGGGTTGTCATCTCACCGCTAATTTAAATGCTCCAACCACGGAGCTCCCCCACCTGGCTGAGCTAATCCCAGTGCGAAGGGCCCCTTCCCCACAGCTAGCCTGCTCGTTCTGGGGCCCAGGGGCCCGGGGGCCTCGCCACCCTCCTACACAACAACAGCATCTTTCAATCATCTCTCCCTGATTGTATTAATCTTATCTGTGTTTAATTACATTTTTTAAGATTATTGCTGTATGCCATCTTTGCACACTGTGGGGGCCGCAGAGGGCTGCTCATTTCACATGCATTTTCATTTGGGCACAAATCCCCATCAAAGACTGCCATAAATGATAGGAGAGCCATTTTTTGTCATGGTTGGGGGAGTTTGTAAACTTGTTCCTATAGCCGGAGGTCATGCGGTGTCTCGTCTGAGAGCATTGTCTTGGACTTACAAATACTTCACAGGTATTACATTTAATATACATAAAGATCTATTGGTTCAGAAGCTATTCACGTCCTCTTTTTTAAGTAAATAATGTTACAATAGTCCATCATGATATAGTCCTGAATGTGCATGTATCAGAACAATGTGCTATGACAGGGGGTCCGCGGGGTCTTAAAAAGTCAATTTAGCGAAAATGAAGGCTATTAAAAGTATTAAACGGCATTTTCCAAGGTGTTACATTCTGTAGCTTGTTTTCAATAAGTATATAAATGGTCCAGAGAGGTTGTGTTCTACAGTCTGCCTGAATGTAGTCATGGCGTAGGTGTGTAGTGTGATTCTGTGTAGTTTATTGATGGCATCCCGTTGGGTTTGAGTCATCTGAACAGGACATCGCGCGCTCACTGCTTGATAGCGCGAAGGCCCGTTTACGCCGGTTGTTAAACAACATCGTTATGGGGAAATGCAAGTCTGCGTGCAATTTTAATTATATATATATATATTATATATTATACTACAATGTAATAATGTTAGATTATTCAGTAACAGTGTTACATTTCATAAACTCATACAGATATGGTTTTTTGTAAACCTTATTTATGGGAACATGTCACATTCATAAGGAAACCACATCTAGCACACTTAGCTAGAATTAAAGCAAAATGACACCACTTTTAAAAATAGTAGGAATAAGAACATTGAGAACATTTTAATTAGAATTATTACCTTTTTTTTTGTTATTTTATAATTAATTTCTTCTTTGATAATATCATTTTGTTACCTGTATACCCCCCATTAGTATTTATATAATGTATGAATTTCTTTGATTCAAAAGTCCATCTATTCTGACTCTCAAATAATACCTACAGTAGCAACGTCTCAAAAGCTGTAAAGCATTTAATATCCATTTATTATTATAGTTTAAGTGCTGTTAGTGCCAGCACAAAGTGAGCATTCAGGGTCTACATGTCATGCGTTATGAAATATTCAGAGCTCTGTCTTGTACCAACGGTGAGTCCTTGTGTGTATTATTTACACCTGGAGGAAGGGGGCAATAGTTGAAGGAAACCAGAAGATCCTACTTTGTGAGGGGGTTAAAGGCGGCAGGGCGCTGGGGGTTTCTCCAGCAGGTGTGTTTAATTAACCCGCGGCTAATTCTCTCACGTTAGAGCGCCATGCCTCCAGACTTCCTCTTGACATGTCGGCGAAGACGGTCCGGCATTAACGGTAACTAACAGGTGTTTGTGCATCTACCACGTCAGGATTCCTCGTGCCTAATGACGGCAGCCAGTGATTGCAATCAGAGATACGTTGTGATGTTTTACAGGAAAACAAATCAGCCATCTGGTCAAATGAGAAGAAGTTGTCTGATTGCAATGGACTTAGACCTATTGATAGAAATGATTGAGTTATGTGTTGTTATAAATAACTAGTAACACTCACTGACCACATCTGAGGTTGTTGTAGCAGATTATTTACACACAGTGGCTTTGAAATCTGCCTTCAAACTAGCACATTCATCTGTAATGGTGTTATGCTGTGACTGTAAGGCTTGTAGCAATCAGCAGGACCTTGTGTAGCACTTTAATATGGAGAGGGGGGTGCGGGCGGGCACACACAGAGCCTGTTGATGATGGGTTTTATATTTGTGGCTGTGATCTGAGCTTGAACGGGTGTTTCTTGCGTTAAATGCTGGTGTAAATACATGGAGACGAGGGCCGGAGGGCGTCTGTTTAGAAGCTCTCTGAACCCGGGATCCACCGCCCGACAGGGGGCCGCGCAGATAATTGTTAAAACATTTTTTTTTTTAAAGATTGGATGTTCAAAAGGTGCTGCACCTGAAAAGACGTCACATAAGATTACATGCCCATTATTGTTAACGCTTCAAGTGGTGCTGTAAAATTAATGTTCGGTTCATTTGAATAATTTCCAGAGTGTGAAGACAGATACGAGGCTTGTTCCAAACGGGACAAAGGGAGGAGACTTGGCAGCACATGAAGATCGTTTGACTTCAATCGTTTAATCACAGAGCGGAAACCTGTGATTTCAGATGTGCATTTGATCCGTAGACCTGTGTGTTCTTGATAAGTGCTTGTGCTATCAAAGGTAGTGGTCTCCAGCACTGATTGGGCAAACCATCCCCACACCTTAGCCCACGAGTCCACATTGTTCTGGAGGTCCACAAACTCGCGTTGGGTAAATCTCTCAGCGCTCGCAGGGTCTTTGTAGCCGTCGCGGATCAGATCACTTCTGAAGCTCCATTAGCAACCGTGATGCCCTAACACCGGAAGACGAGCCCTATAATGAGTCCCTCCAACAAAGAGCCGCTGATAAAAGGATTAACTAATTAAATTAACAGAGTAAAGTACTTTATAACTGTTAATTATGTGGTTCCCTTGGCTGCTCTGGGCCACTAGCACCCTTTGTTTGGAAAGCCCCTTGTCTGTACTAATTGACCTCTGGGGAGCTTTTGGTGTGTGTGTGTGCGAGGGTGTGTATGTGTGTGTGTGTGCATTGGAGGGTGCTTTACACAATCAAATGGCACGTATAAACAAACTGACAATTTACTTTGGTGTAGAGTGACACTTTGTAGGACGCGGGGACACTTGCTCAAATGACCTTGAATGCACCACCAGAGAATAGAGCCTCTCTCAAGCGTCGGGGCCCCATAGAGGCCTCTGTGAGGGGGGCCACTATCTTTCACATTGAGACGACACTCTGAAGTGAAAGCAGACATAGAGATGGCATAAAAACACAGAACCAATAGATTGGAGAAACTATTTAAAGCTTTGTTGTTTAAGCACCCAGTTTTTTTTGACATCACAACGGGGCTTAAGTAGATACACAGGTGGAAAGTATTGAAGTACAAATACTTTGTTACTGTACATAAGTAGATTTTTAACAGAAATACCTGTACTTCTTAAATTTTCAAAACACGCTTTAGTTTTAATCTGCGTTTGGTGGCGTATTTCAATCTGATGTCATACAGAGAGACGATCAGTGCTTGCATGACGGTGACAGTATTACCATTTGAAATAAATACATTTTCTATGAATATAAAGTGAGGTCCAGTTACCAGCTTGACTCTATAAAACAGTAAGTACATCTCAAAGCCCACTACTTGAGTATTTCTAAACACGAGTACCGAGTGTGTACTCTGCTCATCTTCCTCCTCTCTAATCACATTATTAACCTCCGTGGCTGCAGTCAAAAGGCAGTTAGATGTGACCTTGTCTCCTTTCCCGCTCCCAGTCCTTCCTTTAACCCCGTCTCCTCCTCCAACGGGCCACCACAATCCTAATGACGTCCTTGACAAGTGATCCATCAGTTGGCAATTACAACATCTGTCGCCACGACAAAGATGGCTCTCTTTTGGGGCAACTCTTCCCCCTCGATTATGTCTGGGGGTTTGGGGGGGGGGGAGATGCAGAGTTGGTGGGGTCGTGCGGGTCTGATGGAGGGGGAGTTGGCCACTTTGTGCAGTAAAAAGGGGCCGCCCCACAACACAGACAGACATGTTGACAGCAAACACAAACATAGCAAAACAAATGGTTCACGCCTACCTCTTTAGATTTCCATTCAAATGCACTCCACAACTCTGTGAAAGTGCTCTATCTTCTATAGAGGGAAGAACCTACCAGCTGCCATCCTCTCTCCTCTCCATAAAGAGGACCTTTCAGCGGGAACAATGAGAGGGCTTCTCTTGTCTCTGGGCCCAGAGTCTCTGTCGCACCGTGTTTCATTTCAATAGCCGTAGATCAATGCAGAACAACACTCCAGAAGTGGTAGCGCTCGTCTGAATCACTTCAGCATTCAAACGCTGACTCAGCAATAACTTTCAGCCGTCGGCGTAACATACAGTATTTAACCAGCGGGCTTCTCGTTTACACACACTTTCCAGACCGCTCCCTAATCTGAGAAGGTGTGTTTTGAGGGGAATAAATCCGGTTTCAGGTGGACACATTTGCAGATGACGCCTTTCATGCTGTCTTTTCTGTGGCTCAGTGGGAGGAAGGTGTGGGACTGCGCCTCGCTTTTCTTTGGCCCCTTTAAGTGGAGCACCGGATAGATGGCATGACATCACGGGCCAAGCCGGCAGCACAATGCAAAGGTCATGCGGCCCATTGATCTAGGGGCCTCTGATAGAAACCCCCTGTATTATGGGTCCGCGCACGCGGGGTCTTACACACACTGAGCCATAGAAACAGCCCACAAATGGAGCCTTGTTGTCTTCCCATTCAGGGCCTGCAATCAGCGGATTTACACTTTGATGTGGAGCTGAGGAATAAAGCCCTTTCGAGCACTGACCTTTATCGACTGACGGATTAAAATCCATAGCCCTCTCTCCCTCTCTCTCCAAACTACATATCTAAGTTACAGTCCAGCGAGCCTGCCACTGAAGCGTTTGTAAAGCCAGTCCCTTTCTTTGCCTTTATTCTCCTCTCTGCTCTCACCCTGACTTTTGTGCCTGTCCACTAACATGAAACAATATTTATTTTTCTTGTCAGGGACATGGTTAAAGGTTGGACAGGTTTATTCAGAAACCACTGGACAAAACAACAAGTGACAAATCACAGCTACTACAGCTCAGGGCCTCACTTAGAGTGCTTTCTGCTTTGTGGCACAGGTTGATCCTTGACTGCTACTTCCTAGAGATGCAACAAAACCATCTTTAAGTGAAGGTATCGGCAGATTTGTAAGTTACATAGAAGCGTGTCATTTAAGTTAAGGTGACATATTAAGACATTTATAAGGACATAAGATCTTAATGTAAACTCAAACTTGCACTATATGGTCGTTTATCCAAATAACGCTGCACTTCTGAGGTGAAGTTACAGAGTCGTGATATTACAGTATACCTCAGTGTGTGGACTCAAATGTCATGTTGACAGTGATTACTAAGTTTTGTTTTCCTAAATGGAAGTGAAAAATACATTTTCTCACAAATACATATTCTTTGAACAGTAATGGGCTTCTATATGTGGAAGAGTTTCTATTACACTCACTGTGGACCGACCTCACCCACACAGCTTCCATTTAATGCTTCCTAACGCCTGGCTTCCCATCTATTATCTCTAAAAACCATCCCCGATGCCCACTTGGACATTCCTCTCTCTGCTGTTCTCCCCGAGGAGCCAGCTTGAACCAAATTAACAGAAACAGAACCTATCACTCCTGCATCCACCATGGTTTTGATGGCCCCATTCTGCTTTGTCAGACACCTGCCAAAGCCTGCTGTAATCCACTAAAGAACACTTAACAACAGAGTAATGTCACGCTAGACCAGCGGCTCTGTCTGGTCACTTAAAAGATCTCAAACCCGTATCCACTTAATTCAGCTAGTGCTGCAGGAAGGCCCACCTGAGAATTGTTTGACTGCCTGCAGAGAGTTAACCATCAGCATTAGAGAGCATTACCACCCTGCCACCAAAAAAACACTTATTCCTCACTTGGAAATGCTCCACGACGAGCTTTTCCCACAGCTCTTGTAAGAGAATTTGCATTTCCTGCCAGCCCACAACGCCAATTTGACCGCTAATTTGCGCGTTGTATTGGAGTAACTACTATTCTGTTACTGTGCGCCTTTGTTAGAAAGTCATTAATTTGTTAAACCAAACAGTCATGCTTTAAGCCATCTTAGTTTAGCCGTCTTACTGCGAGTTTAGACGGTCGCACAGATCACGAATCCGTCCTTTGTTTCGGCACGCAGACGGTGAAAGGTCTCGGAGCAAAACAATTACATCACAGCACAACAAGGCTCTGAGTGTACAACAATGACAAGAGAATTGTGCCTTCAGGCGGAAAACACTTTACACACTGGAGATGGAGGAGGAGGGGGGGGGCAGGGCGGGGGGATTTTCTGGTTGATGAGCATAAGGTACATGGTCCATTCAGACAACAAGGTACACAGAGAGAAAGCCGCAAATAAAAAAACAGTCCTATGAAATATTAATGGGAGATATTTACTGACAAGCTCCCAGCCTCTTCGGGGACTTCGGGGGAGAGAGCTTGTGCTTCACTGGCAACCACCGGGTGCAGAGGTACATGCACATGACCTGCACACACGGACACAGAAACACACTCATACACACACTTGTGAAATGACTCCAGAGGACGCTGAGAGAGGATTCTGAGAGGACCAGAGTCAGGGCAAAGGTCAACGTATATACTATACTATATCTTGTGCAGTGAAAACAGACCGATCATTTCAACACATCAGCTTGTACTCAGAGGTGGAAGAAGTATTCAGATCTTAAGTAAAAGTATTAACACCACAGTGTAGAAATACTCCGTTACATGTATAAATCCTGCATCAAAATGTACTCACGCACCAGATCTAGAAGTACTAATTAACCATTTTTAGAATGATATATATTATATCACTAGATCAGGATTAGCAATGCATACATGTGTTTATTATTTAGATTTCACAATGTGTAAAGAGTGACTTAAGTTACTACTGCCAGGTCTCTCGTTGTCATCCACATTGCATTTTCATTAGTATATCATATTTAATATTCCATGCCTCACATACTAATGTATATACAATAACTTGCTTTATATTTGTTACTCTACATTTTGTAATTCAATGTATAAGTTCTACTTTCTTACTTATTTCTAATCTTTTAATTTGTATTGTTCCACGCCATGTCTTTATGCTGCTGCAACATTTCCCACATTGAGGTCAACAAAGTACTTCTTATCTTATCTTAGTCCATTTCATTTTTCTATTGTGAATATTAACTAATCTAGTGAGTAAAAAGTACAATATTTGACTCCAAATTGTAATGGAGTATAAGTATGAAGTAGCATAGCTTGACAGTATTCAAGTGAAGTACATGTACATCAAAATGTAAGTACAGTACTTGATTTATTTGACCCGGTTCCTCCCCTTCCTCTCCGTCTCTTCCCTCTCTCTCTTGGCCCCGCTCCCGAATAAATCTGCTCCGTCCCAGAAATTCCAAACTTTTTGCTTACCTAATTTCTGCAGCATATTTCTTTGCCACAGGAGGTGGTTATGACAAATTAGGAGTCTACAAATGTTCTGATGGTGTAAAGGCTCCAGCTGTCACCAGGGAGATGGTGATCAGGTTTCAGAGCTGCATGGTCTCTTGGCGCCACAAAGCGTTCCATATGGTCATCCAAATGCTGCACCTAAATCTGCTCCCAATCTCCACCCCGGAGCTGAGCGCCTCCGCCGAATCACTCACAGGGATCTGAGCATATGAGGCATAAGACAACACCGAAATGTCCTTCATGGAGAAAAAGGGGGGGGGGGGGGGAGCAGGATTTTAGTAGCAGACGAACATGTAAACACGTCTCTCAGATTTTTAGTTTTTGTAAACGCGTGGCACATTTTCTGTGTGTGTGTGTGTGTGTGTGTGTGTGTCCGTGTGTGTGTCTGTGTGTGTCCTAGCATTACTATACTTGTGGGGACCTAAATCTGTTTACATAGTCACGTGTGGGGACTCGCCTCTCATCATTAATTTTAGGGTGAAGACTTGGCTAGGTTTAGGATTAGGGTTAGGGTTAGGCATGTGTTGGTTAAGGTTAGGACAAGTATCCAGGAAATGCATGTAAGTCAATGTAATGTCCCCTGAAGTGATGTATACATGGTGTGTGTGTGTGTGTGTGTCCTAGCATTACTATACTTGTGGGGACCTAAATCTGTTTACACAGTCACGTGTGGGGACTCGCCTCCCTTATGGGGACAAATTGGAGGTCCCCATAAGGGGAGTCATTAATTTTAGGGTGACTTGGTTAGGTTAGGCATGTGTTGGTTAAGGTTAGGACAAGTATCCAGGAAATGCATGTAAATCAATGTAATGTCCCCTGAAGTGTGTGTGTGTGTGTGTGTGTGTGTGTGTGTGTGTGTGTGTGTGTGTGTGTGTGTGTGTGTGTGTGTGTGTGTGTGTGTGTGTGTGTGTGTGTGTGTGTGTGTGTGTGTGTGTGTGTCAGTCATAGGATCATAGTGTTGCATCTATGGCCACCAAAAACAGACGCTATAACTTGGATATCCTATATGTGTTAGTTTGTAAGCAGTGGAATGGTTGGGTCTGAGAGTAATGGTAATTGTTTCGCTCACTTCTTGTTTGTGGACGTAGCTCACAGTATCAGTTTCAGAGCGTAGCATTGCATAGCTGATTTATTTAGGATTGTTGTCATGTATAAGAAACTGGATGTTCTAATGACGAAATTAGCACGCCAGGCTCGGACGAAAACACCTCGCATTGTGGTATTTCTTTTGCCATGCGATGTGTTTCTATTGAAAGCAACATATTATCGAACCGACAGCCACGAAAAATGCCATAATCAGCGTATCACATTATCCTCTCTCATTAGCAGTGATTACTTGCAGGAATGCTGGTAACCCTTTAGCTCACTTGTTAGTTAGCTCACAGTTTCATAGCATAGCATTACACAGAGAGATGGTTGGACATAGTTCTACTGAGATGTCAGTGTCTCGCTGCAGGACATTGTGACACCAACACAGAAAAGGTCACAGTGGGGAAAACAAAAAGTCAACTTGTGCCATCCTGTTTTTTACCAAACCTGTCAGCCTGCGTCTACAGTACCCCCCCCCCCCCCCCCCATCCATAGCCTTGTGATGCTCTCATGGCCGAACAGTGCTGATCTATAATTAACCGGTGGCTCGGTGTTGATGTCATTGACGCAGCGTGGAGGTAGAAGGTGGCACTGCCAAGGCACCTGTTGTTGTGGAGTGTGGCATCTGATATCATTACCTACCCAGCCGGAGCGCCAACGTCCCCGCTGGGTCGCGAACTGTCCAAGCTACCGACCACGCTCGCCTCTCTCACACACACACACACACACACACACACACACACACACACACTCATCATCCACTGTCATCATGTCCTCCTTTACATAACTAACTCTGACGGCCCTAACACCTAGAGGGCAGGGATCCACTGCGACTTTCAATTATTGTTAATGATATTTTGATGGCGGCTGGTTAACTTATGCAAACGTCAGTATGCAGCTGTACAAATATCTCACGGTGAAATCTTCAAAATATGTGGGTTTGGAGCCCGAGGGGTTTAAAGGAACAGTCCAATGTTTGGGAAATATTTTGCGATCAGACTCGAATGACATTTTGAGACGTATATAGAATTATACGAAAACTGTTGCTTTGCAGCATCAAAAGGGTTAACCCTAACCCTAACCACTACAAAGCATAATTACATATTAATTGGAGCTATTTCCACTTTCTATCTTGTGCCTTTTGCTAGAAGCTAACCCCAAATATTTTCATTAAGCATTGTTCATGGCTATAGAAGTACCACAGCTTTAAAACCACCACATTAGACATGGTTTGGTTTGCATGTGTGTCTGTTGCATGATATCCAAGAATACTTGCTTTTAAAACCACACACAACATCTGATGTTTTACTCTTTCCTCTTGCTTTGCTAGCTGGTGTAAATACATCCCAAGTCTGTAGGAATATGACAACATAGTCGCCGTTCATTCAATATTAACCTTCATATCCGTCCATTTCATATTAAAGAACCTCTCAGGGATAGTTGCAGAGACCATGCAGCTGATGTGCTGATCCCGTTGCTGTTGGATTTATTGGGGAATGTTGGCGGGAGCGGGCCAGGAGCGGGCCGGGAGCGGGCCGGCTGCATGCAGACGAATGAAAAATAAAAATGGAAGTTTTACAGTGAGACAATGTGACCGTTCCGGGTGAACGGCGTTTATTAGAGTAACAGCTTTCCCAAGCAGATCAGAACGCCTAAGCCCTGGGCACTGACAGGGATTTCACAGCACAAACTGATTTTCAGGCTGGCAGGGTTCTCACACACACACACACACACACTTACACACACACATTCACACACAGACGTGATATGTTGAAGTTGGTGTATGTTGTAAGTCGTCATTATGTCTTCTAATCACAGGATCTACAGTATGGCTTTGATAATTATTCAATTATTTTAGATTTTAATGCAAGAAAGTGTTTCCAGACACTGCTGTGATTGGTAATGTGTAATAATTACTTGTTAATATTTTTAATGAATCATTATGGTATATAAATTAACAGACATATTTACAAAACACGCTTATTTTATTTCAATAAACCCTCGGCAAGCAAATCCAATAATGTAGTGTTTTTTTTATGAATCGGTCGCTCCCCAGATATGCAATAAAGACACAGCAGTGCTCGACATTATTGATTCAGTTTCTAACAACCCAGAGTGTCTTTATGCACTGCGATCGCTGAAGAAGGAATCACACACACTTATTTAAAAAAAATCATTGCACCAATTAGTGAAGTCGGAGCTTCTCCTTCTGCTTTAATAAGTCCTGTGAGATCAGATTTATAATAAGGAACCGCATCGCGTTCACCGTGTCGGCGGCTTATTGCTAATTTGAAATCATTGACTGTATTAGGCAGGTATATCACATATCACGAGTGTGTACACACACTGCAGCTATGTGCACAGGGGCTGGGAAACACACGTCGTGCTGGGTCAGACGTGTTTAATCATTAGTGATCTTTTTTGCTAACTACACATATCGCTACAGGAAGTGCATCGGCCTTCTGTCAATCTGTCTGCAAGAATACTAGCTATTTTCATTGTTGTCAGATCAGCAGTAATGTGTATTCAAAATATGTTGTTTCCCACTTCCTGTGTCAGAAACAGGCCTTCTCTGTCAATTCATTTCAAAAAGCTTTATTGGCATCACCATAAAGACACTTTGCACAATAAGGATATCTATTCATAAATACATATTATTGATATGTGTGCAGGATAACGCTGACAGTAAATTCTAATCTATAATACAGATAAAGACATGTCAGTCCTGTGAGGATGCAGCTTTCTCTCATTCCCTAGTCAGATCCTCGGCCTCTCAGCCATCATGGTGCAGAGTCTTCAGGGAGCGCGTTGCCTTTTCATTAATGTCCCTCAGAGTTAAAGCCCAGCGTCCTCTGGGACAGCATGTCATTGGCTGACAAGGTTTAAGGATGTGAGAGAGTTTTCCTTCTATAATGGAAATATCTGAGCCCTGGAGACAAACAGACAGGAGACTGGCAGGAAATATCTTAATCTGCGTGGACCCTTTGTTGGCCCATACCCTTAGTGAGAGGAACATGTGGGTGTACCTGCACACTACATCTGGATTGTGTTGCAGTGGCCCCAGTGTGCGGGTGAGAGCCAGGGTCCAGTGCACCATGGTGGGGGCTCTCCATCACTCTGCCTCCTGGCTGACAGGCCCCTGGCTCTGGGGCCCGTCAAGGTCTTGCTGAGTGCAGTCAAACTGTGCACTGCTGAGGAAGGGATTCTGTATCCTTCTAATGGATTACTCACCCACATCACCTGTCCGAGCGGATTCCTTTGACCGACAGACACACACCGCATGCAGACATGTGCGTGCACGACTTTTAGGAAAGTTTGAAGCTTGCATTACACGGACAATCCTCTTCCAAATCAACATCAAGTTCAATCTAAGCGCCATTATCACACACAAACGATTCTCCTGTCGTGTTCGGGTCAAATCTGACCAATTTACTACTTTCTTCAATCCTAAATATTGTGTTTAACATCTGATTGCTTCAAGACCTTATGATATACTCCACAGTAGGACATCAAAAACACCACTTTCCTTGAATTTTGAGTGGCTTAGTCAACTTTGTAACACCTGTATGATCTTCCCGGTCGAAAGTGACCTCCATAGGAAATGAATGGGTAACTCTATGATCATTTCATTTTAGAAAACATTTTCCGTGTCTATTCTTTGTATATTCACTGCAGTTATTCAGCCAGTACTTATTTACAGCTTAACTGTGGGTTAAATACAATTCGTTGATCAATAATGTTTTTGTGTTAATGTACGAGCGGTCAGATGTTGACTAGGAACCCCAAAGTAAGGGGGCAGAAACGAACATAACAGGAGGGTTAAATAGGGTGCTCCACCCAAAGAATTTCCTCACACTGGACGGCGAGTAAAGTCCCTTCCCCTCCAAATAAAAAGGTCACATGCACGCCTCTGTCACTTACTCTTAATTCGGACAGAGAGCGAGTCTGGTGTCACGCTGCTGGACACCTGCAGACCTCGGTCAGCCGCAGCCTAATCAGCCTAATACATTCGTGTCACAAGCAATGACCCGCAGGCTCTTTCCATAATAAAGGTCACTCGGTGAGAGATACTCTGTCCCCCCTGGTCCTCCCTAATGGGCAGCCACTGCAGCTCCTGTAACCAAGTGCACTCGACCCACTGAGATACTGAGGCGTCTGGGTAAACTACTGCAAACAGGTCTGGAACGTTACTCACTGATTCTGTACCGTTTGCTTTTATTACTATCATTGTGCTTTTCCATTTCCTGTAGTGTGGTATATAGGTTGTTGTGCATGTCACTGTGCAGATGGAGGGATAGTTTCAGAATGTAGGACATTGCAATTCCATTTACCTAACCACTATTCCACCAGACAGTAAAGACATTACAGTTTTACGCCTGCCTTTATTTCTCCTTCCAGTTTATTTAAGCCTATTAGCTCAAGGTTAAGAACAATGCTTCCCTTTTGCGCTCTGACAGATACTGTACGTCATTTTCTGGGAAAGCTGCAATGCTACTCCCAGTAAATAATGGCTGCAGAGGTCAGGTATTGATCCGGTGCTGAAGGGGGCCTTAGGGGCATGTTAGCAGGGGCTATTGCTGCTTGTCAATGATCCCTTTATGGCCTCGGACTCGACAGCTCTGCTGCTATAAATCAACGTTAAACTAGTCCTCTAATAGCAAATCGATGACGGTCAATAGATATTATCATGTGATTATAATTCAGTCAAGTCAACTATTAGTCAACACTCTAATAGTGTTTCCAGTGTGTGTTGATGCAGACTGTTCTCTAAGTTCAACTCTAAGTCATGCTGTTGTGAAATGGCAATGTCTTCCGTTAGCTTAACGGAGGAGGTTGCTGAGATTTGAGAGAACAACGTAGAAGTTATATTGAGATAACCTTTACACAAGAGTAGATATTTCACCTGCATTAAGATTACCCTGAGAGTAACCTACTTGTTATTTAGCTCTAAGCCTCCTCTATCAATGTGCTTCCAGCTATTTGAAAGCAGCATCGGTCAACAGTGTCTGCTCTGCAACGAAATGGGGCACAGGGACATATCTATCTAACTATAACCTTTGCAGTACTGATATTTATGATAAAGACCATTAGGCTGTTGTGAGATGCTTGCGCAAGGGCTTTAAGGCTAACAACGGTCGTGAGGCGAGCCACTATCCGCGTGGATGTATCATCTGTCTGTGAGGGAAACGTCGTTACACCTGGAGGCGTTTTCATACAAACAACGTCCGTTATGAAAGGATACTAGGATCAATACATACTGCTTCACCTTTCTTTGTTCCTTTCTGGCACTCTTAGGAGGCCATATCTCTGCTCCACTCATCACCGGCTGGACAGCTCTGAACTCACCTTGTCTTGAAGGACAGACTATACTTTAAGGACAGGAGAGGAAGTTGAAACAAGGTTTGCACAAGTTTGAGACTCTTGGAAAGTGTGATGGCATTTCAAGTGTTTACTGTACATCCCAGTGTATTCAGTGAAGCTTGATTCTGTATTGAATCAATTAGACAAGTACATATACACCAATGTTATTGTTCACTGAGTAGACAAACTGCCCATGATCAAGAGTCTCAGGTTGTGTGTCTCGATGCTAATGTGCAAAAATGTAAACTACAAACCAAATGAAATTCGAAAGTGTCCTATCAATTGCATCAACACAGCAGCGGGAAGCCCTGTCTATTTTTTATTTTGCATATTCATATGATTACTCTTCCAAAGGACCAACACACTGCCGTCAACACCATTGTGCTTTGATTCCTTACGATAAAAGGCTTCCTCCGTTTCATTCTTGCACCTTTCTAGTCCAAAACCTAGACACTCTGATTTGGTAAAATGTAATTCTAATTTATCATTTTTCTGCCCGAGGCAAAACTCTCTCAAGCCCGAGGCTGTTTGAAAAGCAGTCGGACACAAAGAAAGACCCTGGGAACTTTGCCCATGCAGTCAATCAGTCAGACACCCCAGAGTGCCCGGACCCGAACAGCTTGTTTTTTGTCCACAGATATCAAACAAATTCTCCTCTCCCGTTAGATAATAAAAACATAGGAATAGGAGTGAGTTGTTTCTGGGTTGTTTGAAATGTCTTACTGAAGATGGTTGGTGGAAGCTCGGTGTCTCCGGTCAGGGGCTGGGCAGCCTCGGACATCAAAAGCCGGCAGTGGTGCAGCTGGTGTCTGGGTGCTGGACGGAGCTACAGGCCTCAGCTGCCCCACAATAAAGACACACAGGGGAAGACATCGCCTTCAAAGGATACACACACTCGGCCATACACACACTCGGCAACACACAGACAAACAAGGACGAACAACAACCCCCTGAAATTGAGTTCCTCCACCAAAATGTCATGCCGTTTCTGCAGACAAATCATGAAATCACGCTGAGGTGTTCTTCTTTCTTAAACCAAATGTGACCTGAAAAAGATTACACTGCCTTTTTGAAAATATTGTCAAATGATTGTATAAAGTAAAGTTCTTGAAGTGGGCCCCAGGGAGATCAACACCATCATTAAATTATTATTCATTATAGAAGACATTGAATATTTTCTACACAGTGTCCAGAATAATCACACACGTGTTCCTTCACGGTGACTCTGGGTTCACGTGGATCTCTTGTTAGGAGACGAAGTATTTGTGACTGTATTATGGTACAATAGCATATTTTTTTCCATCCGTGGGTAGCAGAGGGAAGAGTCTGAAGGACAAAGAGTGAGTCCTGATGGCATGCTGTGGACAGCTTCATGTCTGCTGTGGTGCTGACTTCACAGTGGGCAGTGTGTGTGCTGCTGACAGTTTTACTATCTCAGGGTCTCGGAGCATGACGCAGGAACAACACCGAGCACATTTTGGACTTTGTTAGAAAACTTAATAACAAAATGTTTTCTCGTTCAAAAAACCTTTTCATAGTCATGCATTATGTCCACTTGCCCGTGGGCGCTCAGTTCCACTTCCAGCCTGTAGAGGGCGCGCCTGAACAGCAATCTGGTCAAGCTCAGCAGGGAGTCCAGAGACACACAATATCCCCACAGAAGAAAAGCACAGGGCGACTTTCATCCAGCTATAAAGGGAGGAAATGGTTTTGTTAGATAGAGGAATATTACAATATGAAGCCGTCCTGATTAACTCAGGCTTTACAACTTAACCAGATTTTTATTATATAGATATGTGATTTAAACAAAAGGCCTGGAACTTTGTACAACTTTAATAAGAGCACGCTATTATAAAAAACTAATAATTAATAATGCACTTCTGTCAAAATACCATATCTTTGCTTTAACTTAGAGGCAATTTAAACAAACGACTCATTAAAATAACGTCTTCTTTCCTCTGCGACGGGTTAGACATCCTGAATAAAACATGACTTATCTATTGCGATCACGTTAGTCGAGCCATTATTCATTTAACCATTTATTTATTACTCCATTCATCTACATAAATATTTAACTATGTCTTGGCATCTTTATGGACTGCTTGCTCTGCTGCTCAATTACAAGGAGCAGTGTCCTACCATGGCCATATGCCTTCTATCTGCCGACACTATATCTCCACAATTTATGGATGCCAACTCAATATCATTATGTTGGGCTTTATGTATATCTATGTAAGTATTAATCTGGGCCTAATGACTGGCAACAATATGTTGGACCACCATTGCATACGTATAATATGGCATCAAATAAATTGAGTGTTCTGTTTTGTCATTGTATAAATGAAATTGGGTGCCCATATGGGGTCTTCATGAGAGGCATGTGGAGGCGTCTGGACTCCAAGCAGCTCGACGTGAATAGATGTATGGTTTATTACTCACACGCCATATATTCACGCCATATACCATAAGCCCTTACAAGTTTTCCCCTCTTACAACAAAAGCCCCTGCTCGTGTTGGAGGCACGCAGGACGGAGGGGAAGCGAGGAACCGTAAACACCCGCCATGGGTCCTCCTTTAAAGTGATGAACAGCAATAAAAGCAGCACTGGTTGTCTGCTGAGAGACAAAAAGAGCATTTGACCACCTGGGCGCACATCATTTTCTCATGCCGTTTCTCAAGCATGACTATCAGGAGATGTTCCCTTTAACATTATATGTGGCTAACTCAACCCAATCCACTGATAGCTGCTTTCACTGCGCTGTCATACCTGCTTCTTCTCTGACACTTTAACATGTCACTGTTCCTGCTAGGTCAAAGCCGCAGTCTGACCCACTGAGCTCCTCGTTATCGCCTGAGAACATGGAGAAGACAATGATTTGTTTCTGAGATGGCTCGAATTAGAGTCCTGTAATCAGCGTCAGATCACTCACTTCCCCACACATGGTCCATCCTTCAAACGACTGTATGGCTACATCTGAAGTTCCAGAGAAACATGTATTTTTAGTTAGTTTGTTCTGTCTCAGACTAATGAATCCCCAAAAAAGAAAAATCACGTCTGAAAGCATTTAAGAGTTGCTGATTTTAAATTGCGGGACTCTGCAAATCAACGGCAAATCAAACATCTGACAACCCACCCCCATAGCCCCCAAAATTGGCTTTTTGTCAATTACAATCAAAGGCACTTTCACTGTTGTCTCCCGCTTTCACTCTGCCCCCTTTTCCTTTACAAGGGTTTCCTAAAATCATAGAATGAACCCCTATAGAAGTCCGTGCATTGGGAGCAATACCTTTAGCTCAATTAAGCAAAGCAATTCCAGCCACGGCCAATGATGTCCTTGCACATTCAAATACAAAACACTTCTACTCTTTTTCTTGCTGCTTAATCACAGGCCTGAAAAATGATTTAGCATGCACAGCAAGTCCTCTCTCATATCGTAATAAAGCACAATGTACTAATAATATCCTGTCTCTCTGCACATGCATGCACAGAGACATACAGTGTGCATATCTGTCTCTATTTGTCAGTCGCCAGGCTAAGGCATTCCTGTCAATAGAGCAGATGTCTTGCTGAATCTTGGATACAATCCAGGAAGCAGAACCCACAATATACCACTTTGAGTTTCTGCAGCCGGCTCAGCTGCAGAACATAACGTAGTATTGCAATAGTCAGTCAGTCTCATTGCCTCTCCCTCTCTGTTAACTCTATCAGGTAACGTTAGTGGAGCGTGGCGTCCTGCTGGCTCAGCTTGGCCTGAGAAGTCTGCCTGGCGCATGGGTGACATGTCTGGCATGCCACTGCTGGCTCTTTCTGATAGAGCAGAGAGTGTGTGACTGGCAGGCCATGTTTCTCATGTCTCCAGCCGCTGAAACAGCCATCACTCCAAGAGGATGTTTTCAATCCCCCGGCCCCGTACCCCTCGCTGCTCAGAGAGAAGGTCAAGTTTCGCCCATCAGTCAATGACCAAAGGGCGGGGCCTAGCAGCTGGTGGCCATCAACCCGTTAAGATGTTCACTAGTCCCTGCCCTATCACATGTCTGACCTATTCGCAGCGCTTTATAGATACCTTGTGTTAGGAGGACTCAATGCAATCTTCAGAATAAAGCCATATGGAGAAACGATCTGCCTCCTGAGCTAAACTGAAGTTCTCATGGAAGTTTGGATAACTTCTCATATGAAACTTTACTAATGCTCAACAACGTTAACACCGTGCTTTCATGTAGATCTACACATTTGACCTCACATGAAGAATGCTTCACACTCACGGGTCATGTGTTTGTTCACTGACTCATTCAGCTGCACGTCACAGCAGTTCAAAGCAGGAAGCCCACAAGGTGGTCAATTGTGTGTTTACCCAACTTTGGGTCAGTGTTTTCAGGTGCACGTACACCTTAACATGCCCTTCTTTCACCACTCACAGCCGCACACACACATCGGTTACACCCGAGCCCATGCATGTATTGACGCACACTTTCCCTTGGTGTTGTTTCAGCAGGGGGAGAGCAGCAATGGGGTGGAACAGGCCTGTTTTTTAGTGCGGGTCAAACTATGGCCAGGCCTTCAGGCAGCAGCCATCCGATCCCTCCCGAGGTGCCTCTGGTCTGGGACCCGTTTGAACCTCCACCTGCTGGGAGAACTTCACTTTAGATACATTGTTCAGGCGTCTCTGAACACTGCGCAGGGGAGGTGAGACGTTATGTTAAAGTCAACACCGCAGGATCAGCCCGCTCTTTGTACTGGGCTTTGAGGGTGACCTCCATTCTTGGACCATGTAGGGAAGATGAAGTCGCAGTAACTCATGTGGTCTCACACATGGACACAATGTTGTTACTTCTTTTGGAGACTTGCACCATGATTTTGGATTAATTTCAGTTGTAATGCAGTCAACATAATACATTAAACATGTCCCAATACATATATGTAATTATATATAATAAATATTGAATAAATGAATGCATTATTTAGTAAATGTTTTAACATAATCCCCATTATTCATGGTCCCTTCCGTTAGCCCACTATAGGAATTGTAATTTTGGCATTACTAAAATGTTTTCTCAGGTTTGATTTAGAAAAAGAAACAACTATATCATCTGCAAATGGTATTATTATTTAGTACTTTCCCTGTAAAACTAACTATTCACCTCACAGTATATTAATATATGACTATATATAGACTTGTAACCCCCGTGTCGTATGCTTTGCATTGCTGTTATACACCCTATGTGATCAAACCAAAGGAATTAACACTTAAGTTAAGGCAGAATCTCCATCTTAAAGCTGATTCATCTCTTGATGTTGTTTTGGTTTTCCTTTAGCAGAGTGCACCGTCCACTGTGTGACTGCGTTACCCCTGGCTGCATGCTCAGGCTCTGTGTTGTTTTCTGCCCGTGCTCTCTACTTGTCGGAAGAGGCAGGATGAGAAGTCATCCATCTCCAGCTAACAGCCACCAGTCTGGCCCCATGCTGGAGCCCCAGAGAGAGGAAGCCATCGCTCACAGCACAGGAGCACATTCCCCCTCAACACAGGGGGGACAAGGCCATTTAACCCATCAAGGCCCGGTCTACTTTTCTCTGTTATCACGTGAGCCCCTGCATGTGTGTGTGTCTGCTGTGTGTAGCTCTGTCATTGCATGCAGGCGTGTCTGTGTGTGTTAATGCATGCACAGTCATTAGCACCAGCCACTGTTTGTGTAGGTGGGCTCCTCACTACACCCGCCTGCCGGTAGGTAGTTAAATCCTGGGGTCAGACCACATATACAGCAGCTCAGTACACCTCCCCCCCCCCACATCTCTGCATGATCCTCTATATATAATTCCTAGAGCCCCCTGTCTCTCTGTCCTACTGGCATGACGATGGCCTCCCTGGACACTCACAGTCTTGCAGTATAACCAGCCTGAGGAATTGACACTCCAAGTGTTTCGCCACACTTTTTTCTAATGGCATTGGGAGCCCCCCCGCCACTGCCGGGATGGAAGGTGTTTAGCACCTCACTGTTTTTACTTTGACAGAGGAGGGACAGTAGCACTCCCCTGGCTATATGGGCCTAGACCAGTCCCACTGTTATCATTGCCACTGTGGGCATGCTTCCTCCCATTGAGTGTATTTATGTGGGTGGAGGTTTAGCTCGGCTATCTCTGCTAGCTCTGTTAGCGAAGGTTTGAGGTTTGAGGACAAGGCACTTCTAGGTGACACCAAGGTGAAAAGTTCCATCTGTGAATGGACATGTGCCGGAGACAGACACATGTGTGCTGGAGAAATAATGGTTGACCGTGCACCATTACAGAAATAGAACTGTCCGTGAAGAATGAGACGAGCGCTGGAAATGAGAGAGGTCTTGCTTGGTGAATACATATGCACTGAAGCCATCGAGTGAATAGGAGACGAGAACTGAACGGGTAGTTAGGTCAAGAAATGAAAGGAAATGGAGTCAATAAATGTTAGGCAGAATGACTCTTAAACAATAAAATTGACGACCCTTGTCTGTGGAGGTAAGTGTGGACGTTGTGAGCCATGACCAAAAAGCTATTGTTGACTAACGTGAAGCGAGTGCGTTGTCTTTGACCCCTGTGGCTACAAATGGGAAAAGAGAGTGAAGGGAGGAAACAAATATGAATTACAGACAAACATGACTATGGAAGACAAAGAGACGAGTGTTCACACGTTCAGAGTCAATTCTCTAAATGACCGCACAGTCAGGTCATATATTTATATAAAGAAAGTGCTATAACACTTTTCTCTTTTTCCATCACGAGCACTGTTCTTCGTGACAGAACGGCATTCTGGGAAAAGACAGACTGCAAAGGTCATAATTCTTTGCGGCCATGCTGCTCCTCACTTAACAGATGGAGACAACCTGAGTCAACATTTTTCAATTAAGAAAAAGAACACAAACAGACAGACGGGAAGAGAAACACACTCTCACACAAAGACGTGCACACAAGCTGGAGAAACGGAAATGACCTTGAGGACCTGATACCTCATTAAAAGTGATGCTGCAAGCCTGCATACAGGCTAATTTGACAAATCCTGTTCACACTTAGCAGTGGTTCACATGGTGGGGGGTGTTGGAGATGGTATGGTGTTTGTGTGTATGTTAAATGTAGTAAGGAAGTGTGTTTCAGGCAGATCTAACCGCAGATATCTGAAGACAATTAGGACTGTGAAACGGGGAGATGATATTGAATGAACAGAAGGAAGCATTTCATCTTGATTGTGATTGATGATGACCTTAATCACTGTAAACTCACAACTCAAATTAAACTGAGATGACATTACATTTCATTTCATCACTTACGGCATGATATACTTCACCCAAAATTCAGTTTTTTATTCATACAAATATGCATCACTTAAAACAGTTACCAATTTGTTTGTGCATCAGTTATTCTAATGTAAAACTTGTGAAGTTTACACATCGAATTGTTCACTAAAAGTACTGGTGATGTGAAAAAATAAGTTGTGTGGCTCCAGAGGATGCTGTGTGAAATGTCACTGCGCTTTGTGGCAGAAAACTACACTTAAAAATGTTGGAGTTGGAAAAGAAGTGATCTCAGCAGACTGTATGTTCAGCTTGAGGCTAGCAGCTCGTAGCTACATTAGCTGTACATGTCGCAGTATATAGGAACCTGGTTTTGTTGGTCAAAAAACCTGTGTCACTTTAAAGGGGCCGTATTATGCTAATTTCAGATTCATATCTGTAGTGTGTGCCTCGACTTGTTTAATGTTCAAAAAGTTCTAAAGAAATTAAAGCTGAATGGCTCTGGATATATTAGTCAATGTGTAATGTGTGTGTTACAAGACTCATGTCATTCTCCATGTATGTTGACTTGGCTGGAAACTGACAGTCAAATATGATTTGATTAAATTGGATTCAACAGTTTTGTTTTTTGTGCCCAAATACAGTTGTTTGTGATGAAGTTGGACCGCCGACCCTTTAGCAGCAAATAAATAGTGTTAAGCATTATTAGTAAAAGCAACTTTTGTGATTGACAGCAGCGTCCTGGTAAACATCATCTCCAGGCTGACAGCCCTGGAGAACGTAGCCAGAATGTGACAGCCATCACAGACCCACATCCACACATGAAAGGGCTTTGTGTAGTGAAGCCCCTCTACTGAGAGGAGAGGACATGTTGTTCTCAGTTAGAAACAGACATTCAGAGTGTGTGTGTGTGTGTGTGTGTGTGTGTGTGTGTGTGTGTGTGTGTGTGTGTGTGTGTGTGTGTGTGTGTGTGTGTGTGTGTGTGTGTGTGTGTGTGTGTGTGTGTGTGTGTGTGTGTGTGTGTGTGTGTGTGTGTGTGTTGCCTTATTGTGATAGGACAAGGAGTGCTGATTTAGACATAGCCTACCCAAACACAGATGCCCCAGTCCTTCCTTCCTGTGGGTAACAGAAGGAGACACAATGTGTTCAAGAGGGCCGGAGCTGACAAAGGGATTAATCCGACGACAACAAATGCTGCAATCTCTGGCATAAGATGCAGCAGACAAACACATATCGTATGGTCGCACTGACACAGACACACATGCGCAGTAGCCAGAGCCGTCCAAAAGTATAAAAATCAGGACAGAAATTGCAATCTAAAAACGAAAAAGTAGTAACTCAATAGTTTGCTGCTCTTGTTGTATCACATGTTACGTTCAGAACAACCTATATACTCTCAGCTCAGGGAATGAATCTGCAGCATGTCCTCTATTGACATATCGCATCTCCCACTGGTAATCTGTCCATCTCGCTATTATCTCCCGGCTTTCTCGCCATTGTTGGATCTCACATCTCTCTATCTCTTCCTGTGTGTGTATTTTCTCCCTCACACCCGGTCTGAACATTGTTTGGGGGCTGATATGAACCCGCGAACATCTGCCGGCGATACAGTGGGAGGATCGGGCGAGAGACACCGAGATGAGGTTGAGATCATGTGAACCACCCATGGCGCCGGACTGTTACGGCCATCAGTAAATCTACCATCTTGCAGCTATCAAAGGTTCACTCTCCGTGTGTGTGTGTGTGTGTGTCCGTGTGTGTGTGTGTGTGTGTCCATGTCCATGTTGTTCTTTGCAAGCCTGTCTGTATGTGTGTTCTCATAATCCCAGAAGAGGGTGGGAGAGACATTTTTTGAGGATAAGGGGAGAAAATAGAGGAAAAAATGATGGCAGTGAAGAGAGGAAAGGCGATGAAGGGAGAGGGGGGGGCAGGAGTAGAGCAAGAGAAAAGCATTAGTAGTTCCAGCCAGCTGCCAAATGATGCCCTTGATTGCCTCTCTTCTTTTGCAGAAACAGAAGGTGTGAGGGGTGATTAGGCCTGGGCCCGATCCCTGATGAACAGATGTTAATAACAAAGCCCATGTTCATTGTGGTTAATAGCCAAGCGCGCCAGGGCTGGCTGCTGAGGCTAGGGGAAAATCTGCCTCCATAGCTCTTCTCCTCCCTTCTCCCCTTCATGGGAGAGAGATAGGCTCCCTCTACTAATGTTTTGGCTGTACACTAACGTAATGAGCATGGTATTTGCAAGAAAAGGTAATGATAATCAGTCACAGGGCCAGAAAGAACACGGCAAATTATGGTGCGTCGCATTCAGGAGATAGAGGAGCTCAGGGTTTGTGCTGTTAACTTTTAGTTGATGATAGCCTTTTGATGATATCAGAGATAAAAGGGATGTTAATAAAGCTGGGCTGCATGGCGGAAATCACTGTTGCCTCATTTTTGATCCTATTAGGCTATTGTCTTCAGGCGGTAATGACAACGACTGTAATGTGCACAGGAATCGTCATAATTCCTCAGTCAGTTTGAATCTGTACAGAGCAGCTAAAGCTACATCATCCGGTGCTAACTAGTTCAGGAATAACATGTGGAATATTTCTGTCAAACAGCAATGTAACAGCGGGTTAAAGGTCACGCCCTAATGGGGTAACTGTGGACAAATACGTCAACATCATTGTTTGTGAAAGCCGAGTAACAACATCTCCCTCTGCAGTGCCACATCCATTCTTCCACAGATAACACAGTTTACTTATAAAACATTCAAATAAAATGAATTATTGAAGCGGAGCAGATGCTGCAAATTGAATACTTTTACTCTGTTTCCATTGGTGGGGGAAAACTTGCTATTCTTCCGAAGTGTGTATGCACCGGCACCAATTCTCTTTTCTCTCGGTGTACACAGCATGGAGGAGAGACTCATCTCGCACTCAAATATCTCCGTGGGGAATGGAGAGATGGCAGAGACGCATGCCGAGGCCACACTGGCACCGTTGACGGGGAAATGTGACATTTTCTGCACCGTGATACCTCACATCTCCAAATTGATGCCTTGTCTGAAATAGACAGAAGGAGGTGTAATGAATGTGATTTGGGGACACAAAGACATGCTACCAGGACATTGTGGGTCCTCAGCGCTGCAGCATGTTGACTGGTCTGCTCTTTAAAGCAAAGCAGAAGGCCAGCTGTTTATGTTATTCAAGTTGAGAAAGGGTTGGAGGAAATGTGTCTCAGGATAATAGTTCGGACGCAATCATCCATTTCTAAAAACTGCTCTTTATGCTATTCTAGTCAATCAGACACTGGAAATTATGACACTGCTTGAATCTCTCTTTATATACTGCTGAAAGTTGGACAAAAGATTCAAATGATTGTCATTTTCTTCAGTATTCACGCTGTCATCGCCACATAGCGACTGACTCATTTGTCCTTTATATGAGGTCTTTCTCTGCTAGGAGAGCCAGTGGCAGGAAGACAACAATAGCACTTTCTCTTCTCTTCCTGACAGCTACGTATCAGCGTGATGGATTGGCATTACAGGAAATCCTTCATGCCCAAATTTCATCTGTAATCATCCTCATTGTGAGACATGAAGGCCCCATTTCTTATGGGGAAATCACATACTATATACTTGTGTAGTTAAGATGAGCGCCGGCTCTGACACCACCCGTCTTGTTTCCAGTTTATTTTAAAGTGATTTGAATTGCTCTGTTGAACGGTGCTATGCAAATAAACTTGCCTTGCTTAGATTAAAGTGGATTACAATTCATAATGCTGGACATTTCAACCTTGTCTCCGTTACTTTTACCCGTCTTTTCACAATTTTTCGTTACTCTCATGTCCTGTTTACACGAGAACGCAAACGGTTGTATCTGCTACTTTTCTCTTTCGTAGAGCCCGTTCACACGAGGCCGTAACGGAAACGTGGAAACGGACCCCGCAAGCAATAACGGGTCCCAAGGTGGATAGATCTGCAAACGGAACGCTCTGGGGGTCCGTGTGTACGTCCCATTTCCTGATAACGATGAAGCCATAGTCCCGCCTCTCCCCACCTCTCCCGCTCACTGCTGTAGCTACTGCCCATGCTACAGATGTTAGTGCAACATCTGCAGCTCCTCTACCACAACCACCAGCAACAAGTGGACATGGAGAAGTACATGAACTAAATCCACCACGGGGCATAAACAGAAGGGCAACCATGGCAACCACGCTCGGGGGTCTTCTTCACTGCTTTTGTGGCGAAAGTACAGCGCCACTTACAGGCAGGCGTATGTACTACAGCGTCTCCAACGCTCCCGAGCGGTCTCGTGTGAACGGAAGACTTTTTTGATATAGTATTTGGTTTGTTTGCGTTTTGTATGCGTGTAAATGGCGTCTTAGCTTTTTTCCACCACTTTCACCTTTATTAAACTTCTGTTATACTTTCTAATAAGTACCCATTACACAATGTTAGTCTTTTCACTTGTAGATACCAAGACAATAAGCTAAACATACAATAAATCACATGTACACACCTTTGCATTCTGCTTTTTTAAGGAAGTCACAATCTCTCTCATATATTATATTGCATTGCCAACATTTACCTAAACTCTATTTCCACATGTCGGCAATCGTCATTTTTACTGATTAGAGCTTGAATGCATCTTAATTCAACTTTCCCAAACCTCTGTTTTACCGGCTGCTAACAGTTAGCGTTAACTAGCTTTCCTTGTGCCGATGTCTACATGGATTTATTGTCCATAATTTATCGAGGTAGAAATAGTGTGCGTCCCTTCAATGGTCGATAATGAGTTAACTGTACTTTTAATACATTGTGTATCGGTGCCCGGACGCGGGATACAGTTGATAAAGTAGAGCCACATTTCATGTTTTCAGACCGTTTGCATCGTCTTGGTACCTAAGTGTCGCTTCTTGTGACGTAACACAACCCTTGTATCTATTGTTAGTTTATATAATAGTCTCTGACAATTTAGATCTTAAATCGCTTTGTGATTATTCATGCTCCAGACATATTTCACTGATAGTTTGTTTATTATTCCCCAGCCCATGTGTGGACAATAACAGCTGCACATTTCACCAGCTGATGCATCTCAGAAACCCATTTGAATGCTGAAATTCAGTGATACCTTCCTTTAAAATGAAATGATATAGGTATGACAGGCCCGGTTCCTCCGTTAAATTGAAAGGAGACAATGCTAGTTAAGAGTTATATTCCCAGTGGCATGCTTCCTCTCACAGGCGTCAAGCACCACTGTTTAATGTACACTCATGCCCCATCTACCTTCCCTTCCATTATTCCACTCTCCAAACCTCCGTCTCATGCGCACTTTCCCCAGACCCCATGCTGTCCCTCTCTATTTATTGAATACATCTTTTACTCTGCAACATTTTTCCACCTGAGCTGGCAGTTACAACTTTTATGGGGGTGGTGTGCACACAGGGCCGCGGAGAGAAGAGGACCCTCGTATTTTCATTGCACGCATCATGCTCCGATGAACGAGGGCCATCTCGGCTGAAATGAACTAACAGGGAATGACTTAGACCTTACCCCTCTTCCTCTTGTTCTGCTGTTTATATTATTTAAGAAGGAGTGATAGCAGCACTCCGTATTGCCCCCACTTCACTTCACGAAAAAATAACAACAAGTCAATAGACGGCCACCAGCTGAGAGGAGACAGAATAGGGATTTAAGAGGGTAAGTAAACAGCAACCTGATCAACAAAACAATCTATTATTCAATGCCATTTTTGGCAAGATCAGTTTTTACATGGCCTCAATTTATCAGAGAAGCCAAGCAGAGAAAATACATAAACAAGCTTTCAATGTGAAAGAAAAAACACTTTGAAGGTGACACGTCGATCAAAGCCATCATCAGAAATAGAACTACTTAATACCCATCGGGGATGTTTTCTACTTATTCCAAAACAGCTAACAAAGCATTAGCTGCTTCTGCTTCTGCATGCTGATCCGTAGACTTCACGGATATATCTCACACATATGTTTGTATCTACATTTAGGGTGAGGTGCAACTGTCCAAACACGATGACACCCTATCAGACGCAGGTCAAAGCGGGATGAGTGCCCATGTGAAATTCACTCCATTAGGACTGAAGCCCGGCTTTGTATTCATGGCAAAGGCGAGGCTTTCCAGCAGAATTACACCAGCTTTGTGTAAATAATCAAGGGCTGACCTGTGGGGTTAAACCCCGTAATTGAAGTGATACTTCAAAGAGACGACTACCACCTTCTCCAGGCGGCCAAACGCTGCGTGGAGCAGGCAAGACAGACAGGAGGGGGGGGGGGGGGGGGGTTACACACACACACATATAGACACAGACAGGTCCTCACACACACATGGGGCAAGAGAAGGAGGTAATGGGGTGCCCAGATTGGATGACACTGTGGGAGTGCCTATTCTGTCATACAAGTGCTCTCTCTGTCTCTCTGTCTCCCCCCTCTCTGGTAAATGGCTAAAATGCCAAATTGCATCCCAGACACAAATGAATAGATGAAATGGACATGTGATGTATTCCCTATGTAATGTACGTGTGCAGCCACAGTCATGATGCAATGACCTGCAAGTATTTGAAAAAGTAGTAATGTCTATCTCCAAAATAATTCTGGTTAAATATTTTATTGCCATATATATATATATATAAAAACATAAATATTGTTTTACCTATTATTGTGACTTTTGCCATTTATGCTTGGGACGTTGAACTGTGATACAAAACAAAAAAGTTAACGGTAATATATTTAGAGTTTAATCAAAGCTGATTTCAAAGCCATCACTCATACAATTCATATTTCGTCATAGTTCAAATAGATTATTTCACATTGAAAACCATCCTTACCCATGTTCATATATACGCATACACACTTACTTACATATGTGCGTACATGTGCAGCCTTATAGTCAGCAGGACTGACTGCAGTGGAGAAAAGGAAAGCAGTGCTTTAGCCCCAATAATATTTAAACTGTAGTGTTGCCATGTTGCCGTGTTGCCGTGTTGCCATGTTGCCATGTTGCAATAACAAGAAATCTAATATTTTGGACAAATCTGAACCAGAGGGAGTTTGCAACCTCTTGCTGTTTTGACAGCATCAAAAGCCTCTCTGACCCAAAGCCATCCCCATGGCAACAGCGACCACATGCAGCCCAGATGCTGAGCTGTTCGAAACCAAACTATCTCCGCTCATCGCCACCGTAACGCCAGAGACCCTCGCCACCTCGCTCTGAGACAGCTGCCCCTCAGAGGCTGTACACATGGAGACAGACAGGACTGAGAACAATAATCAGTAGGCTGGCACTGCTGTAATCACTCATTTACAGTAGTGATCACCATTGAGGGAGACAGATAAACACACTGTATAGAAGTGTACAACCCACTGTCTCCCTCCTCTCACCCCCCAGCGTCACACACACCTCCAGCAAAGAGTCGCAGCCAGAGAGAGGCAGATTGATCCCTGGATTGTGCGTAGCTACGGGCCTCCTTCCCTCATTAATTCTGCTGATTCCACCAGATGGGAAACAAAATATTAATTTCATTCAGCCCTAGGCATGGGCTCTGTGTTAAGGTGTTCACTAAATCACCGGGGTTTCATCAGGATGCTCTGATATTGCAGCCCGGCTGGAGAAATTGCCCGGGCCGGTGGGTGGGACAAGGGTTCAAATTGTCATAAATGTAATTAATTGTACGGCAGGAATGATTAATATATCAGAAATGGAGGCGCTGACGTGACTAGCCAAGATGCCCAGCCATGCCTTCAGAGTGGTGATACGAGCTCGTTTGAATTATGCAAATTAATTGACTCTTTCAATGTGGCATAAAATGCTAGTGCAACTACATTGCATGGTACATTAGTCTGTTCATCCAATAAAACTGCATTCTTTACAAGTGAATCCTTGACTCGGAGGGCTCTGGGATACAATTCATTTTCGGCACAGATGTGAGAGGCTGGCAGCGTTTGGCAGAGGGTTTCAGGCGGTAAGTGAGGAGAGGATGGAGGGGGGGGGTTAGACAGAGATGTACAGTGTGGATGTTTATGTATGATGTTTGTCTGCTGACCCCACTGAGAGCCACACTGGCACATGTGCGCTGAAATCTTCATAGCCCCCCCCCATCACCCCTTTTGTTTCAGAACGAGATGACAACTTAGTTTGTTGGTCACATCTAAAGAAGCATGGATCATTGATTTCATTGCAACGTTGCAGCGTTGCCCCTCCGCCGCCCCGCAGAGCCATAGTGGAAACTGGCAATGACGAGGCATGTGCTCAAATGCACAATGCACATGCATGCACGCGCACAAACAAACACACACACGGATAATTATAAGCAACGCTTCGCCACAGTCAAACTCCAGTGAAGGATGATGAAGAAATATGACATTACATGCAGAAATAAGCACATTTCCATATCATATGAATATCCTGCTTTATCGAACATTTAGACTAAGTATCTAGCTTTAAGAACTCAAATGACAGTTCACCTGCAGCTTGGAGATGCCAGCGAAAGCCCAGCACTCTCCCACCACTGCCCTCCACCTCCCACTCCCTCCCCCTTTCCGAACCCACCTCCTCACCCTTCAAGCCGCTCTCTCCCACCCCCACTTTGATATACATGTGTCAAGGCAAAGTGACAAATAGCACATATTAATTAGGCACTAGGCCGGGCGAGATTGCTGTTATTAACGGTGGAAAGGGGTAAGGTTGGATTTAATTGCCTGTGACATCAAAGTCAAGTGACTGGTATTTCAAGCATCATTTAAAATGTTTGATATAGAGGCCATTGTGTTCACATAAAAAACATCTAAAAATATAAAGGAGACTGATGGGGAGGAAAATACCTCCATGCGTTCCTGAAGCTATCTGGAAGCTAATAACATTTCCCCTCTGATAAATTGACTAGATCCTGATGGAAAACGTATTGTGGTTGCCCCCGACTGACTATCACTCCCTCTTTGCGATTTCTCATCTACTCTCACGTTCTTCTTTCGCTTTTTATATCACGGGGAAAATAAGGAATCATTTCAATATGGAGTACGTGGACGTGAAGCGAGTACATGTGCTTAGTTGGTTTGCAAAGCACATGTTTTTATTACAGAAAAAGGAATAAATGAGAAAAAGACAAATGGATAAAGCTATTGTTTTCGTGCTTTCTGCTAAATAATAGGAGTTGTGGAGATGAAAACAGAAAGAGATTCCATGTGCAGATACAGTGTGGTGTAAATGAAATGTTTTAACAGGTGAAACCCCCAGATTTAACGGTCACCTACATTTCCCCGTGTTGGAAAAGACTGCTGTGTGCCGTGATGACTGATTATCCGGGGCCCCTA
Source organism: Harpagifer antarcticus (assembly GCA_902827135.1). NCBI lineage: Eukaryota > Metazoa > Chordata > Actinopteri > Perciformes > Harpagiferidae > Harpagifer > Harpagifer antarcticus. The sequence continues at coordinate 236,857 of CADEHL010001052.1, read as the reverse complement.
TCAGATTGGAGACAGTGCTTTTAGCTGTTAACTGTTGCCATGGCGATGATGTCCTCCTGTTGGGCGTTCTGCTAACCCTGAAATTAGTGGCGAGGTGTGGCGCCACCCCAAACTGCGCTCCGCTCCTTCACTAAGCCTGCCCTGATTCTCCGGTCCACAACAACCCCCGAAAAAACCTGTTGAAAAGATAAGCTGCTGACGCTCCGCTGGAAGCAGCCGGCACTCTGAAAGTGATAAACCGCAGATGTACTGCAACAGTCAGAGCCGTAACCATCACCCACTGCAGCCCCTTTGAAAGGTTTTAGAGCTTTTATTGGATATGATGAGACGATTCTAGATTCTTCTAACATCTGCATGTTCCACTTTTTGCCTGAAACAAGCCCCACCGGGGTCCCTACTGCCGTCCATTCAGACCACTGCTGTCACGCTCCTGTCTACATTCATCTGAGGCCCTGCTCAGTGGAAGGCTTATAAAAGCTGGTCATTACAGGACATGGTGGCCATGTTGAAAAGCTCCACTTCCTCTTTATCTCACCGCTCTCTCATTTAGCCAGGCGCAGCAACTTTTGGTGGCAGTGACTTCATCCTTCTTCATTTTAATGGGCCGTTAATGCTAACATCGTCAGTACCTCGCTCTCTCTGCATGGAAATAACCAACGCCGGTCGACGGAGCGCCATTTCTTGCACGCAATAAGACACACCAGGTGCGCTCGGTCTCAAATTAGCCGATCAACAGGGAGGCGGAACTGGCATCCTGATGATCCCAGGCACCAGCATGACACATCATTTAGGAAATGGCCTATTATTTTTGTGTGAGCATTAAAAATAATTTACTGTCTTTAAAGTCTTTGATTTCCCCGAAGACTTGACAGAATGCACTTGACATAGGTTTAGTGTGATGCCGAAAAAACAACAAAGAATGTAGTGTCATGTAGTCGATTTTAAAGCTGCATGTGGCGCCAGGTGAGTCTTTAATGGGTGCAGCGTACATTAGTGTCAACATACTCTTTAATTTAGATACCATGCAATCAAATATAGTGTTTTTTAATGTACGTTTTGAGATAATAATCAAATAATACTCAACCTGCTGCTTTCTAGTTTAATCCTACCTTTGCTGTCTTCACCTGCTGTTGGTTACAACGCATGTTCTCCATCAGCATCGTGACAGCACCCTCACTACGCAGTGTGCAGCAGGGTCTCTTCCCACTGTCTACCTGCTATGTTTCTGTAACAGTAGCTTTTTATGGCTATTATTTCAACAAAATCAAGTAAATATGATATTTAAGAGTTGTTGTTGATCTCTCGTCTGCAGCTGATGTTGGTTTGCATGTTGTCTGACAGGACAGGAGCCACCGTGCTCTCAGGGGCCACTTGGAGAGGTGAAAAAGGGGAAATACATATTGATAAGGTTTGTCTGTGGGCCCCTGTAGTCCCTTTCCCAGGACAGGACACAGACTGGAATTATAATGAGTGGGATTAACACCCCCTACCACTGCTGTTTCTAACCCCTCAGCCCCCCCCCACACACGCACACAGGAGCACTTCTACTCTAGGATCTGCCCTGAACGAAGGACAGGAAGCCAAGTGGCACCGAGGAACATACTGACATTAATTACCGACATCTGACACAGATGCCAGGCTTGTAGCGGCTCTCGAGGTGGTCCGAGCTTTATTTCATTTTGCTTATTTCCTTTCATTTCCTTCCTCCCCTTTTCCTCTCCTTGCTTGATTCACTTCTTAATCTCCTCGCCATGCTGTCCTCTCAGGTTCGGACTGGCTTTGAATGCAATTAACTTTCCACTTTGTCAGACACTTTTGTTTCATTCTGAATAAGGCCGTAATAAGGAAGCTATAAAATCTCACGGCAGAGATATTCATCGACGTTCACACCTTGCTTTGCTCTAATCTGTTTGCTCTCTCTGATACCCCAAATATTGTGACACCATACACAACACCGAGGCCCCAGTACTGCGGCTCCTACGCCACCCAGAAGCCCCGCTCACAAAGAAGAGCCATTTCACAACTCTGCTCCGGAGGCAAAGGTCAAGCTGCCTTTCAGTCGGAGGCAGTGAAAGAAAAGGCGTTCGGTAATTAGCCGGCACTTCTACTGTGCTGGAGTTACACCACGCCAACGTGAAGAGTGCAAGTGACACATGTGCTGGATCCAGTATCTGCACCGCTAATCAGCCGACCTCAAACTGAAATAGATGTGTGACTTGCCAACTTGTCTGCAGACGTGTTGATAAGTGGCACGTATGTCAAGCCATTATTTGTGATGCAACTCTGAGAGACGGAGCACGTCAAGAAGTGCTGCAGCCGCACACTGTACGAGAACAAAGAGCAGAGGTGAGGACGGGTAATAATCGCTCGGCGCCTTGAGGGACCGTTCACCCATCAGGGGCCTCCGGTGAAGGTCTGAAGAAAAGTGGCATTTTCTAAACTGGCCAGACACTTTGAGCCTCCTCTGCTGTTCCTCTCGGTGGCGGGAATGACCCGGCTCCCTCCTGACCGGCCTGCGGTAATGACCGTCGTACATCATGTCTTAAGTGCTGCAGCCATGTCCAGCGCTCATTTCCCTCTGACCCACCGAGTCCTGGACCGGGGCCACGGCGGGGAAATTAACAATGCATCGTGTGATTCATCTTCTGAATGACTCCCGGCACCACTGGGGATCCGTCATCACAAAGGAAGTGCCCGTCTTAAGATCTGTTCAACAAACAATGTGTTATTGTCACATGAGGGCAAACAGTCTCCAATTCTGACCTTTTTTTTCAGAATAATCATCTCAAATCTACATGTAAGAGCAGCTTTGAATCCCGCTCTCCGCTGATCAATAATATCTTATTTGCTGACATATTGACAGTTTTAATTTCTCCTGAGCTGAAGGATAAAACACCTGTCAATATTAGCAGAGAGTCCACAGCCCAGAATGTGAAGGGGTGGGGCCGCTGGAGCGCTCTGCTGCCGCCACCTGCTGGTAAGCAGCTTTTGAAGCCTTCTCCCCCTCCCCTTTTCTGCCATTCAAACGCACCAACCCCCCAAAGTAACCAGCAGTAAAATCTCTCCTGCCTCGGCTTCACACCCCTGCCTTCTTCCCCTTTTTTTTTTTTTTTTTACAAATCCCAAAGCTGGATAAGTGTTTATTTTTTAGCCTGTAAAAGATATTTCCTTTCACCTTTTTAAAAACCTGGGTATAATTTGAGTAGAAATATGGGGCTTGTGTAATTCTATCATGCACAGAGCTGGGTGCAGACAGGGAGGGGCTGCAGATATCTGAAGGTCAGCACTAAGCATGTAGACAGTCGGTCAGCGACGGTGGAGCATATCCTGTTTCAAGTTGGTTAATTATTCCATAAGAAAAGGAGGCTCTCTCCCAGTGAGGAGGCACCTGATGAGGGGGCCATTGTGCCGGCACAAAGGCCACGTGTTTTCCTTAAATCTCTTCAAGTCTCCACTCAAACAGTCCTGAGGCAGATCTTTGCAGGCCCGAGTCCAGAGACAGACAAAGAGACTCCTCAGCCATTTATCTTAAAGCTGGCATAAGGTGCCTCCGCCACATTACTCTAAACACCGTCTCTTCAATCGAATAAAATAAATTCTAGTGCTCTGGCTAATGGTCACATCGAACACTGACCACGGGAGGTAAGTCTAACAAAATTAGTATGCAAAAGACCTGCCCTCGCGAGGCCTATAATTTCCTTGCAAATGATTTCCGTATTTGAGGATGAAAGCAAAAAAAAGACAATGGTATTTTTGAGCGTGCATGTGTGCAGCCTCCCAATAGAAGCTGCATTTAAATAACTTAACCTCCTGACAGCAGGTGGGATTGGATGAAATAAGGTAAAAATGCAGAGTGGACAGATCCGACACTCTGCATCTTTGATATTTAGTTGATAGGCTTTGGCATGACGCCCCGACGGTGTGAGCTGAGGACAAAAAACAAGTGTGTGAGAGACAGTGAGCTCTCAGAAAGCTGTGTTTGCTCTTTCGCCTTCATTCTGTGCAGCGGCCGGCTGCTCGCTGCATGCTGTGACATCTTTTTCACCAGTTAACTCAATTAAACGTATATCCGCCTTACATTGTGTCGCCCAGACAGACCTTTAACTCAGAGTAAAGGTCGGTCTTAGCCTCAGACTGCTTTCAGCGGTGGGGAAAGTTGTTTAATTACAAAGGAAAATCCCCAGAAATGTAATAATATTTTTACTAATTTAATTAAAGCACTGGCTGAGCTGCACAGGCCTTCAGGCTTCATGCGAGGCTGCGTTTATTCAAACCATGAGTCTATGAATGTTAATTGCACCGTTTCCGAATCATAAATACTCCCATAAATCACGGGACAATACAATATTATGCTCTACTTTTTTATGTCCCCTACGTGGTCTGCAGGAGTACATCCTCATCACTATAAATCACATCCCTGCAGCTTCCAGCCCGCACACTTCACACAGCTCACACACCATGTCATGGTATTAATGTTAATGTACATAAAAGATTTAGCTGCACTTCCCAATGTCCATTTAATAATCAATCATAAATTAGAACGTGCATCACCGTGTATTAAAATCCGGCCTGGATCATTTTCATTTCTGTGAGAAGTCCCTGAAATAAATGAGGGCAGAGATATCTGTTAGAAATGTATTATTATTATCAGACTGTAGAATAATTGTCCAATGTTTTTTTAAGCCTTAATCTTATGAATTACTTGTTAAATAATATGGTTGTATTTATTAAATATGCACGCCTTAGACAAGCAGATATCGAACGTAAAATATCTGTATTTTATTTTCCGTTCTTTTTGGATCCCTTATTTTTATTTGATAGATTTTGCTTTCAATGCGATTTAAGTAGAATTTCAATTCTCTGATAACATTTTCCTAAATTGAATTAGAAGTGAAAAACACAAACTCATTCTGATTTCAACTCTTTAAACACACTGTCTATGCTTATATAGATAATAATAATAATAATAATAATAATAATGTAATATATTACAGTCATTTACATGAAGTAAAATAATAACAATTATCGAATACTAAGTGAGATATTCTCAATAAATGTTTTGTAATTAATTTGTTGTAATAACTACATTTTGATAAATCACTTTAAATAAAGATTATTCGTACAGATGACACCCACACTCATTTTAAATCCGAGACATGTTGCACTGCACTCTGACCTTCACTTTTTCTAACACAAGAAGAAGAATCTCTTCTGCAGCCTGACTCCATGTCTGTCTCTCGCCCTGCAGCAGAGAGAGAGTGCCTCAGCCTCCAGTGTACCGTCTCTCTGTGTGTGCCATACCCTCCATCAGGGCTTCATCTCTCCCTCTTCCCTCATCGGTCCCAGCATGGAGGCCTTAATATGCACGATGTCTCCGCACCGACACGCTCTGACTAAATGGCCACATCTTTTTTCTGCAGCCTATGTCCAATCCCCCTCGCTCCTTTAATACCAGTTAATTTCTTCCTGCAAAATAATACTTTGGCAAATCATTCCCACAAAGTGCCACATCATTTATTGTGGAGGACTTGGGTGAACTTCTGTGAAAAATTAATGCCTTTAATTTTGGTTGATGGCAACATCAGTGCTGCTCTGTAAATTGCACTTTAATGAGATTCTGCTACAGGGGATAATCTGCAACTGACAGACAAAACATCTTGAAAACATCTGTAGACCTATGATTTCACTCTGACGGGCTTACCCCCCGTACATCTGCCAGCAGACGGATGAGCAGAAAAATGGTCACTTGGTAAGTACAACTTTATACTGTTCAAAGTTAAACTACAGGAAGTTCTTCAAGCTGGTGTGAAGGGGGAAATAATGCAGCAACAGAAGAAGGATAGTAAAATGCTTATTTGAAGTTGCTTATTAGAACCTGAGGGAAACCAGGATCTAATTGAGACGAGGATGACACCGGGTCCCCATTTTGTCACGTTTTCTGAAGTTTAATAACGTCACTGTTCAATCTACGATAAAAAGAACGTCCTATCCACGACCAGACTTAAGTCTTAAAAATAAGACAAACCAGGCTGATACTAAACATTTGATGGTGAAAAAATGAAGCGATTTTCCTCCCCTTCAACCATATTGATCCCATCTGAAGCGCAGTGGTTACGCAGGGCTTCCTTCCATGGGGTGTCTGGACAAAGTCCCACGGTGAGACTCGTCCAAGGACACATATTTGGCCGCGCTCCAACACAACTCCAGACCAGATCATCTGCAGCCCGAGCTCAGCCCTCCAAATGAAAGCTGACACATTCAATCTCGTCAACATGGTGTTTTTAATGTCCCTCTCTCACACCATCCCCTGATCTCCGTGCAGCACCATGAGGCTCTTTTATCTCCTCCTTTATCCCACTGCCCGACGTTCAGCGTGCCACTGAGTATCTGCAAGGTGAAATGTCTCATTACTGTTTTACACATGTGTCCAAAATGTCCACCTGGTCTGTGTTTTTTCCTCGTTCTCTTTTATTTCCCCGTCTGTGTTTTTTAGCGTGCCTCTAGCTTGCTCTTGCTGTCATGGAAACAATAGCTTTGACTGAGCTAATTACAGAGCAGACAGGAAGCTGCAAGGTGGGATGTGGTGAGGAATGCTTGCTCTCGTGATGAATGCAAACGATTGGAGGTAAGTGATAGAGATGGAGAGTCCCAGAGTCTGATTTGGTCCTACTTTTTTTATCTAAAACCTAACATTTATTGTTCAATCTGTAATGTTTTCCATGTGCAACCTCGCAGCCCTGCGGCGGAGATGTTTAAAAAGGTTTCATGGGGAGAGTTTGTCTCCTAAAGTACCTTGACTCCCATGAGGTCCTGGACACCTATTCCCCCACACCCTACTTTTTTTACAATCCCTGAAAAACAATCCCTACTGGAGGCTGTATTAAACTAACAATAAATGGGTTCATGTGTGTTAGAACAATCTCACTCGTCACCGGCTTGAGCTTCAACCTCAGGATCCATGTATCTGTGGTCCTCTCCAGAAGGGAAGGAGTCATCACATACAGAGACTAGTTCCTGAGCAGTGTCCTTCACATGCTGATATCCAAGAGAGGGAGTTACACAGTCACAAGATGGAGGAATAGAAAGCAGTATTCAGTTTACTTCAGATTAGCTCCACGTCAGAAATGAGCATGCTTGATGTCTATCTCCATAGAGGCTGAGTCATCATGTTAATCACATAGCTATCATCTGCCTCAAACAGTCCTGATGCTCTTCTAGGTAATCACACATCCTGGCATGAACACAGCTACAGTTGGGATACCTTTGTTAGCATGCTACTCTCATATACATTCAGTATTTTCCCAACAGTGTGGTAGAGCAACCATGCCTTTCACTTCCCCCAAAGAGTGACACAATTAAAGCGGCTCCAGTGATTGGTGCTGTGGTCAGTGCCAAGTTGGGATCACACTCCCAGCACGGTCCTGGGTCTCCTGTCTGGTTGGTGGCAGCACCTGTCAGAGCTGGCCGCTTCCTGCCAGCTTCTCACTAGGAGCCCCTAAAGGAAATGACGGCCTGGTGCTGCATGCATGTGGCATCCCTCCTCACACACACTGTGTGGAAACGCAGCACAGTGTGTGTTTGTGTGTGATTGCACGGTCTTGCTCTCCCGCTCTGTCTCTCTCCATCTCTCGCATGATTTCCCTGACTCGGGCTCCCCGGGGGTCAGTCATCTTTGGTCATCAGCTCCACTCGCAGGTCAATTGTAGCAGCGAGTGGTCGGCCAAACAATGCAGGAAAAAAAACTGTTATAGCCATGATCCGGCACGGCGCTCGCATCACCGGCGCATGACAAGATCAGAGCAGGAAAGCCGGCCATAAACAAGCCAATGAGTGGTGTGAGAGATTTGCTGAAGCACGTCAAAATGGATGGGAGTGAGGAACCCGTTATACATTTGCTTTAAGCGAGCCTCTGTGAATCTGTGAGTGACTGAGGCTGATCTCCAGTAGGGGAAACGGTCCTGCCGGGGCAAATGAGCTGAAGAGCCTCTGCACACAGGCCTGAGACTAATGAAGAGGCCCAGAGGATATTTGCAGGGTCACACAAAGGAGGTGGTATGGATGCTGAATGAAAATTGGGCATTAAGCAGGATGCCATGGGAAGCCTCACACTACTGCGGGCCTTGCTTCTAGGGGACCATCACTGTAAGAGGATTGCCGTTTTTTATTTATTAAATCTCCTCTAAGAAATGAGATGATTATTCACAGAATATCTGCATGTTTAGTGGAGAAACTGTCATCATCTCTCTTACCCTGCAGACCCACAAAGAAAAATTAACATTTATTCGGGGCCACAGGACTTTTATTGGCTCCATATGCAGGCTACAAACCCACAGGAAATTTCAATTTGAGGCCACTTAACTCCAACACTAGTGCAGGCGTCTCCAACGATGAGGCGTTTAGGGTTTGTAAGTATTAAGAGAGAATCCCTGAATGCCAGTGTCAAACCCACCAGTGAAGGGCAGTGGCCACGAGGCATGACTGTGAACGCTGGCATCCACTTATGTTTTACTACACCACTTATTGAGGGAATCCAACTGTTTGCCCAATATGAGGTCAAATGAAATTAAAAGCACGGCCCATACGTTTCCTGCCAAGTCCCACAAGCTATTGTAATTCAGAAACCTGTGGTGTAATATCGCAGACATTAAGATTACGATAATAATTAAATTCTATTCCTTTTTTATCTATATACAATATACTACCAGTACATATTCAGCTATATATCCTTCCAGCCACCACATTATTTACAGTCTCCCCATGAATACGCTGCGTAGTCATTTTCCGCTGGAGAAATGATTAAATTGTTCATCAGACTTTGGATCTCAGGCAAGAAGAAGCAGCAATTACAGAACCTAACTATCCGTTTACTTGATGAATTCGAGTCCACGTTGTGTTGTTTGATAAATAAGGAAATGCGTCCACGCTTGCACTATGTACAGTAATTAAAATGAAAAATACCGTCACAATGAAATCCCTTAATTGGACTCCTAGAGAGATATTGAAAATGTGTCTTTAATAATAGGTGATGACTGGGGACAGAAAAGCCAAGCGTGTGTTATGAAATGTGGCTCCGCAAGTCCAATTAATCACAACGCAGAAAACAAGCGATTTAGCATGGCTCATTCAGGGAGTCACCACACACAGGTAATGCACTTTTAATCATCTCACTTCAGCACGGAGAGAAGTCTCACACTCTGCGAGGATCACGTTTCTCTGGGTGTTGCAAAATGTTCTGTTTTAATCAGGCGAGATTAATGAATGAAGTCTGCCATGTTTGGACTAGACTTGTGACATTTGTGCTGCTTGTTATTCAGCTAGTTAGCTGCTCACTGTGTGCTATTCAGTGGTGTCAAGTAACTAAGTACTTTTGCTCAAGTACCGTACTTAAGTTCAATTTGAGGTACTTGTACTTCTGCTCCACTACATTTCAGAGGTAAATATTGTACTTTTACTTTTTCTAGTAACTTTGCAGATTAGATTAGTGATACACAAAAGGGTCAACACTTAAAAAAGGCTTTAGATACACCTGGATTTCTACTTATACTTAAGTACAAGATCTGAGTACTTCTTCTACCTCTGCTTTCGGTGAAATCATACGTGTGATTTGACCCCTCGTTCTTACTGCTTTGACGAGTCAGAGCGATGCATTTGGTAAAACCATTTTGCAAAAGTTTACTTCAGTTGACTATTCTCTCATTAACAATGCTCCCAGCCATCTGTGGAGTGCCACAAACACACCTGCTCCACCCTGGGCTTGTAATGGCTTTTCTCAATGTGCATGTGGCTCTCCCACTATCTCTAGGAGCGAGGGCTGTTATAGACCTGTCAGCCGGCACCATCAACCAGACGCACAGCACCTTGTACTCCACTCGCATAATTATGGATATTGTAAAGCATTCAAAATGATCAATTTAGCCGGCTCTGTCACCGGAGGAGTTATTAGCCCACTTTGTTTCAATTTCAATGTTCATAATGCAATCTGGCACTCTGTTGTAGAACATTGACTCGTAAGAATTACACGTTTATTTGTTAGTGTAATTTAGTTTGAGACCAAAGCGATCCACGCTGCCATCCACAATTAACACAATATTCCCTCTAATCACACAAATCCATTCATGAGCAAATAAGAATGAGCTCAGGAAAGTAATATCTGGAAATAGATGTTTTTCCATCATCAGCAGCAGATTGGATGGTCCTTAAGAGAGAGTAAACACCACAGAGGGACGGTTAACAACACATCTGACTGCCTGCAGACACATTTTGAATAAGAAGTCATAATAACGTCGCCACCTTTGAAGTCTCGCACTTTAAACTGAAACGCCTCTCGAAACCAGAGGCAGTGAACCCCATCAGGTGCTGAGATGAATGAACTCCGGTAAATGAACTTTGGCGAGACCCCAATTGGATCCTTTGAACTTGCTCCAGGGTCTGTTTCTGCTGTCAGGGAGGCTGCAGGGTGGTGGTCACTCTGTGGAATGGTCATCAGGCTTTGGCCTCAACGCCAGTGTATCTGTCTCCAAACGGGAGTGACGCGGGCCTGAGACGAACCCTGCTGTGGTCCTCTGAAACCAGAGACCCTTGAAGTGGACGTCTGCCTGCGTCCAGTCTGCTCCCAGGAACCCTTTCAGATCCAAGGACTCCAAATGTGGCCTTCTGTATGGACACAGGCTGTTGGGATGTCCCTGCCCCCGATGCCTCGGCCCTCCACCAGCTCTACCATGCTAACCACCAGCAGCCTGCAGACCACCCTGGGCTGGTCAGCAACCCCTGCTTACACCTGCCATAAAACTTAAAAGCTACAGTCTCATCCCCCTGCTTTGAAGTGTTCAAAGCATAGCTTAGTGACCTTTGATGCGACTTTGGCCGCAACACATGTTCTGCACCCATGTATAAACGCAGGCCTCTCAGCAGACAAGGCGGGATTGTTTACCTACATGTGCAAAACGTAAGGGCCAATGCATGGCGGCCATGCATGGAGCCTCTATTCCCACACGTCAAGTTCCCCGTGGTGGGATCTGACATGTTGGCCGGACTCAGCCACCATGTGTTCAGCATTACTTTCTCTGTGGCCTCGCACTGACCAACAGGCCTCTCAGATATATGGAGAGATGCAGCAGTTGCCTTTTAACATTATATTGGATATCAAGAAGTGGAAAAGAAATACATTTAAAGATGTGTACTTATTTGGTTCTGACCAATTAGTGACTAGAAGACAGAATTAAAAGCTTGAGTTAGATTCACAGTCTTATTAAATTGTTAAAACACTTTTTCAATTGGAAATTTCAGTTTCCCACTTTGGCAAGTGTTGCTAATTAGAGTTTAAAGAAAAAGGACACATTATTATTGCTGAATGTTACTGTTGTAGTTGGTTGAGATTAAGCTAATCTCAACATGTTCTTTACACATCTGTCATTGTGATGCATATCTGTAAAAATAAAAACATCTTAATCTAAAAGTCAGTTAAGAAAAAGTTCAATAGTACCATCTTAAAGGGGACCTATCGTGCAAAATGCACTTTGTGATGTCTTCTCTACATCAATGTGTCCCCGGTGTGTCGGGGAACTCACGCAGCGTCAGGAAATAAAACCCTCTCTCTTTTCCTCCGTACCCAAATCTCTAAAAACGGGGAACAACAGAGCTGATCCAGATTTGCGTCCGATATGACGTAGTATCTGAAATGTGGACCCACGGCCCAATCAGAAAGCTGCTATCAGAAACAATGCCCGACTGTTTTGGACGTAATCTGGTCGGTGTTTACATTAGCATCGCTAACACTCAGAGCTAACCTGTACTGGAGAGCATGTGTGTGAAGAAGCAGGAAGTAGAAAGGAACTCACCTTGTGGTATAACCGGCAAGAGAGAAAGCCTTTGAGCTCCAGACTGTTTCAGATCCTTGATAATCCATGATATGGCGTTTCATCACGGCAGCATTTAGTTTAGACGGTAGCTGCCGGGTCCCCCATGAGCTCAGACCCCTCCTCTTTAAAGCTTTATCCCCAAATCAACACTTTAGAAACAGGAAGTGAAATAGAGGGATATGAGGCATGGCTAGAATGGTCTGTTTGGTATTTTGAGCAAAACACTTCATAGACATGTTTTTTATATATTTTTATATATCTGACACCCATGCTGTTGCCTAAACATAGCCTGATAGGTGACCTTTAAGATTGCAATTGTGCCTTTAGAAAACCTTTTTTTTTATTTGTTGAAAGTAAAAATCCTGTTGCAACACACCTGATATTCCCCAATGAAACGATATACTATACTTTATACTTCTGCATAACTTTGATTCAAATTACAGAAGAATAGATCATATGTGTTAAGTGTTATTATGGGAGAATTACTATTGGTGTGGTACTGCTGCCTTATTAGGCCCATATTGAGCAGAGCATATTAAGACCAAAACTCATGTTCAACAACTTCCTTACTTGCAATAAATAAGCATTAAATAAATAAAATAAAATAAATATGTATATAAATAAACATTGATTGAATTAGAGGGTTAATGAGGAAAAACTTGTAGAATTTGTTCATGCAGAATAAGGCATTAATAAGTGTTTTATAAAGACTAATAAAGAGCCAATATACTGCTAATATGCATGTTAATTAACAACTAGTTGATGGTTAATATGTGTACCTCAAAGGTGGCGTAGGTCATTTTGGAGAAACCAGCTCGAGTGCGCTAGAATTAGAAAATACACAGCCGGAAAGAATCTGCCACTTCCTTACAGAGCCCCTCCTCCAACACACACGAACGCGCACATGACCAATGAGGGCACGAGATAAGTGTGTGCCCCGATGGAAGGCTGACAGGCAGGTAGGCCATCCAGTTACTTTAGCCGGCTCAGATGATTGGTCGTGCTTTTTACAGCGCCACGGCTTCCAGAGAGGACATTTGTGAACGCTCTACGTTAGTCAGTGGACGTCCGACAGCATGAACACTAACTGATATTGCAGCTATAGGCTATACTTTGGTTTACATTGCGTGAATAAACTAGCTAGAGAGCTAAAGTTAATTACATTCATCCAATGTCAGAAGGGTTACCTTTTAGCAAACGTTGCTTTTCTTTCATTTCAATTTGAATAAAACATTGAAGATATAACATTGTATTGTTTTCTTTTTACACTGACTCAGATATAATGAAAAGACTACATCAGTCGAAGCTCAGCTTTGGCAAGGAAGAGGCAGGACAGGCAGAGAGAAAGAGAGAGAGAGAGAAAGGGATGGAAGTCAGGGAGGAACTGCAGGTACAGTCACACAAAAGAATGTAGGCTTAATAACCCCATCTATTTATCCATCTATCCATCCATCTATCCATCTATCCATCCATCCATCCATCCATCTATCTATCTATCTATCTATCTATCACAATAGTCTTCATTTACAATAGGCGTAATTGTAAAACAACATACATCTATTGCAGTTATGATGTCATAATAACATACAATTGTATAAAACACAATTTGCTTAAATCTTTGTTCTCTTTTGAGAATCAAACAAAACTGATTTAAATTTTTTTTTAAATGCAAACAAGTGAAATTAACTAATTGGCTGAATAGCTTTTAATTCACTGGCAGGAGCGACAAGTGAGGAGGAGCAACCAGTGAACAGCGAGGGAGAGGGTGAACACAGAGAAAGCGTAGAGGAGAGAGAGAGAGTAAAGAACAGGTAGAAGACAGAGAGACTCAAGAAGATGGAAGAGAGGCTGCAGGTTATGGAAAGGAGAGAGACATGGGAAATGAATGTTGACGATGTGTTGTGATCATGTTAGCCTCTTCTGCATGTGCAGGTCATTAAGAGCAACAAACTGATTATTATGCATTACACTTTCAAAAATAATCTATGCTGACATTGTCATTGTGGTATCCCCCGAACCCCCCTAGCATGTATTTAGGAAATCCTGGATACGGCCCTGGTCACAAATTCATCGCGTTTAACCAAACTACAAATAATGTACTAAACAAACCCTTACATCAAATGTTAAAAGGAAGATCTCAAGGATGCAAATGTATACTGATGAGACCTCGATGGTCACGTGCAAGTGAAATGTGTGTGGCTGCAGGAGTCAATACTCTACAAGCTGTTTTAAGACATCTTATGTATAAATGTATTTGCCGGCTTAATGACTCTGATAATGAAATCCTCTTATCGAACATAAGGTATAGCACACGCTACCAATCACAGCTGTGGAGACATTGGTATAGTTGTCTCTTTGTAGGACACTGATTTAAATTATTCTTAAACTATGAATTATTTTTATGCTGTGTATGTAATTTATCTATGTAATGTCTGAGTCTGTAATAAAGTTTTCATTCATTCATTCATATACGTTTTTACTGTTAAAACCTAATTGTAATGCCTCATCTAAAGAGCGTTGGCTCCTTAACTGAGGTATAGATTGGTGTGTACGACCTTTACTCCTAATTTAATAATCCTGCATTGATTATTTTCTTAATTGAAAGGATCACCTTGCAATTCCCAGGGTTCAATCCAGGCTATCGCTTAACATTTGTAAACTGTAACTTTTGCTAAATGCAGCGCGCTCTGTTCCGTGTTATACGGGTGATGATTTTTGAGTGTGATGAGTTATCGATGTCTGCTGGCATCTTAAACACTCGCTCAGCTACAACCATAATCATGTTTACTGTGCACATGTCAGGGATTATACTCTGCACTCTTCCTCTCGCACACATATCTGTGCACTGTACTTTCTAAATAGCCGGCTGTTTTACAACGCGTTAAATATTTGACAGAACAGTAAGCTCATAATTACATGACCATGGCTGTGTATAAATGTCAAACAAAGCAGGCTGATATAGCCGGCAACGGGGTTTACATGCTTCACATGCTAGTGTCTGAATGACAAGGCTCGAGATGATGTAATTATAACACAAGAGGCTTTATAAGTGCGGGCAACGACACAGTATGCAGCGCAGAGTTAAAATAGCACCGTCTGGAAGGACCTGCTAGCAAAACACAGGGTCTCCTTTATTTACACAATGTGCTCCAGACCTGCTGTGCATAGCTTAAGCACACCAATAATGAATCTCCATTACAGTGCAAACACGTTGAAACCTTTCTGATTTTGCTGTTTTTTTGCTGTTTATCCCGTGCACCAATCAGAGAGCAGCGTGTGCTGATGTCAGGCCTGTCTCTGCTCAGTGGAGCCAGAGGAGCTGGCCTTTGCTAACTATAGACTGAGAAATCCCGAGCGTGTTTCTTTTAGCCTCGGGGCGGCTGTGTCGCCCACACAAATGTTGATGGGGATGAAACGGCACGACTGTGCGTTGTGTGCACTGTGACCTGAAGGAATGTGCCTTCAAAGAGGATTTCTCAGGAGGATTTCACTCCCATGGCACCGTGTTGAAACCAGCTTTTATTCACTCGGGTGTAATTTATAGTAGACATGGATAGTGCGATATGAAATGTCAAACCTGGTCTGTGCTGCCAGGAGCCCGACGTCACCCTGCTTCATCTGCTCAGGTCATCAACCAGTCCCAAGGCCTCAAAAGAAGCCCGTTTTATGCAACATGTTGACCCAGACAGGAAGTGAGAGCAACAAAAGAATATTGTCCCCCATCACAGCGTTCAACATTAAAACAGTGTGAGGGAGAAGCTGTCAAGTGTGTCTGTCAACACCTCTATTCCAGCCGAGGTGACAGGCCCCTCTAAACCTTGATGGGTATAAATCAGGAGGCCATTTTGAAGCAACAGGGTCATACTCAATCCTTGTTGAAAGTGTGTGTGTCCACATAAACCCTGCCAGCATGGGACTTCCCGAGGGCACACACACATTCCCACCTCTGCCCGGCCACCATGTCATCATCTAACATGTGTCCCATAATCTCTCATTGATGGTAATTCAAATGTGTGGCACTTTTTAAGCACATTGATGTTGTTTATGCTCAACGTTTTGCGTTCAGAAATCTGAAGCGTTGGGGAAGAAATTGAAGAATAATAACCCATGTTTTGAATTCCATTTCTTCGTCCCACATGGGAAGTTTACATTGTTGCAGCAAGGGACAGTATCGATAAAGACAAAAGTGGAACGCTATTCGGTAAAGTGGCACATTAATACAATAAACAAATAAATATTCAAAGTAAAAGAGACTAGTAGCAGATCAGAATATCTTGTTTTGAGCCTTATAATTAAAACAGCTTATTGAAAATATACAGAAACCATGTGTTGCTTCCCTATGCCTGTAGAAAAAATATAATCTATATTATAATCTGAGCTGTTGGTGCAAGAAATAATATCTATTTTAATCAGATATCCTTTATTTGTCCCACATTAAAAGACACAGTACAGATAAAGACAAAAGTAAAACAGTATTAAGTGGAAAGTGCACACTATTCAAAGTAGCAGATCAGAATATCACGTGGCCTTATAATTATGACAGTTTATTAAATATCACACAGATGACCATGCCAGTTGAAACATATTATTTGTTACGAGGTTTGAGGTATGAAATAAGAAACCCACAAAATGGATTACATTAGATCTTTTGAGGCTGAACAGGTGAGCACACTCCCCTCTGCTTATTAAAAGGTGAGCACACTGAGTGTAAGTGGGTTTCTCCAGACACTCCATCCCTAGTTAGGCAGGGAAATCAAGCACAACAACAAAACTTCCGTTCTCCCTCTAAATCTCCCGACCCTCTTTCACAAATCTCCAGCCCCTCCATTCCTTTCACTCCAATGGGACTCTACGGAGAGCCTTTGTGCTCCTCAGATCAGGCTGTGTCCACTACTCCCACTCCTTTCAATGGGGAGTAAGAGGACTGCTAAGGGCTGGAACGACAGTGTTACCCATGCAAGCAGAACATCCCTCTCTTTTTGTGCAGCGGGCTGGTGGGGGGGCGGTGGGGAGGATGCGGTCAGTCTGCTCCGGGATAATGGAGGGCCGGGCAGCTGCCTGTGGAACAACAAAGGGACTAGTCTCCTGTTAGTCCTGTTTACTTTAGTGTTGTTTCTATGCGTGTCCGGGTACCTGAAAGGGCGCATGGATGAAAATGTGCGTGATGGGCCTGTATTGAGATGTGTCAGCTCTGCAGGGCCTGCGTTCAGGGTTCGATACAGCGGGAGAAATACTACGCTTTATTTATCTCCTGATTTAAAACCACACTGTGTCTATGTATATAATATAACCCTTTACTAATGATGCGTAAACGTGCCATTTTGGAGAGCAGGATATAAAACTAAAAGTGCGTAAATCGTCTTTGTTTTTATTTTAAAATTCCTTTTTAAATAACAGATCAGATGGAGGTTTATTTATAGGGAAATGCAGGTGTTATAGCAGCAGCAGAATAAGAGAGACACACATGGTAATATACACAGGGATAATATTAAAACGATAATAAGGAAATAAATAAAGATATCGGAGTATGAATAGAAATAGAAAAATAACATGAGCTATTTGCTTCTCTGTTTGAACGAATAAATATGTCAGGTAATCATTCTGCCAAAAAAAATAGAGTTTAAACTGAATTAATAAAAACACTCAGTGATTTTAAAGCCCCTCTCAGAGACACGGGCTGCAGAAAAAGTCTCCAAAACCTCCCCAAGACTTAAAAGTCACCCTCGTCCATCTTCCCTCGCGCAGAAAGCCTTGTTGTCGCGAGCCTTTGATCCCTTTCTTCGGCCTTCTCTCCCCCCTGCGCCAGATCTGCTCTGCGCTAAGATTCTTCACTCTTCCATAGAAACGCGTCCTTTGCGCGGGGATATTGATGCTTTTCTCCTCGCGGGGGTTATGATATGGTGAATCAGAATTTCAAAGCCGGGGGGGGACAATACTTTCATTCATGCTTGTTTTTTTTTTTGTGTGTCGGGTTTTGTCTTCCTTGTTCAAATCCTCATTTCTCAAATGAATACCAATATTTATTCTGGGACTGTCTCATCAGCTTCAGTCACTTCGGACACTTTTAAAGTCTTTGTAGGAGCAGCAGGTTGCAGGGACGAGTCTCACACGTGAGATGTTACTTTTTGGGGGGGTTTTAGGGTACCTCAATTCATGGCAAAGTTTCTGAAATTACTAGAAAGTCACCAAATTGCTTTAAAAACGCGCACAGCTTGGATCAAACCCTGAATAGTTCTATATGCATCTCAAATTCAGAGTCTGCACCAGGTTAACTCTGCACACACATTTGGACTCTATTAACTCCCCCATGTTAGCAAACATCCCTCTTCATGCAGCCCAGACGCTAACTGGACTTATACTGAGGGGACTTTGGCTAAAAAAAGCTCCAAATTCCTGCAGTCAGTCGGGGAATTAAATCGACACCCAGGCCTCGCTCCTCCCTCTCCTTTCGGGGCCTGACATGTCTGATACACCACGCTTTCTCCGCGCTTTGTCGCCCTGTCAGCCCAACAATGTACATCTTCTGGACCCCAATCCCACAGGCCTTTGATCTGCAGACCGAGAGGAACAAAGTTATGGAGAGGAGGAGATGATAGAGCAGCCCCCCCCCCCCAAATCCAGTCCCATGCAGTTAGAAAAATCACAGAATATGATTTGAAGTGCAACCCATTCAAATATCATTTCAAAAAGATACCCATACATAACTTTTTCTTTTGTGTTGCATCATGCAGCTATACTCTTTGAACACATAAATTGTCCTTTACAAAATATTAAAAATGATGTTTAATATGCATGAAGTAAACTCACCACAGTGTTTTGCAGATTCTGACATCCGTTTCCATTTATTCAGTATATTCTACTTCCTAAGGAGATGATCCAGTCCCAGTTAGAAAAGAGAACAACCCATACATGCACCAACTGCAAGGACTCCCTCCACTGTCATCTAAGAGAACACCATTTAAAAACGTGCCATAATAATTTAATAATTTAAGCATCATGCAGTTTGAGTAAAGAAATAGTCCTTTGCAATTTAGATTCACAATGTTTGTAATACAGTAAACTCACTTCATTGCGTATTCTGACATCTGTTTCCATATATTCACCTTCCTAAGGAGGTAGACACATATATAGCATTTAATTATCGTGCAGACGGGGAAATATAAGCGACAAAGTGCCCTTAAGGCCGTAAGAGTGTACATTTGAAATCCGCCCTACACATTAATTATGATATTCCTCATGTCTCGCGGGGGCTTTTCCATTTGATCCTGGTCTCACCCTCTGGTCTGCATCTCTGAGCCAGAACAGCAAACAAGAGTTTAAAGGAAGCTGCAGCTCGTCTTTGAGGTGATGCTCATATTTCTGGAGTGTATTGGGAAGCTAAAGGAAATATCAATGTGTTTCACAGAAAGGAATGATGGAAGATGACAGAACAGAAAAGAAGAAAGCGAGATATTTAGGATCAAAGTGGTTTTATTTATAGGAAAACCTGCCTTTCATTCAGCATAGTCAATACACCAACACTGAAACATGAGCACAAAATAACATCTGAGTTTACAGAAAATGCTCCATTTTAGTTTAACACACACAGTTAAGCTCACACACACTATTTTCTGAACATAGGTGCACCTGCTGATTCAGGCGGTAGGCGTATATATTCACTCTTAAAGAATTGTATACAGAACAGAGAAGAGATAACATCTGATCCTTTACAACCAACTGTGTTTAGGTAGCACTGTTATCGCCCAAGCCTCTGTATATATCAGTGTATTTGTGCCATCAGATTCTAAATTCATCTTTTAAAGGCTCTCAGATGTGGTCCCCTCCTTTTCTCTCTGTACACAAACTCGCTCGGATCAGTCATTAGCCCGCATGGTTTTTCTTACCACTGCTATGCTGACGACACCCAATTAATTCTGTCCTTTCCCCGCTCAGAGACCCAGGTCGTCGCACGCATCTCTGCTTGTCTAGCTGACATCTCTCAGTGGATGTCTGCTCATCACCTCAAGCTCAACCTTGACAAGACTGAACTGCTTTTCCTTCCGGGAAAAGATTGTCCCACTCTTGACCTGACAATCAACATCGGCACCTCTGTTGTTTCCCCGACTCAGACTGCAAGGAATCTGGGTGTGACCCTAGATAACAACCTGTCCTTCACTGCAAACATCGCTGCTACAACTCGTTGCTGCAGATATACGCTGTACAACATCAGGAAGATTCGTCCCCAGCTGACCCAGAAAGCCACCCAGGTTCTGGTCCAGGCTCTCGTCACCTCACGCCTAGACTACTGCAACTCCCTCCTGGCTGGTCTACCTGCGTGTGCCATCCGACCTCTGCAGCTCATCCAGAATGCAGCGGCTCGTCTGGTCTTCAACCTTCCTAAATGTTCCCACACCACTCCGCTCCTTCGCTCCCTCCACTGGCTCCCGGTAACTGCTAGAATCCACTTCAAGACACTGGTACTTGCATACCATGCCGCGAATGGATCTGGCCCTTCCTACATCCAGGACATGGTTAAACTGTACACCCCAGCACGTGCACTCCGCTCTGCATCAGCCAAACGACTCGCTGCACCCTCGCTGCGAGGTGGACCCAAGTTCCCATCAGCAAAAACACGTGGGTTTGCTATCCTGGCTCCAAGATGGTGGAATGAGCTCCCCATTGACATCAGGACGGCAGAAAGCTTACACACCTTCCAGACTGAAAACTCATCTCTTTCGACTCCACTTCGAGCGATAGAATTACTAACAAAGCACTTATATACTAACATAGGACTGGCTTATCTATAGCCAGCTGACAAAGCACTTATATACTAACATAGGACTGGCCTATCTATAGCCAGCTGAGTAGCACTTGAAATGTGTGGCTCTATGATACCTGCTGTACTTATATGATTCTGTTTTTCTTCTGGGCTGTGTCTTCCTGGTCGTATGTACTTATTGTAAGTCGCTTTGGACAAAAGCGTCTGCTAAATGCAATGTAATGTAATGTAATGTGGCAAAACAAACCATGTCTGCCTACTTAAGTTCAGGTTTCAAAATTAACATTAAAACGTCCACTTACTAAACCGTATGGTGGCCTTATGTTCAAATGTGTACGCATTCGTTCTGTGGGTTAAGGGACTTTTATGCTTCATTTGAGATCACAAGTCCCTGGTAACTTTAAGAAGTACACCGCTAAGTGTCAGTGTGTATATGTGGAATGCATTTAATTGAACAAAGCATCAACTTTCATCATTCCTGCAATTTAAACTGAACTTGGAGAGGCCTCACGCTTGTGGTTCTTGCACATAGATGATATTAACATGGTCTCACAGATGAAGAAAGAGAGCTCTGCTGTCTCTGTTTCCCATGTCATCTCACAAACTGCCACCAGTGATAAATGGACACATTCCTGCTCCCTTATAGGTTGCAGCTCCGCCATCGTGCCCCCCCCCCACCCGTCATAAACAGCAGCGCTTTACTGGCTCCGTTAGTGTTTCTATCGCTCCCAAGCAACTTCCCCGCAGCTTACTGAGTGAGTGCTGAGAGTGGCTGCAACACACAAATAAAGATACTGTGAACATTGAGAGTGTTGCAATGTGCCAGAAGCCTGTTGGAAGAGGAGGGTCAGACCCACTCTGCAGTACCCCCCCCCCCCCCCCCCCCCCCCCCCCCCCCCCCCCCCCCCCCCCCCCCTCTGCATGGACATGCCACACGTTTCTGGAATTCTCTTTTTTGACTGTTTTATGATATTGTAGGTATTGCCATGGGTCATATTTCATGCACGGTGTAGTGGCGTTACGGTGGGGAGCCCGAGCACTAACACTCAGAACATGTGCATAGATTTGGGATTGGCAGACATGTGTCATTACATAGTTACATTATTATTTCTATTTTGAATTGTTTGCATCTCAAAATGATGGAAAACAGAGGAATTGAACCCATAGACTTTTATTCAGAAGATTATTTAGGGGTAAAAAATAAAGACATTTCAAAAGAATAAAGCACTTTAATTCAGAACGAAAGTGTAAAGCTAAACATTGATTATTTAGATATTTTGTTATATATATATATATATAATATAATTTAGTGTTACGTTAATGGAATTATCGCTCGCCCGTATGTTAGACAATGAATTGAATTAATACAAAAAAATTGAAAAACACATTTAATTTGTGTGTGTGTGTGTGTGTGTGTGTGTGTGTGTGTGTGTGTGTGTGTGTGTGTTCATATGATCAGAGTACAGTAAGAACAATGTCCATGTTATGTGGCGTTATACTTCTACTCCACTACATTTTGGACACAGTGTACTTTTTACTACTTCCAGATACTTTGCAGATTTGATTATAAATCCAAAATATATCAATAAATAGATAATTAAAGGTTAAGCAATTGAGCAGCATATTAAGTCATTTAAACAAACCCCAAGTGCAACATTAATCACATGCATCAATAATGAGAGAACCATATGCCTCTGAAGTGTACCATTCTGCATGAGAAGTACTTTTACCTTCTGTAGTAAAAGTATATTTAGCTGCCAAGACTTTTGTACTTTTACTTGAGTGTAATTTTTAATGCAGGCCTTGTATCTGAGTATTTGTACACAGTAGTATTGCTACTTTTACTCTAAAAACTTCTTCGATGTCGGCCTATATAGTTCAGAAACGTGTAGTACTTTTAAGGATGGTTCCTCTCCAGCACATGTGTCAAACTCGAGGCCCGGGGGCCAAATCAGGCCCTTGGTGGATTTAATTTCGGCCCGCAGGATAATTTCTAATTCCTATTAGATCTGGCCCTCCGGTATATTGCACGCACACCTTCACTCCATCCTGAGGGTCTCCTCCGCTCAGAGCCTGAGCCCAAACATCGATGACCTTGCACCCGAGATGAGATGCCAAGTATCTGAACTAGCATCACAGAGCAGCACACTGAGTTCAAAGGATGCTTCCTTCTGCACTTTCTCTCTCACGACAGCAGGGCATGTTTGGTTTTCTCTTTGAGGGGAATAGTTTTGTTGAAGCTGTTGTTGGCCTGTGGAGAAATGTACTCATAAGAAATGAGTCTGGAGAAGCTGCAGATAGAGCCATAAGAAATGAGTCTGGAGAAGCTGCAGATAGAGCCATAAGAAATGAGTCTGGAGAAGCTGCAGATAGAGCCATAAGAAATGAGTCTGGAGAAGCTGCAGATAGAGCCATAAGAAATGAGTCTGGAGAAGCTGCAGATAGAGCCATAAGAAATGAGTCTGGAGAAGCTGCAGATAGAGCCATAAGAAATGAGTCTGGAGAAGCTGCAGATCGAGCCATGAGAAATGAATGTAACTGATTATTTAATGTTGTTTTTATAGGCAATCATTTAAGCTTTGTTAGTTCCAGGTTTAATATGTGCAATAAGTTCATTTCAATAAGTTCTGCAATAAACATTGAACCAGTCCGGCCCTCGAGTAGCACCCATTTCTTAATGTTGGCCCACTGTGTGTTTGAGTTTGACCCCCTGCTCTACAGATTGCTTTGTATTCGTCATACTGCAGAATGAGTACTTTTACTTTTGGTTCATCAATGCAGGACTTGTACTGAGTATTTGTACGCTGTATATCTGTTCCTCACGTCCTTCTTCCATATAGTTATCAGACGCTTGCAGTACTTTCTTATGGTTCCTCTACAGATTGCTTTTTTATATATATTTGAGTGTTTTCTTTACTATCAGATCCCCAAAAAGTTTCCAAACCCCTCCGAGCCACCGTAGTCCTCTCCTCCCGTCTCCCTGCAAACATCCGTCCTCTGAAAGGGACGCGTCACGGCAGCGCATGTCCCGCACAAAAGACAATTGTGATTTAGACAAACATTGGGGGGAAAACATAAAGGCAAAGGTCAAGTCCTCTTTCAGTTCAAGTGTGCTCCGATTCACCTTCAACACAACGGGGACAAAGAGCAGCAGCACCTCCGTCTCTAAAGGGGATGGGAGGAGGAGGAGGAGGAGGAGGAGGAGGAGGAGGAGGAGGAGGAGGAGGAGGAGGAGGAGGAGGAGGAGACTTTATCAGGAGTTACAATGTAGAGGAAGTCTCCAAAATAAGGTCAAAAAACAAATTAAAATTTAAAAATACCGCAAGAAGAAACCGAGTAGATACAGTAGTGCAGATGATATTGTAAAACCAAGGTGGAAGTACTGCAGATGAAGTCTATATCCATGTATCTAAGCTATAGAAAGAGATATAATAATCATTATTATTATTCTAATTATAATGCCCCCCAAAAACATGCATTTCCCACAATTTAGGCATTGCGTGGTTTTTACTGCAAGTTCAATTATTTCTAGAACAGAGGGATTAGAGGAATAAGTAGTGTTAATTGCACGGCAGGTATAACGAGCAGGTCTAATCCTCCCCCCCCCCCCCCCCCCCCCCCCCCCCCCCCCCCCCCCCCCCCCCCTTCTTTGTATTGAGTTTTTGTGGCTTAATGAGTGGCAGGTAGGGCTGCTTCCTGCTTTCTCACATGCTCAAATAGGCCTCTCACTGCTTGCCGTCCTGGACCCTGGCTGTGTACAGGAAACAATTGATTTTGAGCATAAAGTTAATTATGCCTAGAAATTAGACAGCCTTAACGTTGGGTAAGGAGAGGCTGATTTCCTGACAGCTCTTAACACACTCACATATCATTTATGTGTGTAATAATGTGAGGGGGGAAGACACTTACCTTGGCTTCTCCTGGTTGTGCTTATCATTTGCATATATCCCTTAGAATACACAATGAAATAGTGTCCAGCCTTGGTTGGTCTCCAATTGGTTCCAAATTCAACTGACTCCGAGATAAAGCTTTGATATATGCAGCAAACACAAAGTCCAGCAAGCTGTTCCCTTAGTGGCCTCAATAAGTATTTTCAAAACAGTATAACAAGGATATATTTTCCGCTTAGAATAAAAATAATAAAATGTAGTATCCAGCCTTAATTTGGAGACATATGAACCCTGTGGACTTGCTGCTGCTCGGAGTCTCCTAGTATTATGAAGATAGTCTGTGAAACAAAACAAAAATAGCAAATGTTGATCTCCAATTGGTTCCAAATGAAAGTGACTCAGAAATAAAGCTTAGCCATATGCAACAAACAAGCTGTTCCCTTAGTGGCCTCAATAAGTCTTTTCAAAACAGTATAACAAGGATATATTTCCCTTAGAATAAACAAATAAAAATGTAGTGTCCATCCCTAATTTGGAGACACATGGACCCTGTGGACTTGCTGCTGCTCCCCGTCTCCTAGGCTACACACATCAGTATTATGAAGATGGTCTGAGCTCAGAGAATGTCGCAGTGGTCGACTTATTATTGTAACGCAGGGGAAAAAATCGTATTGAAACTTTTTCCTTTTGATGAATTAACTCATGGACAAGGAGGATAAGCCTCGCTGTGTTGAAGTAGGAATAATTTAAAAGAAAAAGTCCTGCTTTGTGTTTCTCTGGACAGAATCAAGTGCCTTTAATTCTTCTTGGAGACTCCATATTTTTACGCAAAATGCATGCGTAAAAAGTGTTATTAGTACAGCTGAAATGAACGGACAGATAGAGACCCTCTGACCTCTCCACATATGCTTTACACGTCCAATTGAAAGGCTTTCCTTTAATTCTATTACCGCTTTGTTTCAATACTGTCGTATCAAAATGATTGACAAAGTAATAAACGCGTCATGCTGCTGCATCTGATTATGGCGCGACATTTGCATTGGACATTGAGGGGAATATGACAACCTTGACACACTGGGGATTTGCTCTGTCAAATAAACACGTCTCCAAGGATCTATATTGTTGCGCTGACAATACCTCCCATTCATTCAATGCATTTCAAAGTGCTTCAAGTTCGTGCATCGGTTTTGATCATGTTTTAGCGCGAGGATGTGGGTCAGAGAGAGAGAGAGAAATAATAAGAACGAATGAATAAATAAAAGCTTTGGCCTGGGCGGAAATTAAATCCACACCGTTTCATAATTAATATCTCCCCCTCCTCTTCCTCTCTTTCTTTCTTCGTTTGCACAGGTTCAGGGCTTTGAGAGTCTCGTGACGCTTAGTGGTGACACAAAAAAATCATTTTAATAAATCATTCATTACGGGGTTTCTTTCTAAAAAATAAAAACGTTGAAAAAATAATGTATTACATTTGTATTTTTCCAAATAAAACATAATTATATTTATAATTTTCAAATTAAAACATAATTTCATTCATACTTTTCAAAATAAAACTAATAATTTCGATTGAATTTAAACAAATACATATTTAGAAGGTGTATTTCCGTGCGTAATTCCTGCAGGAAATGTACACTAATAATCCAGTCACATTTATTGCTTTTTATACAGGCTACTGGCGTTATAGATGAAGGCCATTTATATCCCATGGCGTGCCCACCTCCAGCAGGTGATCCTCGTGTCGTAACGTGTCAGCGGTGTCCTGACATAAGTATAATAATAGTTAATAGACCATGAGACACAGAATGGTATTAAACCTAACAAAGATGTGTCAAAACGGAGGAAAAAAAGTCTTCATTAGCTCCATCTCCAAGGACCGTCGAACATTTCATTAGTTTGTAATTTATGAATGTTTGACAAATATTAAAGAGTATGTAAATATGAGAGGCATAATGTGTTTCTGCGGGAGGTGGCGAAATGACCCAAAGTCCTCCACACTGCAACACTGATCACTGCATTATGTGTCTCCTCAAACTGTGCGTTTGGGAACATATTTCCCATCTGACGTGTGAAATAGTGCAGACAGAGCAATGATTCATAATGCTGGCAGCATTTGCATCTCCTAATATGTGTTACTTTGATATATGATGATATACTGTCTCCTTTATCGACTGTATAAACGCACTTTTGCCATTATGGCTTTGGCTAAATCAGTAGGAGGGTGTTTGTCCTAAAACGGTTCATTTCCTTGTTTGTGAACCACTTCCAGGATAATCGTTATTTTATTTTTATTTCTGCAGCAACTTCTCAAGTCCCCGAGTTGTTTTTGTCCAGGGCTGAAACTTTAACCACACACAGTGTCTGTCTTTGGCAGGATTTCATATTTATTCTTTCACACCTGTTCGCTGCTTTTCTCCGATATTAGTGTCACAAACACTCAGATCACGCAGGGGTCAGCAGAACATGATAGATTCAGTTATGATGAATTACTGTACGTCAGATCGACTTAATCGCCAAAGGGCAAGTCCTCAAATCCAGATTCATTTATCCTGCGTGATGCATGGCCCACTTTAATACTGTGAAGTTTGCCTACAAGACACTGCGCAGGGCTTAGCTCTTACATTTAAATATTAGGTTTTTAAATGTTTGTTGTGATTTGTTTAATTGACTAGTGTTGAGAAATAAGCAGGGTGGTGTGCAAAGAGATGGATAATTACAAAAAATCCCGTTTTTTCATTTTAAATCCCCATAGTTTCCTCTTGAATTGACCTCAACAATATTTAGATGTGTTTGTTGCAGCAACAAGTTCCTCTGCACATAATAATTTATATAACAATAATAAATCATTACATAGCTGCTAACTAAATAGCTCAAACTGCCTGCAAGCCAGTGTGTAGGGCTAAGCGCCTACATTTAAATATTATATTTTGAAATAATTGTATTTAGTTGTTCAGAAATGTGCTGGAAGGAATATAGTGTGCAAATAAATTGTGAATTTCATTAAAATCCCCATATTTGCCTCGTGAGTTGACGTCAACAACATACAGATGTATGTGTGTTGCAGCAACAAGTTCCTGTACACATAATGAAAGTGCATTAATGAAGGGAAGCTGCGGCTGCTAACTAGATATCTGAGCGAATGCAGGAGGAGATGTTGGATCAAAAGAGGCACAACTCATTCATGCAGCTGCATTGAGCCATGCAGGGCCAACAGGCGTATCACCCCCTGAAAGGAGCTGCTATTCAGGGTGCAGGTGTGAAGTATGTGGCACATTCTGCCTGATAATGTGGAGGCTGTTAGGGACCCGTGTTCGGGCCTATAGCTGCTGGGGGGCTGATTCTGGTTCTTCTGTCAGAGTAAAATAACTTGGATGACGGTAATCCTGAAACATGGGGGGTGTAGAAGGTCTTACTGCCTCTGATTTGTTCCCTCTCTTGATAGTGACTTATGTGGGCCTGCTATATACAAAAGCTACCGCGGGGTGTAGCCTTAAACCTGCCTTTATAAGCGGAGTACAGTTAATTCAGATGTAGGTTCTCATACATCTTTATGACGGAAGCTCATAGTGGAGCCTATACATCGCAGTGATCTGGTAAACCCGCCCCCTCTGGAAACTAACACTATCAGAATAATATCATAGTTAATATTCATGACAAGCTTTACGGTGTTTGCCTCTTTTGACCTCTCACCCTGCATCAGAGAAATAAAGTGGAATGCTCCTTAGCACGAAGAAATACCTAATATTTCAATGGAGAAAAAAACTGTAATTTAGTGTTTTTAAAGCCATATTTAATACATCTAATATATGTATTTACTGACAATAAGTTATAGTAAAATCAATGCATTATTCTTGCCTTTAAGCCAGCTTTGTTATACCTGGTTTCCGGTCCGTTCCTGGGGGTTGCCTCCTGTAATGCTCCTTTACGAAGAAAAAAATCCTATAATATTTAAAAGAAGGAAAACTAAATTTGCAGCCATCTTTATGCATCTAAACTATGCTGTTACTGATATTAATTAATAGTAAAGTCAATGCATTTTTTTTAATAAGCTATAATACCCACTCTCAACTGGTTTCCGGTCTGTTTGTGGCTTGCACCTGTCTCTCCTTTTATTTGTCCTGCCAATGTCGGCCACTTCATTCCTGATAATTATGACCTGGCTGGTGTTGGAGGTGCTGATGGTGGCGGTGTTGGAGCATGGGGGGGGGGGGGGGAAAGAGGGGAGTGGTGTGGGAGGGGGGGGGGCGAGGCTTTTACTCCTAGACTGCTAATCCCCCTATTAAAAGGGTTTTGTTCAATAATGCCGGACAGTTTCCGGAAGTAGGATTACCGCCTCCATTATTTTACAAAGAAATGATATTTCACTCTCAAATGAGCCAGAGAGGGCCTCGTGAGGACGAAATTGATTCATTTTCTTTTCTTTTTTTGTTGCATTTGGAAGTTTAAAACCTCCCCCTTCGTTTCTTTAAAAAGGAAAATCTATCCTGCAATTAATATATGTGCTAAGAAACTGCAACACAGCTTCCTGTTTGGGGCTCGTTCGTGTTGCAGCTCAAATTGAGGCTCTCTGTTTTTGACACACACACACATTCGTAAAATGTATCGCCACGCAATCACACGTAGCCTACACACACACACACACACACACCACACACACACACACACACACACACACACACACACACACACACACACACACACACACACACACACACACACACACACACACACACACACACACACACACACTTGTTCCTGATTCTTGGTCCCAGAGCTGATATCAGATCAGATGTTAGAGTATCCAGTGTCTACACGATGGAAAACGAACTAGTCCTCACGTGCATTTCACTTAAACCCCCCCACTCAGAGTTACTTGTACTTTCTAACTGCAGACAGACTGTTTATATTTCGCAGAAATCGTAAATTATTACAGCGGATTTATTTCTCCTCGCTTCTAAATGAAACCAAAGGCCATTTTTTTTCTTTGATCTGTCCCTGCAGAAAGAAAAAGAAATACCTCGTGTTTTAACTCCGCTAATGAAACAACCTCTTTCAAACTCGCCTCCTCTCTGAATGGAAAATGTTTTTAAGCACTCAGTTAGTTCTTGTCCATTTTGACGACTGGAACTAAAAGCTTTAGACGGCCCAATAGAGAGGAGCCCAATAGAGAGGAGCCCAACAAATCGGTGACAAAAGGCTTTCCGTGTCATCAACGTCGTTCAGACGACCTAGAAGAATCCCTCTGATATCAAGCTCCACTTCAAAGAGCCCCACTTTCAATTGAGATCCAACTATCTTGTTTTCACGCACAAGAGCTGGTGCCAAAGGAGGCATCATCATCTTCTTCGGTTTATTCTTTTCTTTCACAATCTGGGCCTCTTGTTCTTCTGTCACACACTTAACCAAACTCTATATACACGCACAGAGTTGCAGTGTTTCCACCCACTCTAAAAAGAAAAATCCCCTCGGCGAGAAAAGTTTTGCCAGAGCTCTTCCTGCTTTCTGTTAACCTTGTTTTACTCGTTTTATTTGACAATATATTACATTAATTTCAACGTGCACTGTGTGGTTATCATTAGGCACCACGTGTTTTATGGTTCTGCACATTTCACGTCTGAAAATATGATTACATTTGAGCACTTCGGCCATCCAACAATGCAAGTCTATTATGGTTTTTAGCGGCTTCTCCTTTGATTGCCGTAAAGTAGACCCAGCAAAAGAATATATTTTTCCTCTTTATGCTGCCCCTCGTCTGCAGTATAAAGGACACAGATTACCGTTTCCTACCCCATGGGAAGCAAATATTACATTCTTTAGAGCGGGCTTTTGAGTCCACGGACTTGGCCCCATATCATTTGAGTTTGACTTGACTATTGCTTTAGAAATCTTAATTCACCATGAGGATTCACCGTCGTGAAAAAAAGCCTCTTTGTACCAAAAGCTCTTTGAAGTCTGGATCAGAATATTGTAGAAATTCATCAAACTCAGCCAAGAAGTTTAACCGAGAAACACTCAAATAATGTGTTTTCCTTGAGCTGTTTTTTTAAAATCTTAAAAGTCGATATTTAATTTCTATAAATGCTGTTTTTAAATTGACATGTTATTTTTAAACAAGGCGTATTTAGCACGTGTTCCCCAGGAAAGATAATAACCGGCTGTAAATTCCCACATAGACCCGAATGGCTCAGCACAGTTTTCACTTTAGTCATACAAGATTTATTCAAAATACTCACAAATTACAAGGCAGTTCGGTACGCGTTTGAGTGCCGTTCGTTTTCAGATATTCAAAAGAAAAGAAAAATATATATATATTGACGACAATGATACAAAATCACAAAATGCCCACTTTGATAAAACATTTATAATTTCACGGTCGTATATCAAATACTGCAGGCGTATGAAACAGTTCAAATTGTTGACCCTTCTGCACACATGGGGGAAATAAACATAACAACGTTTTGTACAAATAACTGCAAACACCAACACATCGAAACTTACAAAATTTACAAATATACATTTTTTTCATCCTAATTGAAACATGCACTTTGGTTCGATAATACAAAAATTCCCTTCAATATCAGATTGAAAAATAAATAAAAACATATTGAATTTACAAAATAATTGTACACCAACATGCCTATAGCCTAATAAAAATACCACATGAACAGTCTAACGGGATTTACACGACTCTCCACAAGTGGACCGTCAGGCACCGAGCCAAGCTTTTAAACAGCTGAGTTTCAAAATATATATTTTTAGAGTGCCTGAAAATTAGCACGTCTTTAGGGTCTGCACCTTCCAAATGTTAGGGGGTTCTTCCAAGAGGCGTATAGGCACCGGAGCCAAACCGTTTTGAACAGTGAGGCTTTTAAAAATGTCAATGATGCGTTCAAGTCCAGATTAAAACGCTTCAATGATGCGTTCAAATCCAGATTAAAACGCGTCCCTCGGCTCTTGGTTCCTGTAAGGTGGCTCTGAGGGGTCCGGTGTGGAGGCTCCACTGGGGGGTGTTTGGGCACCACTTGCACCTGAACTGTGGCACACGTACCATTCGCTTAAATTGGCCGGCTGGGAGGCTCCCACCGGCTCCGAGGAGGCTCCTGGCTCCCGGCCCATGTCCGAGGAGGGGGACACCAGGGACGGCGTGGAGGACTCGTACCCGGAGCTGGGCGGAGGGGACTTGCAGTGCACCTTCATGTGTTTCCGCAGGGAGCTGGGGTGTGTGTAGGATTTATCGCAGCCTCGCACTTTGCAGTTGTAAGGCTTATCGCTGGTGTGCACGTGCGAGTGCTTCTTCCGGTCACTGCTGTTCGCGAAGCGTCGGTCGCAGCCCTCAAACTCACACTTGAAGGGCTTCTCACCTGGTGACACAAAGGTAAAATAGAAATCAATACAGATTTAAATGATGTGATGTTCCCCCTCAGGCAGTGTGTTAATGAGACAAGGATGTGTATTTTGTAAAATGTGTAACCTTTTTATAATTTCTTTTTTAAAATATGTAATACTTTTTGCCTGCTTTAGCTAACATTAAGCTGTCTGTGGCTCGTTTCTGCTCTAACAATGTACATGTCCCCTTCTGTGGGACTAATAAAGGTATTCTGATTCTTGCAACTTGTATCTAAAATGTTAAATTCTCATTAAAACACCACTTGTATACACAGCCTTAAATATGTGACCCGTAAAATAAAGCATAAATCAATAAATTACACATTTTGAAAGTTTCCTGTTCAACTTCAGCCCTTGCGTTTTTTTATGAGACAATCGTGCAACTTGTAGATATCTGATAGTAAAGCTGTTCACATGTCCAGTGTGGACCTGTGAACATGTCCAGTGTGGACCTGTGAACAGTGAGGGGGACACAATGAAATATAAATCAATAGTTACAGATTTATTTTTGACATGATGTGATTTTTTACGAGACAATCGTGCAACTTGTAGATATCTGATAGTATCTCAAATGTTCATAAAAACACCACTTGCATGGCTTCAAATATGTGACCCAAAATAAAATACAACTATTATAAAAAGCTGGTATAATTACAGCCACTTGGATTTTTTCCCCTCCATTTTGAAATATAATTGTACATGTTTTGTATTTACAGTATTGCAATAAACACACTTTCTGAGACACTCTTGCAACTTGTAGATACAACTCTCTAAATGCAATGTGGTGCTCAAATGTGACCCAAAAATAACTAAATAAAGCTGGTAAAATTACAACTTGTAATGTAATTTTATCTGCACATATTCTCTATTTACATTATAACATGTTTTAAATAATACATGTTCCCCCTCAGGCATTATTATTATACTATGTTATTATTTGTATGTTTAAAAGTATCTCCAATGTTTAAATTATCTTCAAAACACCACTTGCATACATGTCCTCATATGTGACCCAAAAATATAGTATAAGTATAATTACAGCAACTTTGATTTTTTTCTCAGTTTTTCTAATTGTACATATTTTGTATTTACAGTATTGCAGTAAACACACTTTTTGCTCCCCCCGTGCACTTTAAAGGAGCCTCAGCCTGGTGTAAACAGGAGGCTGAACCCCCACTGTCCTGCGTCTGTACCTGGGTCTACATTCGTCAAAACAGACAAGCTATGAGCACAGACATAGCAGGCCTAAAACCAACTGAACACATGATGAATGAAAGTATTTCCACAGCCAGGCTTCACCTATGAGTGCTATCTGAATCCTGCTTTTTGGACTGGCTCTAATTTAGCATCTTAATAACAAGTATTCCTACCTGATTATGACAAGGCAAAAAAGACAGTGTGAATAAATTACACGGAAATCATCCACTGCTGATTTTTCTCCTCCGATTAAAGCTTTTGAGAATATGTAATTGCCTCCGTCTAATTACACTTGCGGGTTGAATATCAATTTGACCTTCAGCTGTTGGGTTGAGAGAGCCAATCAAGGATATTAGTGTAGTACAAGAAAGCTGGAGGAACAGACCCCAGGGGCAGCTCACACATAACCACACTTTGGGATAGGTTTTAAACATGATCCCAAAGACCAGGCCCCTCGGGAGTCAACACACAGAAATAATTTAACAGATTTGTACTTAGGTAATGTGAGCAAATTATATGAATAATACATAGGGTGCAGACATGGAGCAGAGGGGGCGAGAAAGAGGAATGTCGTCTACATTCACAAAGTGTGACTCGACATTTTGAGGCCTTATTTCCCCCTCACTAGCTCCACAGCACGTCATTGGGACACAGTGGCGAGCAGCCAAATGTGAACCATTCTATGTGTTTTAAAGTCATGGCTGCTGCATTGCAAACACACCACTACCATACAGCTCTGCCAACCTGTTGGTGAATTATTCCAGCCGTCTGCACTTATCAACTTGTTGCTTTGGCTAAAGGCTACATGCAATCATAGCACTCTGCAAAATAACGCTGATCCAGGGCTTTAAATAGTACAATACATAAATACAACTTCTTCGTGTTTTCATGCTGCTTTAAGTGCATCCAACCAACTAGTGGAAATAAAAGCACATGCATAAACAAAGCTAACAATTAGCTATACAAAAATAATCATCATATCAGCCACACTGGACATGAAGAGGCTTTCAATATTCTAAAAAAAACGTATTCCTTTCTTGGCAGCTTCAATTGCTATAACGCATCCAACCAGCTGTTAGTATAGGTTGCAATAAAGGCACATGCAAAAACTATGAATTGGCTATACAAAAATCATCATCATATCAGCCACACTGGACATGAAGATCCCACTCTGCTGTCACTCGTGTTCTCTGCTCTAAACAGCCTGGACAGGAGTTGCCTGGGCCTCAGTCTTTGTGCTGTGGTGTAAACAAGAGGTTGAACCGTCAAACGCCTGAGTGAGCTGTACCATAATCCCAAAGCTCAGCCCTTTGCTAAAACTTGCAGGCACTGGTGCACCTCGTAACACACAGGTGGACATGCAGGAGCTGCAGGCTGATCCATCAGCAGCACACACTGATTCATCACCATGCCACATCAGAAATGAAAGTTAAATTAAATTAAAGATCACTAAAAATACTCAAATTATCCACTTGTAGCTTCTTTTTTTTCTTTTTTTTAACATGCAACTTCACAATGTCATTCGTACATTTAATGTTATGAATATATTTAGCTACTGACCTGTGTGCGTCCTTTTGTGGATCTTAAGGTTCTCCGATCTGGCAAACACTTTCCCACAGCCAGGGAAGGGGCATGGAAACGGTTTCTCCCCGGTGTGCACTCGGATGTGATTTACAAGTTTGTACTTGGCTTTAAAAGGCTTGCCTTCCCTCGGACACTCTTCCCAAAAACAGATATGGTTCGCCTGCTCCGGTCCTCCGACGTGCTCCATCGTCACGTGCGTTACCAGCTCGTGCATGGTGCTGTACGTTTGGGAGCAAAGTTTCTTCGGCGAGATCTCCGGCTCCAGCCACTTGCAGATGAGCTCCTGCTTGATCGGCTGCCTCATGTAACGGAAGAAGGCTCCGGCTCCGTGGTGGTGGTGGTGGTGCGCGCTCAGATTCATGTTCAGATTCAGACCACCGTAGCCATGCATCGGCGAGGCGGAGAACGGATCAGCCCTGGAGCTTGTCACTTGACTCAAGTGATCAGATCTAACGTACATTTCTCCAGGTAGTCCTAACCTTATTTGTCCATTCAACGCTTGGCCACCCGGGGATCCGCTAGAAGACTGGTCGTGATGGAGTCCGGAGAAGAGGTTCCCAGCGTCAGGGTGGTGACCATAGTGTCCGGGATAGCTACCTGTTGTTGAGACAAACATTCCGTGGTGAGAGGCTGAACCCGCAGACTGGTCGGTCAGCACGGGCATGGCTTGAGCTGTCAGATCTCTCCGGATGAGGAAGTCCCTGCCTGCGGATAGAGCCTGGGCCGGGTGGTGAGACATAGGATAGGGCACCGATGTCGCCAGAACCGGGCCAAAAGCTCCCGTTTGACTGGAGACCACTTCACTGTGGCCTGCCATATGATGATTGTGGTGGTGGAGATGGTGGTGGGGATAATGATGGGCTGGGCTGATTTTGAGGGCCGCGGAGTGCCCCATGTGTTCTGGCCCGAATGGACTCGGCCCCAGGCGGGGTTCCGCAGTAATCTCCCCAGGGTGCGAGTGAGCCATTGAGTGTGGATGGCTGCTGAACCCCGGGAAGCCTGTCACGCTCTGAGGGGTATGGTGGTGATGATGGTGATGGTGGTGAGCCCCTGCCAAGTCAACTAATCTCAGCGCCGTGTTCCGTTTGGAAAACGTAGGGTCCATCACGGGGCTTCCCAGTGCATCCACGCTCATTACTTCCTAATTTTAGAATAACTTGACAGCAGGCAAAATAATAATGATGATGACAAATATATTTTAATCGTAGTGAAAAAAATAAAGAAAAAAGACTTTATAAAGTTAAGTCTATCTGCAGACTACATGGAATCCCATTCGGTTGAGAGGCAGCAGCAGGACGCTTTGATACTGAATAGAGATTCATGGTAGGCGCTGCAGCCCGTGGAGCTAAACAATCACCCCGCGCTCTAATTGGTCAGAGCTTGGTGATTGACGTCAGCAGTGACAGTTTCCAACGTGAAGAAAAATGTCTTAGTGACAGCAAGCAGCCAGCGCGCATGCGCAGTGCCTCCGGCAACGCTTTAGAAAAATAGTTGTTATGCAAAGGTTATTGTACAATAAAAGTCCTAAAAAGTTGATCCAGATATACAGTCGTCTCTCTTTTGTCGGAGCAGACAAAGGCTGCTCGGCTATGAAAGAGCCATTTCCCCTCTTTGATTCTGCGATTACAAAACAGCCTGCCTCGCTAGAGTATGCATATTGTTAGTAGGCTACAAAATGTTTTAAGGATCATAAATAATGCAGTGATATCTTCATTTTCCCCCTGCAACGTATGAGGGACAAGTGTACGCACAAATTACGCACAGCTTTACGCACGTAAAAAGATCGGCGTCAGCGGATAGAAACTTGTCCACTTATCGAAAGGAAAACTCCACGTGGGAGTATGATAGTCCGGAGTAAAAAGTATTAATACGCGCTTTGATAAAACCCCATATTTACACATCCAGCCGGTCGCTCCTCCGCGCGCACCGCAGTGTTGACTCCGTGCTCTGCTCGGTGGGATCCGTGTGCGCAGTGTGAATAGAGCGAGCTGCGGCCATTGTCCCGAGGGGGGAAAAAGTAATGGACGGGACCTGTTGTTATGATCCGGGGTAATTTTGCTTTAGACCCTGGACGGCAGCAGATGAGGGTCACAGGAGGTGGTGCCGTTGCAGACTAAGGTTCATAATAAAAACGTGTGTGTGCTGTAAGTATCGGTTCCTAAGATATTATCCTACAAAGTACAACATGTTAGGTTCTGCTTCCTGTTTGAATGCTTAAACGAAATATTTGTTATTTATGGATCATAACAGGATGTCGTGTAATTCATTTTTGTTTTATTTTTGTCTTTGTACTTTTTTTTAAATCATGAGGTCACAAACTATTTTAAAAACCAAATGTGTGGCCAAAAAATGTGTGGGTGTTACTGTGCACGAATATATCTGCAGCACGGCACGTTTCGTCTCTTAACAAACATGAAAAATAAAATCGCAACTATAGAGAGAATTTTGAATAATTTCTTGCCATAGTTTTACTCTTTTTAAAACTAATTATAATTTAGGTTTGTAAGAGAGTTGTATAATAGTATGCATATTATAGTTGTGGGGGTTGGTGGTGTGTGTAGACTGCAATACCTCTGTAGTTGAAGACACAAATAAATGACTGCTTGCAGCGACCTTAAAGAAGGTCAGAGCTGAACACTTTGATGTCAAAAATGAAATGTGTTATTCAACTCTGTGGTGAGCATGAGTGAATTGTGGATTTAAGAGTGCAACTTAAATGTATTATCAATATCTGAACCCCCTCACACTTATTTCTTACATTTTCGTTCATGAGAAAATCAAATAGCGATATTACGAGCATGTGTTTTTGCAGTGTGTAGTTTTTAGATATAGACCAATTAACTGAATATGCTAATTAATAATAATAAATAACTCGCTTATAATATTGGTTTATACGAAAACAGATATAAAACTATATTACAACCTGATAGTTCTGTCTGTGAATTGACTCGTCAGACTCGTGGCTGACAGCGTCATCTCCAGCACGTTAGACAATGAGTCAATGTTTGTGAAGATGTTTATTAAATGGCCTTACGGTGGGGTTCACTCATGGTCCTCAGAGGCATCGCAGCAACAGCGTAATGCAAAACGTTCAGGTGCTATTTCTGGGCCATGTTGTGCACGCACTCACTCTTGGAGACAAGTGAGCAGGGGAGTTGTACAGGACCCAAACTAACAGAAAGGTGAAAACAGAATCTCGTAAAACTCAGATTTGTGCAGCTTTGGCTTAGTTTATTTTTCACTGTAAGTCATAAAACAGATCCAGGTAGCCATTTTAAATTCTACAGAATCATTTCAATTGGATAAATGCACTTATGCTAATCAGGTACCTTGTTTTTACGCATGTCATCTTAATCGTATTTACTCAAAACGACAAAGTTCTGCATAATTCCAACAACTTTTTTTCTTGGCACACAATTTCCAAATTAGCCTCACTTGTGGCAATTCTTACATGACCTCCAGTCTTGACTCACTCCTTTTCCTATCCTTCTTAACAATATGCCGTGCTTACCGTTGTCCACCTGTTGAGAGAGATCCCTCCAAACGTGCGCACAGCAGAGCAGTGAGCTGTACCTAAAAACGCCGTACTTGCTAAGTTGAGAACAACAAAACGTCCCCTCGTTGCCTGGTCTCACAAGACTGACTTGGAGAATGCCTTGTGTAGGAACTAGCCTAGTAGCCAAGCAGATATTTTAATGATTCGCCCGGCACGTCTGTGCATGTGGCTTTGAACTCCAGCAGCCGGAGGTTCCTGCAGAGAACGCCGCAAATCCCACTTGATAACTTCGACAGCCCACAACGTTTTACACACAGGCCATGCATCACAGGCCATGCATCACCGGCCTGCAAAATACATGAGTAAGTTGCACAAGCACTGCAGCCAAAATTCGTGATGGATACGTTAGGAACACCGTTGCATCCAAGTCAAATCCTGGCCTATATACAGTGTAACCTTTATGGACGCGGGGCGCTGGTGAGCATGATGATGATGTGGAAATCTAAAGCACAGATGTTCCACTGGTGAGCTCCAGTGGGCGCAGAGACATTGTGTTCAAGGAACTCCAAAAACACACACACACGCAGAGCAGAGGAACACTAGAGTATTTGGATCCCTTCGAGATGAAACTAGAGAGTGATGACAGTTGACAGGTTTCATATTAAAACCTCAAGAGTGTCTCAATGACAAACGAGAAAATATAAGGTTTGTTTACCATCATGTCAGTCCATTAGAGTTGCAATAAATACAATTATTGTCTTTATTTCTGCTCCTGACATAGTATTTGTGTATCCATCAAATGCATTCC
This sequence comes from Harpagifer antarcticus, assembly GCA_902827135.1. Lineage (NCBI taxonomy): Eukaryota > Metazoa > Chordata > Actinopteri > Perciformes > Harpagiferidae > Harpagifer > Harpagifer antarcticus. The sequence goes on along the minus strand of CADEHL010001052.1, from coordinate 197,883 downwards.
ATTATGTATATAAATATATACAGATAGCTAGAGTGCTTAATTGTACATAAACGTTACCAATTACACCACCAAAATGTGTTTTCTAGGTGATCTAATGCCCAGCTTAACAAAGACATACTGTCACATTTTCTATATAAACTGTTGTGTTGTGAAAACGTGCTCTGACTCTCTACGAGGTCCCTCATTGTCTCGCGTTTCTCAACTTTTGTTTTGCTGTTATTCAGCCTTTTAACCAAATCCACAGTCAGCAATGCACAATATCTGGGATTGATGATGCAAAGAGGCCAATAGAAGTGTGGGCCCTGCGCCGTGGATTGTTATTTGGTGAGTGGATGTTATTGGGGGGAAAGGAGCTCAGCCAATGCGCGAGCTGAACCGGGGCCACATGACTACCCCCCCTCCTCTCCCATTCATCAGGGCTGGACTGTGTTGTCTTTTCAATTCATTTATCTGCAGGAATGATTGCGACTATCAGTCTAGAGCTCACCGCCTGACTGAGGAGGTGAAAGTCGCGCCACAGGAAGATAAACCGCAAAAGACAATAGTGCATGTATACATGTTTCTGCATCGGATGAGCCGTATAGGGGAATTCCTCGCGTCTTAGAAAGTAAACAGAGAATCTGTGGATTTCAGAGTTTGCTCAGTCGAGAGAGCTCCAAGAGACAGAGAGAAGAGGGGGGAGGAAGAATATCTGTGCGTGATTTTTTGATTTCTGCTCTCAGTCGTCTCGGCTCGTGTAGACTGAAGATGCTCCTGGACGCGGGACCGCAGTACCCCACCATAGGAGTCACTACTTTCGGCTCCTCTCGGCATCACTCAACAGGCGAAGTCACGGAGAGAGAAGTGGCGTTGGGGATCAATCCCTTCGCGGATGGGATGGGCGCCTTCAAAATCAACCACAGCTCCCACGATATTGGCTCCGGACAGACGGCGTTCTCCTCCCAGGCTCCCGGGTACCCAGCCACCGCGCTGGGACACCACCACCACCCGAGCCACTCTTACTCCACCTTCAACTCCACCAGGGACTTTCTGTTCAGAAATCGGGGTTTCGGGGATGCCACCGGCGCGCAGCACAGTTTGTTCGCCTCCGGAAGTTTCGCAGGGCCACATGGACACTCGGATGCGGCGGGGCACCTGCTCTTCCAGGGGCTCCACGAGCAGAACCACGCGCCCTCCAACGTGGTTAACAGCCAGATGCGGCTGGGCTTCACTGGGGATATGTATGGACGTGCAGACCAGTATGGCCACGTTACGAGCCCCAGGTCCGACCATTACGCATCATCCCAGCTGCACGGCTACGGCCCCATGAACATGAATATGGCCGCGCACCACGGGGCAGGGGCCTTCTTCCGATACATGAGGCAGCCCATCAAACAGGAGCTCATCTGCAAGTGGATCGAGCCGGAGCAGCTGACGAACCCCAAAAAGTCGTGCAACAAAACTTTTAGCACCATGCACGAGCTGGTGACCCATCTGACGGTGGAGCATGTGGGGGGGCCCGAGCAGACCAACCACATCTGCTTCTGGGAGGAATGCGTGCGAGAAGGGAAGCCATTCAAAGCCAAATACAAACTTGTGAATCATATCAGAGTACACACCGGAGAGAAGCCGTTTCCCTGTCCGTTCCCCGGCTGTGGGAAAGTGTTCGCCCGGTCGGAAAACCTAAAAATCCACAAAAGGACTCACACCGGTAAGACTGCACGCTTTCATAAATATGCAAGCGATTATTATTTACTAGTCTCTTACTTGCATGAAATTCAGTGCATTGTTAAGATACATATTTTTAAAGTCTTTATGTTGTTATGTTAATAGTGTAAATGTGATTAAATTAATTAATCTGCAAGCCTAAATGGCTTAAATGCAATTAATTAGCAGTGTATAAGTAACTCGAGTTGTCTGTCAAATGTAAAAATAGACTGTCTTTTTATTCCTCTGCATTGTTTACTTAAATATAATATTGTGACATTTTAAAAACCCAGTGTAAAACATTGTATTCTTTTGTTTCTGAATTTAGGTGAGAAGCCATTTAAGTGTGAGTTTGAAGGCTGCGACAGGAGGTTTGCAAACAGCAGTGACCGCAAGAAACACATGCACGTGCACACGTCGGACAAACCGTATCTGTGCAAAATGTGCGACAAGTCCTACACACACCCCAGCTCCCTGCGGAAACACATGAAGGTAACATGAGTTTAATATTTGCAATGATTTTATTTTTCAATGGTATTTCACAGCTGGAAATAATAATTGAAAAAATATTATGAAAAGAGGTTAAATAGAAATAGAGATAATTTTCTTTGCACCGATAAATCAGATTAATACAAATAATAATATCTGGGGATTTTTAGCACGTGTTTAAAATCGGTATACAGTCATGGTGTTTTTACTCGTCAGCATTATCTGTGTTTTCTAACCTTAGTAGAAGGGCACAAGCTTAAAATGATTTTAATGCAAATCTGCCTTTTACAACTCTGGATCTCATTTAGCATTTTTTCTTGAGGTTCGTTGTTTAATTAAAATAGCCTGTTTTTTAACCTTCCATATTTGGTTAAAGAAAAAACACTTTAGTGAGATGTTTTTGAGTCCAACATTAGAAAGCAAGCTATACTCCAAACTGTAGTTGTGATTTGTTTTGTATCTGTGCACAAACCCGAGACAACCCAGCCAATGCAGGATGCTTTTTTTCATAATCTCTGTTTTATTGTTGAAGGTCCACGAATCCAGCAATCCAGCGCCGCAGCCCTCTCCTGCAGCCAGTTCAGGGTACGAGTCGTCCACCCCCCCTACTATAGTGTCCCCGTCCACAGAGAACCAGAACAGCTCCATATCACCAGCAGCCTCAGCAGTCCACCACACAACCAGCCACAGCACGCTGTCGTCAAATTTCAATGAATGGTACGTGTAAATATTTTTGCAACGAAAAAAAAGAAAGACTGCAGAATAAAAAAAACACTTGGATTCAAAGACTTTATAAAAGTGGACTGAGAAAACACGGGAGGATCATTTAAAGACAGAAATGCATGGACTAAAAGGAAGCGAGGAGCACCCACTTTAACCCCCCCTCCCTTCAGTATTCCCTTATTTTTTACTGAGGGACTGCTCAGAAAAAGCATGCTATCTCCGGGTAGAGGCCTGAATTTTTTTTGTACATAAGGATTTCACCACGTTGGGAATTTAAAAAATGTAATATTTTATTTTGTAAATACCACAGTTTAAGGGAATTTGTGAAAAATGTTGGTCCCTAGATATATGGAGATGGTTTTAAGAATATTGCGATGAATAGACTTCATTGAAAAGAATGTTATAGTTGTGAACCAAATGTGAATTATTCCGTATTACTACAGTCTACACGTCGACCTAAGCGACTCTTAGTATTAATGTGCTTTTGTAGCCTACCAGTGCAACATTTTCGTCCAAGGTCCAGTTTGAGTAGCACAGTATCATTGTTGTTATTTAATGTCATGTCGATAAATCGTGTAGTGAAAGCCTGAAATTCCGTGTCAACCTGTTTATGTACGTGATAAATATAAAATCTCTGTCAATTGCTTTGTCTGAAAGGAAGTATTATTACATGTAAGTAGCTCAATTTTCCATATTTATCCGCATGTAAAGGACCGTGTTAGAAATGATCGGTATTTATGGAGAAATGCGCTCGTATGTAAAATTTAGTTTACAAAAAAATGTTTGGATACATTTCGTACTATATTAAAGGATTACAAAATACCATAATGCAATGCGTTGGAGGTTATTGATCTCAACACTGTGTGAAACTAATGGGTTCTTTTTATATCGTAAATAACTGCAGACTAAACTTTTTTATTATGATAACAATTCATTTAGTTTCGATTAAACTAATATTTGCTCAAATAATGTTAACTCTTCACTGTGTGTGTGTGTGTGTGTGTGTGTGTGTGTGTGTGTGTGTGTGTGTGTGTGTGTGTGTGTGTGTGTGTGAGTGTGTGTGCATTTTAAACCACTTCCCCTGACAGTCAATAAGAAGCAAATCCACTCTTCTGTTTATCCAGAATGAACATCCGCCTCTTTGCCCCGCAGTAATGTGCAAATTAAATCGATTAATCACGGCGGTTGTTCCTCGGTGTAACCCGGGATAGTTTGCGTTACCTAATTGTTCGGGAATCTAATTTTCAAATCTAATTTATTTTCTGGGTTGTTTTTTTTCTTTCTCGCGTTTGTCGGGTTTCATAGATTGAGGGAAAGCTGAGGAGTCAATGTGGCCCCTCATTATTGTGGCCCCTCATTGTTCCTGTGCAGCTTGACCGGCCCATTAGGCAGAGATCACATCAGCAGTGATCATGGTTAACTCAGCTCTCTCTGTCAGGACTGCTGCTGCACGAGAACCACGTTTTAATCTAGAAAAGGCACGCAGGGTGTGTGTGTGTGTGTGTGTGTGTGTGTGTGTGTGTGTGTGTGTGTGTGTGTGTGTGTTTCCCGTTAGAAGAAAACATCCACCATCTTAGATGATTTGCTGAAATGTATTGAAATGTATTCATATTTTCTTTTCACGGACTATTAGATTTTGAGATAAATGAAGGATGGTAATAAAATGACTTTTTCGACTCTATTTAACACTATCTGTCTGCAGAGCTGCTGCATGAATACAAAGACTCCACGCGCAGGGAATCCGTTTTAGAGAAGTCACTTTACAGACAAATGTTCGCATGTATTGGAAATATAAATAGTTTATATTGGATGTGTAAAATCTCATGTGGTTTGGATGGTCCATTTAAATTCGCAAATGTACCTAAAATCAGTTTATTCAACATTTGAACTTGAGGAACAATTTAAATGTAAAAATTCAGTTTAAGAGTCTTCACTTAAAAACACCCTGGGATGTGTTTTAGTTTAATTTGTGCCTTATGTTTTATTTCCCTGCAGAGAAAAACCACAACTTTAAGCTCCTTTGACGTTTCAGTACGGCAGAATGCAAAGCATGCACGTTCACTGCTGTTTCATTTCCACTTCCTGTCGTATTGCTTTACACTGAACCAACACACGGTATCGAAAATAAAATGCTCGTAAAAAGCAGAGCAGTCGACGACAGGCTGCTGCAGCGCGTGTGCCATCACAGCCACAGAGAGCAGATCACACACGAGAAACATCCACTTTAAATGTATTTACGCGCAAGTCTGGAAATGACAAACACTCAGATATGGGGGGAAAGCGCAGGCGCCGGCCTCATGAATATTTATCAGAAGCACTTGTGGCCAGTAAACCGAGCCTGACGTTTGTGTTACCAAGGTAGACAGAGTGAGCATATATCTGCCTCAGATGCCAGCATGGAGGCTATTGGTGTTTTTACGCGTTTAAAGTCAGAATTATCAGACAGTAAATCCACGCATGCGTTGGAAAAAGTTTAAATGTATTGTCCTCGTTTTAATGCATTAGAGGCTTCAGCTATGGATCTTCTTTTGGTGAGCTTCATTTTTAGATACTCATTAATTTCACTATCATATGCATCAGATATCAGCATGGAGGCTTCTTGGTGGTTTTACGCGTTTAAAGCCAGAATGATCTGACAGTTAATCCATGCATGCTATGGCAACGTTTCAATTATAGTCCTAGTTTTTGTTTTCGATAGATAGGTACTTTATTGATCCCAAATTAAGAAAAATATTTTGTTACAACAGCAATCTTAAAAATCTTTAATAACCTACAAGCAATGAACAGCACGTGGATAGTATAAAGGACATGGAACACAAAGAATACTCAATGTACAATGTTCTAGATAATTTAGACTGTTAAAACAATATATAACAGTAAACAACATAGTTTATAAATTACATGCAATAGTGGTTGAACTATTTTTGCATTTTTTGGTGAGCTTAATTTCTAGTTAAGAATGTCTGTTCCTGTTTTTAAACCTTCATATTTGCTTTAAAAAAAACATTGCGAGATATTTCTGAGTCCAACATTAGAAGAAGGCATGAATCCGGGCTCCTTGATGGATGAGGTGCCCATGCCTGTGCCAGACTCTGATCTGCATGCCCAGCTGCCGTCACTCACTGAGAACTAAATCAATAAGTTAAACATTTGCAGTTGGGTTTAACTATTAGGTTTCCGGCAGAGAGAGAAAGAGGACATATGATATCTATTGTTAACTGTTTAAAAACGCACCATATTGGAAGTCCTGCAACAATCCTGCAGCCCCTCCATCTGCAGAGCTTAAGAGACCCAATGCAAAAAAAAGAGGTCAAATCCAAGTCAAGGCCACTTTACTTTATTGGCATGCAGACGTTTCAAAACGCCTTCAAGAAACCCTGTCGTATTTGCAGCCATAAAGCGATTTAATAGCCAGACTCTGGGTAATGGAGCAATCCATCCACTGAGGACGGCCAAGTTTGCATACTAAGATCAGACATCGATTTTTTTATTCTGCAGAAACATGATTTACAATCTGCAGAAAGAGAGTTATTCTGTTCCTTTGAAGTTGGAAACTGGGTTTTATTTTAGCAAACAAAGGCAGCAACATAATAATTTAAATGTGTGTTAATATGCCACCATAATCTTTATTTAAATTAAACCGTATACTCTTACTATCCTAAAATGTTATTGCCATACGATCCACTATGTGAGTATTTAAATATAAATATTCCATCATCATCATCTTTAAACTCGTATTTAAATTAAATCTTACACACTTACTATCCTAACATTTGATTGCATGCCACTATATAAACTCTTTGTTATTATTTAATTATTATAGTTTAAAACCCGGAAATCAGTAGTAAAAATGCACACTAACTTAATGTATATTTCGCAGTTGTATCCCTATGATAACCAAGCCTGCAGCTCGTGTCCCCGGCTCTTCTTTTACTTAACCTCCCCCCCCCTGATTGGGACATTAATCTCCGTTTTGCCACCGCAGTCGCAGCCCGGTTCGCAGAGAGAGGCTCGTTATAGTGAGGCATCGGTTCCCGGTGACCCCGGTGCCTCGGTCCCTCTGACACGCTATTAGGTGGAGGAGCGCGTGCAGGAGATTTGTGGAGGCGCTGACACGAGGCTGTCCGTCCTGTGACGTGTGGCTAAATGAGGCCTCTCCAATTAGACAGGAGAGCTGCTTTAAAGGTGTTGCTCAAGGGCACCTCGGTAGGGTGGAGAGACCCCTTAATCCAGGAGCAACGCGAAGATTCCGGTTCAAAATCTCGTTTTTAACCCCTTAAAGGGCCAGTATTTATAATCCACATCACACAATTGTCTATTTCTCTTTATTTGAAATTCAGATCTTCTCCATTTAGCTGTGTGACATGGGAGCTGCTATTGTGTTGCTCAAGGGCACCTCGGAAGGGTTGAGCAGCCTCTGAATCCAGGATGTGGAACCAGAAACCGTTTTTTAACCCCTTTGTAGTGACTTAAAGGGCCAGTGGCTATTTTTATATTTCTCTCAATTTGAAATTCAGATCGTTCTTGTGTTTACTAGAAACAGCATCATGTTTCATCTGTCAATGACATTCAGCGACAACAGTTTCCAAAATGTTTGCCAAACGTTGTGCTTATTTATTCTGCGGTAGGAAGGGTAGAGCTGGGCCTACATCCAGGAAGTAGAACCAGCAACCAACAAGCTCCTGGTTCCAAAATCTCTCCTTTAAAGAGCCTACCTATTTCTTTTTACATTTTAAACCTAATTTTCTTTTAATTAGAAATCCAGATGGTGACAAGACGACTTGTCTGTTTATTGATTATGAAATGCTGGCTGTATGTAATAGAGCTCAAGTTGAATTCTTCTACTCCTCCTTGAAAGGAACCTATTACTTGTGCATATTTTTAAATAATAATGTTGTGTTATAAGTGTTGTGTTGCACAAACACTAGAAAAGTTGTCGCTGACTTGCAGTAACACCAGTTTCCAAAATATTTCCCAACGTTTTATTTACCAGTCTATTTGTTTCAAATGTATAAATCACAGGGTTTATTTTTTTCAATCATTTCATAAGCCGTGATCCAATTAGTCGGCGTTTTCCTTTTAAGAAAGCGCCACATATGGTGTGTGTTAATGCACCGCTCGATGGAGATGGAGGTCTCCTCTCTTACAGAGCAGCTTGTCGACATCTGTTTATCTGATGACTCTGATAATGACTTATTATTTCACAACAAGGATGACCAGACAAAGGTAATGGCTGACAGATTTCCACTGGTCCGCTCCGTGTGTGTGTGTGTGTGTGTGTGTGTGTGTGCGTGTGTGTGTGTGTGTGTGTGTGTGTGTGTGTGTCATCATGAGGTGGCCCTGAGGGAGGCCGCCCTACAAACAGGATGTTGGGGTTTTTCTTCCTGTTGCATCCCATCACGTTTAACAATGGTTCCCAATGAACCCATTTACTGTTCTTCTGTCTAAGGGGCATATGGTGGTTTTAATTGGTAGCAGACACAAATAATTTGATTGCAATTTGGACGTTTTAGGAGTTCTTTTTTTATTATTTGGTCAAAGGAACATGGTTTTTCCAAAACAAACCCATTCTTATTTAGATTGTCTTGTTTCTAACTGGATTCTGGTTTCGGGTCGGGTTTGGCTAACGGGTTACTCCAGCGGTCAGAGTCACAGTCAATCACAGTCAAAAATATTAAAAAGTGAGTCTTATGAACTCTCTGTCCTCGGCACAAACACGCTGTCTTTAGGTTACCTACGATTCACGACTGCTTTCCTGCTCGGCTGCAGCCCAAATATCCTTTGGAGACAAGAGGCATAAATACAGGTCGTTTTGAGCGTAGTTATATTTTAACAAAAATGAATATCTATCCTCGAGGGTGAATCACTTTAGATAAAAACATGTGTGCAGTGAAACAACGTGGACGCGTACTTCCTCCGGCTCGTGCACGCAGAAGTGACTTAACGTTTGTTTGTGTGCATTTCTAATTGTTATTGTTCAGTGGGATTGTCATAGGAACATCCGTTGGTACAGTCGAGTGTGTCAAAGGATAGAAACGTCTTCTCATCTCCACTGACCTTAGCAGAGACACTCACCAGTCTGACATCTTTTAGGTATCAACAAGAGAAGCAAATCAACATTACCGAGTGATGCAGCGCTTCAATCACACCTCCTCTCTTTTATAATTACACTGGCATCTCAGAGAGAGAGTGATTAAAAGTGAAATTTGGCAAACTGAACAAGGACTGTAAGGTATCATCATAACAGTGAGTCTGGCGTGTTATATTTTTCACCAGCTGCAGCAGCAGGACGTGAGGGGGGGGGGGATGCAACTTGACTGGTGATGTGAGCCAAGAAAGATCTGAATGTGTGTGTGAGTGTGTGTGTTGGTATGACTGTGCAATTAGCAGGCAAACAATATTAGCAGCCAGAGGAAGGAATATGACTCATTACAGCAACAACTTAAATTGCTTAAATGTCATGTTTTACTTATACGACATCCTTCCCAGATTTCCGACCCGTGTGCAGCTCCTGTGAGTTTCTCGCAGTTCGATTTCATGTCTTCCTCTCGCTGACATGCCGGTTAACGCAGTGACACGACGTGGTTTAGGTGAGAATGGATGAAAATGAGTGCGGTAACACAGTGTCACTTCCAGAAGCAGAGCTGACCTCTGAGCTGCTCTGACAGGGATGTGAGGAGTGTAAACACGCCTGGGACAATATGAACTACATACCAGGGTTATTATTTCATGCCTCAGCGCTGTAAGTTTAAAGAGCAGAGAGGTGAGACGCCTGTTTCTTGTAAACATGCCGGGTATTAACATGCCAACATACAGTAAGGAGGGCTATCCTGTGAAATGTCAAACATTAAAACACACTCCCCAGGCAGAAAGGTCATTTCTGTTAGCTTATATTTTCATGACCCAAGGTGTAAATCCTGGCAGATACCAGATTGACGACAGATTCAACTGTAATTTATTTTCCTTATATTAATACGTAATAAAAGGCCACACATTCCCGACACTATAAGGCGTCCATTCAATCCAATGGCTCACTCCTGCTCTGATTGATAATGATTGGCCCAAATGTGTCTGGTCCAGGTGTTTGCCGTATTTCCCAACCTTCTTCAATTAATCACTAATTGGCGTTTCCACCTGCAGTGGAACATTAAAACCTCAACTGTGGCCAAAAACCTCACACTGCTGGATGAAAACCTATCAGAATATTTATTGTTCAAATGCCAGGATTTTAAATGTTTGCTGAATGGAAAAGGAACGATGTTGTCATGTCTGCGTGTGGATATTTACTGGTGTCATTGTTCATGACACAGCGTGAGGGTTTGAGGGTTTCTGAAATGAATGACAACCAATGGCAATTGCTGTCCTGTGTGAGGTCACAGTGGGACAGGACATGGTATTTAAAGTCAACCTGCACATGCAAACACTTGTATTTGAATAATGATGCATTAATAAAGACTTTCTTTCATTAAAAACTGTGTCAGAAAGGCTTGTTTTGTTCATGTTCTGAATTGCTAGCTAAAAGTAATCTTTTTTCCCTCCTAATGACATGTCATAAAACTGTACTCCAGCGAAAGGGCAAATAACATGTAAGCACTCACAAAAAGGTCAAGTCCCTCCACCATTAGATCAAGTTGTGAAAAACAGCAAAGCTTTAACCGACAAATGTAAACTCGGGCAAAAACTGAGTGAAATCAGACGAGAGTGCTTCTGGAGACCACAAAGAGTCCTGCAGTGACGGCTGATACCGAAGACTGTCAGCAGCAACTTAAGTGAAGTTCAAACTCTGCTGCAAAGCGGGGTCTTCAATGGGAACCTATAATGCCGACTGTAGTTATTATAGCCATTATATATAATTATGGTTTCAATAATATGTCTGTTTACTTATAGCAAATAGCAGCACGGTGTCACATGACTTGTTTTCTGACAGCCCGCTCATAAAGCCCGGCAGCAGTGCTTCGTCTCTGAGTGTTGATGAGTCTTAAAGACAGCAGCTGAACTAAAGGTTGTTTCAAAAACTTGTGAGTATCCATCTGTCATCGCTTCACAGAAATCTTCAGCAGATAAACGGCCGCATGTTGCTACCTAATGGAGAGTGCCATGATTTGTTTGCTACTCCTGCAAATCGGTTCCATATATACATAAACAAACCTTCCTCCAGTTGTTTTCTTTTCATGCATTAATTGGTTTATGCTTAAAAAGAATCAGTAATTTGAGTCTCGCTGTGCGACACTGGCTTTGTTCATGTTATGATGCATGTTTGGAGCATGCTTAAAGTTTCTTAATTTAGGGTTTGTTATAAGTTGTGTTTAAATTGAAATAAACAATTAGCTGGTTGTAGTCCTGCTGGTAAACTACCTTTTTAAACGTATTCAAGTCATGACACCCTGTTCTTAAGATATTACACTTAAGATGTGAAATAAGGAAGGGTCTTCAGGATTAGAGTCCATGGTAACATCTCTTTAAAATAGCATAAGCATCAAGCACTGTGAGTTAATTATAAACAAAGTGTGTGTGTGTGTGTGTGTGTGTGTGTGTGTGTGTGTGTGTGTGTGTGTGTGTGTGTGTGTGTGTGTGTGTGTGTGTGTGTGTGTGTGTGTGTGTGAGAGAGAGAGAGAGAGAGGGGGATTAGTGTTTTGATCCCTGGCCTTGTTGAACAAAATGGTGACGTACTGTACGGTTTGAACACTTTATCCCACTGGGCCACAGGTCGATTGTGTGCAGCCTGTGTTCTCTAAGACACACACACACACACACACACACACACACACACACACACACACACGTTCCTGATTCTTGACCCCAGAGTTGATATCAGATCAGCTGGAAGATCAGATGTTCGAGTATCCAGTGTCTACACACGATGGAAAACTAACCTTTACCATACAAGAAGTTATGTTACTATGCTGATCGACTGAGCCTTCTTAAAACCAACAACACACTGAAATAAGATGTATGAATTCATGTCTCTTCTGCTCCGACCTCATGACCACGTGCAGCGTTTCCCTCCATCATTCACTCTGACACTTCTGCTGATGATGTTTGAGTATAAAATCTAATTACCAAACTTCTTCTAAACATATGTTTCAAAAGACAAACTTTCATCATTAGTTTAAACTGTGTTTTCTTGATCTTTTCTTATGCAATTAAGTTCCTTCACGTTGACGACTGTTGCATGTGCAGATGGTTTGGAGGCGCATCAATCTCTGTCAGCGCTGTAATAATGCAGACATTCCATACTGGGACCCTTCGAGGCGCATGAGAGGGGGAGTTCCCCAAATCAAATAAAGGCTTGTGTTCGGGCTGAAGTCTGAGAACCAGCACCCCGGTGAGGATGCAGTGGGAATGAAATTATACGCAACCCCCCGGAAACACTGTCTGCACAGAAAAGCTTTATCAAATGTAATGTAACATGCAATTAAGTCTTAGCGATGCCATTCACAATGAGCTTTATGCATTTGAATCATAACGCTAAGTTCTGCTCATCATGAATATTATGATTAACTTTTTAATGCTATTTTATTTCTATGTCTTAGTTTCTCTCATGTACATCCATACATCTATCCATCCATCATCCATCTATCTATCCATCCATCAATCCATCTATCCATCTATCCATCCATCCATCTATCCATCCATCAATCCATCTATCCATCCATCAATCCATCTATCCATCTATCCATCCATCCATCTATCCATCCATCAATCCATCTATCCATCCATCCATCTATCCATCCATCAATTCATCTATCCATCCATCCATCTATCAATCCATCTATCCATCTATCTATCCATCCATCCATACATCTATCCATCCATCCATCCATCAATCCATCTATCCATCTATCTATCCATCCATCTATCTATCTATCCATCCATCAATCCATCTATCCATCCATCAATCCATCTATCCATCAATCCATCCATCTATCCATCTATCTATCCATCAATCCATCCATCTATCCATCTATCCATCCATCAATCAATCTATCCATCTATCTATCCATCCATCAATCCATCCATCTATCCATCCATCCATCCATCCATACATCTATCCATCTATCCATCCATCCATCCATCTATCAATCCATCATCTATCCATCCATCCATCCATCTATCAATCCATCCATCCATCCATCCATCAATCCATCAATCCATCCATCTATCCATCTATCTATCAATCCATCCATCTATCTATCTATCTATCCATCCATCAATCCATCCATCAATCCATCTATCCATCAATCCATCCATCTATCCATCTATCCATCCATCTATCAATCCATCCATCTATCTATCTATCATCCATCAATCCATCCATCCATCCATCAATCCATCAATCTATCCATCCATCTATCAATCCATCCATCCATCCATCTATCTATCTATCCATCCATCATCCATCCATCAATCCATCAATCCATCTATCCATCCATCTATCCATCCATCCATCTATCCATCCATCTATCTATCTATCCATCCATCATCCATCAATCCATCAATCCATCCATCATCCATCTATCCATCCATCTATCCATCCATCCATCTATCCATCCATCCATCCATCCACCCATCAATCCATCCATCTATCAATCCATCCATCCATCCATCCATCCATCCATCCATCCATCCATCTATCAATCCATCCATCTATCCATCCATCTATCCATCCATCATCTATCTATCCATCCATCCATCCATCTATCCATCCATCTCTAACCATCACCAATCAATCAATTCCATATATCCATCCATCTATCCATCCATCCATCCATTCATCCTGTTTTGGAATTCCCCTAATGTTTCCTCTCCCCTATTTCTATTTCCCCAGCTCTCTGGCGTCTATCTCTCATAGTGATCTTACATTCACTGAACACAGATTCCAGAGCAGTAAAATGTTTTGGCAGAGCTGCTGATTCCTCCCTCGACTTCGGGTCCACTCCCGATGTTGACATCATATGTAGAGAATTCTCACCCGTTGCAGGAACACATGGAAAGTATATCGTGGCTGCAGGGAGACATGGGTTGTGGAATGATAAGACTGGATGCCCTTCATCTTTCTCTGTGAATACGGGCCTAAGTCAATTTTTCTCCCAGTGTGAGACTTTCTCCAGCCCAGGTTCTGAGTAAATCCAATCAGCTGTCCGCAGGATTGAGATGTAGTGTGTCACTGATGACAGAGTTCACTGAACAGGGACGTGCAGTCCAGCATTTTTAATAACACCCAACACTGTAAGCTCCTCCTTAAGCAGTAATTATCATTATAAAGGAATTAAGACTTAATGTGCATTGATAAACCCGTGAGTAGTTACATACTTTTAGTCACAGTTTACATAATGTGCTCCCCTAGGACAAAACTGACACACAGTTGGGAGGGAGTTTATCCAAAGCGACTTACAATAAGTGCGTTCGACCAAGAAGATACAAACTTGAGGAAAACAGAATCATAAAAGTACATCAGGTTTCATAGAGCCAACACATCTCAAGTGCTACTCAACTGGCTTTAGGTAAGTCAGTCCTTTATTAGTATATAAGTGCTTTGTTAGTAATGTTAACTCTTAAGAGGCCCTATTCTGCAGTTTTGGGGGGGTTTCTTTCCTGTAGTGTGTTATATAGGTGTGTGTCCCCCCCCCTGTCTGAAACACCTCCATTGGACTCTTTTTCTTTTCCCGTAATATAGTGACATCACTTTGTGAAGGGGCGGGACATCTCTAAGCGGTTGACCAATCACTACAGAGCCGGCCAGCTAACCAATCAGAGCAGACTGGGCTCTGGTTTCAGACAGAGGGTGAAAAGAGGTGCTACAGCACAGACAGTATGAGAAAAATAAAGAGCTTTTTGAACATTAAAGCATGGAGACATGTAGAGACACTACATACTGATATACACCTGAACACCAGCAGGAGAGGACTCTTTAAAGTAGAGACACTACATACTGATATACACCTGAACATCAGCAGGAGAGGACTCTTAAAGTAGAGACACTACATACTGATATACACCTGAACATCAAGCAGGAGAGGACTCTTTAAAGTAGAGACTACTACATACTGATATACACCTGAACATCAGCAGGAGAGGACTCTTTAAAGTAGAGACACTACATACTGATATATACCTGAACATCAGCAGGAGAGGACTCTTTAAAGTAGAGACACCACATACTGATATACACCTGAACATCAGCAGGAGAGGACTCTTTAAAGTAGAGACACCACATACTGATATACACCTGAACATCAGCAGGAGAGGACTCTTAAAGTAGAGACACCACATACTGATATACACCTGAACATCAGCAGGAGAGGACTCTTTAAAGTAGAGACACTACATACTGATATACACCTGAACATCAGCAGGAGAGGACTCTTTAAAGTAGAGATACTACATACTGATATACACCTGAACATCAGCAGGAGAAGACTCTTTAAAGTAGAGACACTACATACTGATATGACCCTGAACATCAGCAGGAGAGGACTCTTTAAAGTAGAGACACCACATACTGATATGACCCTGAACATCAGCAGGAGAGGACTCTTTAAAGTAGAGACACCACATACTGATATGACCCTGAACATCAGCAGGAGAGGACTCTTTAAAGTAGAGACACTACATACTGATATGACCCTGAACATCAGCAGGAGAGGACTCTTTAAAGTAGAGACACTACATACTGATATGACCCTGAACATCAGCAGGAGAGGACTCTTTAAAGTAGAGACACTACATACTGATATGACCCTGAACATCAGCAGGAGAGGACTCTTTAAAGTAGAGACACCACATACTGATATGACCCTGAACATCAGCAGAAAAGGGCCCCGCCCCCTTTAATTGAGTTCAATACTCAAATACATCTTTCTGATTTACAACATTTCCCCAAAGTTGTCCGAGACATTGATTCTTTTTTTACAACCTCTCTATTGAAAGTTTGTATATTTATGGGCCCTCCGTCATGTTTTGTGTTCGTGGCGACAGAGAATTAAGCTCTGAGTTTAGCCATGGCATTGCTCGAGTGTGTTGGCGTAGCAGCGTAGCATAAAAATCCTCTGGCCGCCAGCTGCGAGCTCCCAAATCATGCTTCTCCCAAATGTGCATTAGGAGTTTTGACAGTTGGACTGCAGCGTGCTATTCTACACCCAACAGCGTTCCAGGAAGTCAAGAACAGCAGATATACTAAGCCCCGCCCCCCTCTACCACCCCATCTCCACCCCTCTTGTCTCTTTTTTTGATTGGCTTGATTCCACGCTCATTAGCATGTGCTATTATCTACGGGAACATCCAGGGGACATGTTTGCCGTTCCAATTAATATAATATACAACATGACTTTCAAGTTTCTGGAAGAGCTTCAGCTTTTTGTCAAGGTCCTCGGTCACATGTGAGGCATGTCGATTCTTTCAAGGGCATCTGTTCCAAGTTGGCCCAGAACAGACAAGCCGGCGAAGAGGGAGAGGATCGGGGTGCGGGCGGGGGGGGGAAACAGAGCAAGCTGGATCCACCTAGAATTTGTTGAATCAAATCCTTGCACCTGGATATAATTGTCCTGCTGCTGTGCTGGGAGTTGCCTCCAAAGAGAGCAAATTAGTGGCTCGAAAATGGCGACCTGTCAAGACACGCAGCCTCACCTGGTATCATATTTTACCAAGACAGAACGCTCTCCTTGCATTGCTGCTTAATGATTATTTTGTTTACGGGCTTTTGGATAAATACACCACTCTGAATTGCTGAGATGATGAGCATGGAATCGGCAAACAATGCAGCCATGTGTAACAGCTCCTCAAAGTGCTAAATGGATCATTTAAATGGAGTCTAAATCAAACGGGTTGTTTAGTGCTTAAACCCCTTTGTATGCGTGTGCTTATAAAGGAAATATCAAATGAACTTGGTATCGAAACAATGCTTATCCTTGTAGTTCAACAAAGGATTTACATACATATATTATCATCTAATAAATGAACACGTAGGAGTGTTATCTATCAGGCTCGTGGGTGCAGCAGAACTTGAATCACTTCTCGTGTAAGTCTTTTCATCTGGATTCTTTCTAATCTATACTTTAAACACGGTAAGCCGTTGTATGTGCAAACTCACTTATGTGCGTCTGCTTTGGGTCTGGAGTCCCGCCGTCTGTGTGAGGGGAATGGAATTACATCTTCTTAACTAAATAATGCAGTTTACAGAGATGGCAAGGATAAAGAATTACAACCGTGGGGGGTCTGGACAATAACTAGGAGCATTGATGAATCTGGTGGACGAGCCAGGCCTCAGCATTCCTCTAAGGAAAATTAATAGAATAGCCTTAATTATTATTCCTTCATAAATCCCAGTGAAGTTTATAGTGTTCATTTTCAGCCGTGACAAATTAGTATTGCGTTACATTGCGAGAAAAAAGCTTATCGTTTGTTTTCTTATTTCATTTTTAATTGTGGCGAGTGATGAAAACACTACCATCTATCACAAGTTCCACATAAAATGACCACGTTGCACTTTCTATCCCATAATGAACGCTTTTAAGGAGGCCCTACTCTGCTTTTTGGGACGTTCCCTTGACTGTCGTGTTCTATACGTTTTAGTGCATGTAAATGGTCTGCAAAGGTTAAAATCACCGTGTTTCAGATGATCATATGTGGAAAGATTTCATATTCGGTTTCTGCGAATGTTCCTGGTTGTGTTATTTTGGGTTGGACCTGGCAGGGTGCTAAATACATGTGGTTGCAGTATGTATATAACGGTTGCTGGGTAAAGACATATAAGCAGTCTGGAGCTCTGTGGTCGGAGAGGAAGGAAGGAAATATGTTTTGGAGCTCAGCGAGTTTGCATTACTTTAGCAGATATTCACATTTGTTGGACTGAAAGCAAAGATGACTTCACTCTCCAACTATTTTTACAACTGTACAGTCAAAATTCACGATGCAATTATAGTTCAAGCCAGTCCAACAACTTCACCTCATTTGACTTTGAGGCATGGCTTTTTAGTTTTAAAACTTAGGGTTCGGTTAGGGTTAGGGTTAGTGGGTTAGGGTTAGGGTTAGTGGGTTAGGGTTATTTGTTATTGAACCATAAAATAAGTGTTCCCAGTAATGCACGGTAATATACATCCAGTTGTCTCATTCACACTCGATAAAGGAGGTTTTTGGGAAAGAGCAATTGCTAAATCTGGAGTAATCCATCACGGCTTCTTCCTCTCTGCACCTGCATGGTGAGGGACTTCCTCTGGGACCGTGCACACTGCGGTGTGAAGTCCAACAGTTGTATCACCTGGCAGGTGTGCCCCAAAACCTTCTCCGCCACCTGCACGCTGGACGCTCCATAAATGGTGCAACTGCTGTATTGCTTAGCTGGACAGAGAGAAACACCTGGTTCAATTAAATGCTTAATGGCTCTGTCTTCTTCTACTGGAGGACAACACATCTGGAATCTCCTCCTCCTTATTGAAAAGCAAATGTAGATAAAAAGAGATAACCCTCAAATGGCGATGTTGCTGTTAACCTGACAGCAACATCGCCGTTACATGAAAGCGTTTCTGTTTCGATCAATCATCCCATTAGATAGTAGAGGATGTGTATTGGCAGACCATGGGAACAGTAGAAGATAAATGCGCTATTGGATTTCTCATCTAATGACACACTAAGTGGATTTAAGATCAGTCTGAGAAGCACCGAGCTAACAATAATAGAGACGAGCAAAAAGCTTCGGAAACTCCAATATTTTCTTTCATGTTGGAGTAAATTGACCCCGGAGTGGAGCTGAGGAGCTTCAATGGCCGTTAATGCCATCATAACACACATGAATTCAGCAGAAGATCCAAGAGAGCTGATGCTAATTCACACAATTAGTCCTGCTAGTTATATTCCCTCTGCTAGCTTCTCAACGTTTCATTCACAAATGTAACTAATCAGATTACTATGAGTGTCGCTTTCTCTTTCTTTGATGGCTTTGATCTTCCAATAAGAATAAAGCAAAGAGGTTCCTTTGACATCACTCTTCATGCATTTACATTATCGATATGAATATCAGAGGGAATTCGCAACTGAAACACCAACAACATAGATAGTAGTGTATGCAAGCTGTGTGTTGCTAACTACGTAGCCGTGTTGCCTTCACTTGCTTCTTGTCTGTGAGTATTACTTTTGAGGTATTGGTCATATTTCGAAATTAAGGTGAGGTCATGGTTTGTGTCTCAGAGGTATTTTGTAAATGTGTTTAACTTGGTTTGTTCCTTACCAAGTCCTTATAAATATCGCTGGCATGTGAGGCGATGTTGGCACAGTGGCCACAGTTAGAATTGCAGTTCACATGACATCAGGGCAGGCCCTCGGCATAAGCAGTATAGGCAAATGCTAAGGGCGCATCAACCCATAGGGGGCGCCGAAAAAAAAGAAAAAAAAAGTTAGAAATAAAAAAAATATTTTTCTTTACATTTCATAACAACACAATTTCCCGATTTTGGATCAACAAAGAACATCTTATTATCTTATAATAACAGAACTACGCATATATTGCGTACAGCGCCCATAAACTATGGCACACCCTTGCCCCAAATCAAGTTGAACTGCCCCAGTAAAAACCAGAGGTTTATGTGAAATTGTTCTTTTTTTAAATAATGGTTTTAGTTTGTAATTATAGGTTTTAATTTTGTATTTATGTTCATTTAAAATAAATCAAACTCCCAAAAAACATACACATTTTCTGTGTGCTTTTATTAACATTGGAATTTACTGTGTAAGCGGCCGCGGGGGGGGGGGGGGGGGGGGAGAGCTTTAGAGAGCTCTCTCCTGATAGACTGAGAGGCTCTGATAACCTCAGCTCAGTGAGGTAAAGGCACACCTTTATATGATCATTATAGTTATAAAAAATAAGAGAATAGATGAAAAACAGGTATAAAATACTGACAGTACAAAAAAGTTGTTATTAATAAACAAGAATACAGTTTGAAAGGGGAGCGATTTGTAAAATATCCATAAAGAAAAAGAAAATCTGCTTACAGTTCTGTTTCATATCGTGTTGAGAGATGTATCCATAGATCTCCTAATGTTGCTCTAGATTGATGCTTTTAACTTCAATATTAAAAAAAAAAAAAAAGTCTTCCCAGGGGTGCATGCCCCCGGACCCCCCTAGAGGAAATGAGGTCATAATGAGTGTCTGCATTTTTTTGGGGGGGGGGGGGGGCGCCAGCTAAAATCTTGCCTAGGGCGGCAAATTGGTCAGGGCCGGCCCTGCATGACATCCATCGGCACATTTATTGACAAATAAATGGTGAGACACGTAGGTATTTGAGCCTTTGCAGATCTTTTACATGCACTCAAACCTATATGACACACTACAGTAGAGGGAAAAACCCCCAAAGGGCCCCTTTAATATCTAATCATGAACACAGCGTCTACTTCTTTATCTGCCACCTTGCAGGTTTAGTATGCACAGCGTTTTGTCGCAGAATATCCAAATCTGCTTTACAAACTCATCGATGCACAATCTAAGACAATTTAATAATGATATGAAAGTTTGATACTTCACCAAACAGTTCATTATCATACCTCCCGACACACACTAATACTATGATCAGTATTTACAATAATTACAGTATAACAGTCGCAGTAATTACAAGCCATAATAAACTTGACATTGTAATTTATTTTTTCATTTACAGCTTCATCACACAACTGTCAACAATACCTCAAAGCAACATTCAGCGACTAAAACTACCAAACTGGTTTGTACCGGATCCCATCATTAAAGGTGGGGTAGGTCATTTTGGAGAAACCAGCTCGAGTGCGCTAGAATTTGAAAATACACAACCGAAAACAATCTGCCACTTCCTCACAGAGCCCCTCCTCCAACACACACGAACGCGCACATGACCAATGAGGGCACGAGATAGGTTTGTGCCCAGATGGAAGGCTGACAGGCAGGCAGGCCGTCCAGTTACTTTAGCCGGCTCAGATGATTGGTCGTGCTTTCTACAGCGCTACGGCTTCAACAGATGACTTTTTTAATGGATTTTTTGTCAAAGCACTTCAGATATTCATTGCTATCGGGATGTTAAGAGCATTCCATGGAATATAACAACAAGTGTATCCCGAGCCGGTTTCTCAAACTTACCTACCCCACCTTTAAGTTCATAAATATGAATTATATCAGATTTACCTTCAACAGCGCTAATGGCCGCAAGCATACATAAAACATCTGATGTTCATCTCACTGAAGAAATCCGATACGACTGCTCTGATCTGATCTTAAGACATGATACTAGTACAACACAGTTTCTTCTCTCTACACTGAACTCACCATCGCTCCCTTGTGTACTCTTTGCTTGGTCTAACCCCGACCGCGGCGCATTAGTTTCTACTTCTTGAGATTTAAACTGTGGCAGCAACATATAGTGTAACAGCTCCCCAGGGGAACCAGTGATTGCACCCCAGAGCACGAGGTGATATAATGTTTAATGTGTCGCTTTATTCCTTGAGGGCTTCCCAACATCTGGCATACTTGGAATTGCAAGGACGCTCCCAATTTTGTCGTATTATTACTGAATTATTTTACATATTTGTATCTTATAGTGTCCATTTCTGTCAAATGTTTAACCAATATCCAGTCCCTTTCCTCAAATGTACAACATGTACAACCACATGGCATAGTCAATCACATTTCACACAATTTTCACACAATCTTAATTTACATAAATGAAAGTATTTGAATTGCAAGGACGCTCCCAATTATTCTGAGTATCATTAATACTGAATTATTTTACATATTCGTATCTTATAGTGTCCATTTCCTCTTGTATTCATATTTCCATGCTTTATTGATTTCCTGCAACATTTTCAAGCTGATATCCAGTCGCTTTCCTCAACTGTCAATTAAGTTTTAAAGGACACAAATATTTCCAATCAAAGATTAAGTTTGTTTTCACCAAGGAGACAGGTGAGTCAACATCTTCATTACATAAATCAACGTAACAAACAAACCTATTTTAAGCCAAACCCCAACATTTTACGAAACCTAAACAAGCATTATTGTTGCCTAAACTATATCAAGTAGTTTCATTGCACTTAGATTTAGTTTTGTTTTAAATTACAGCAGATATATATTTATATTTAGCTCGAAATGTAGATGAGACTTGGAGATGGGAATGTAATTCTGTAAGAGACAGTGTTGAAATATGTATGCGAACGCCACCTGGTAATGCAAACAGTATTTGGACGTCCCCTCTTCTTTAGTCTCAGTGTTATTGAGCCACTCAGGTACCACAGCAGCTCTGCTTCTCCCCAGTCAGCTGTCCTATATTACAGGCCAGCTCCCAGCAGTAAAAGACCCTGCCGGAAACTGGGTTTGATTTGTTGATGCGAGTGCGCTGAGGCAGAGTGGGGGCCAAGCATTAATGGGATGGAGACAATAGGCCATCACTAATCAGAGACCTCAAGGTTGCCATGAGGTTAATTGTAATGCAGGTGGCACTAGGGGAGGGGGCGAATAAGAAATGTCGCCTTCTTTACTGCCTTGGCGGCCATTGTGTTGTAACATTAAGCCCCGGGGCTAGGATTTGGCTTTCTCTCTCGCTCTTTCCCCTGTGTCCTCTTTACCTTTTAATTTCTTATTATCCGCTGATTCCCATTCACCCTCCATGGGTTAAAGAAAACCTTTTGCCACGTGTCAAAAGGAAATGTTAATATTGAGCCTGTCCTGTCTGTTGTGATGCGTGGCAAAGCATTGTGGGGCTCCGCTGGTGATTCAACAGCATTTCACATTCACTGGAAGCACTCCTGTTGCATCATTGTTATTTGTTTAAACTGACAGGAACAGCAGAGCCTGCTTGCTTTTGTGTCGGTGAAAGAGCTTCTCCAAACAAGAGCGGGGTCATGAATACACAATAGGACGGGGTCTTCTGAGTAGCATTTGTTTTAGGTTTTGTTGTTTCTTGAGACCACTTTTCCGGGAGGTTGGACTGAGCTGCGTTTACCATGCTCATGTTTTTCCTGTGAGCTGTTTGGAAAGTGGAGGGCTTTACAGATAGGGACACATCATCACTGAAACATTGAGTCTCACAAGTGTGTGTGTGTGTGTGTGTGTGTGTGTGTGTGTGTGTGTGTGTGTGTGTGTGTGTGTGTGTGTGTGTGGCCTAGCATTACTATACTTGTGGGGACCTAAATCTGTTTACACAGTCACGTGTGGGGACTCGCCTCCCTTATGGGGACAAATTGGAGGTCCCCATAAGAGGGATCATTCATTTTAGGGTGAAGACTTTGTTAGGTTTAGGATTAGGGTTAGGGTAAGGGTTAGGCATGTGTTGGTTATGGTTAAGGTTAGGATAAGTTTCCAGGAAATACATGTAAGTCAATGTAATGTCCCCTGAAGTGATGTATGTGTATGTGTATGTGTATGTGTGTGTGTGTGTGTGTGTGTGTGTATGCATGTGTGTGTGTGCAGATTGTGGAGGAGTTTATCTAACCCTGTCTCCAAGACATCAGATGTATCTTCTACTCATTTTCAATACAAAGGAAGTATAAAGCTTCCCAGATTATGATTTTATTAAAATATTGAGGAAATATTTTCTATGAATTATCAAATTGCAAATACTGGCTCTACAAGGCTGTTTCTAGGCACTGTGGTGCTTTGAGCTAAATGCTAATGTCTTCATGCTAACTTGCTCACAATGCTAACTTGTTAATGTTTCGCAGGTGCAATCAAGGGTGTAACTTTGGTTTGAGAAGTGTGGGGGGGGGGGGGGGGGGGGACACACACACAAAACAGGGGGTCCTCCACAATGAAACATTGTTCTCGATTTAATTCCATTTCCTGCCTTTCTACAAATATATTAGGGACTATCGTGTTAACAAATCCAAGAAAAATGTGTAGTGTATATAATGAGTGTGCACACTTATCTATCCTCACATCCTCTAGGGGGATCCGGGGGCATGCACCCGGGAAGATTTGTTTTCTTTAAATTGAAGTTAAAAGCATCTGGTGCACTTTGAGGGAACCATTAAGAGATTTATGGATACAGTTCTCAACACTCATATGAAACAGAATTGTATATATTTCAATAATCAAAACACCATTAGAATACGCTCACAGCCAATAACACATCATTGATAAACTCCTCTTTCCTATCTTTATCTTACCTGTCTGCATTCTTTAGTTATGCATATTTGATTAATCACTCCCCTTTCAAACTGTGTTTTTTAGTAGTACACATTGGATGGATTTCTTAACTTATTTTATATACAACTAATATTACAAAGATGGAAGTATTTGTTTACATAGATGACCAAACCTCTCTCTCTTTCTATCTCTCTCACAAGATGCGCTCGTGCCACACACATACAGACGCTCCTCCGTGACGATGACCGCTTGCGTACAAAAATACACATTTAAAAAGTGGGGGGGGACACACATGGGATTTTGAAAAGTGGGGGCATGTCCCCCCCTGTCCCCAGTGGAATTACGCCCATGCTTACTTAATCATTTTAGATTAGCATGATAGTGTTATTCTTATATGTGGGGTCTACTGTGGGGTCCAAATATGAAAACTGCATCACACAGATTCTGACAGAAAACTCAAAGTATTTGCTATTATCGTGAACTAAAAACAAAAGAATAGCTGATGGGAATGTCATCAGGTTTGCAGGTACAACAAATGACATGTTTAAACCATGATGGTGCCTGAAGAAATATAAAACCAAAGTCGTTAAGATCCAGCCTTTGGGCAACATGGACACCTGTACCAAATGTCATTGCAATGCATTGTGTTAATGTTAAGATATTACAGTTTTGATTTGGTGGGTCTGACACACCAGCTTGGCACAATCAAACTTAACTGTGAGTTATTTAGGATGCTAACCTGGGTCCACAGATGTGTAAGTCCTTCTCTTTGTAACCCACCATCCACCAGAGGACTTAATTCCCTTCAGAAAAAACCCGTTCCCCGAGAACATAATCCAGGCCGGCAAAACAAACGAGTAAAACATGAATGTAATTTCCAGAGGACAGCGTTGAGGCTTCTATAGCATTTGATGAAATGATTATAATCAAATATCTGGATTCTTTATAGATATGCAATTGCTTAATTAACCTGAGTATCAATATTTACTTTTTATTCTAATCTGCGTCTCAGTGTGCGGATGGGATTTGTCATTAGTGATTAATCATTCAACACCATCTATTTGATCTGGTCCCTTTGATATAATGTCCTCTAAAGTTTTTCTCGCAACTTTACATTCCTCCGTGATATAAGGACCAGCATAGAGGCGAGGTACAGTCGTGAGAGGGATGGGGTCAGCGTGAGTAAAAGGGAGGGAGGTGGATCGCCTTGAAAGACAAACATCTCCATGTCTGCCAACCTGCAAATGGCCCCTGTGTTTATTCAGCTGAGGATTGGACGGCAGCCAGAGCATCAATGTGGAAGACTCCTTTCTTCCATGTGAGGGCAAAACGTAGAGATTTTTCATTTGATACATGACAAATGAGATGGTATTGAACAGCAGGGGCGCTGGTAAGGCATGGCTGGGTGAGGTGCAGCCGGTATGGTCGAGGGTAAGAGGAGGGACTTCTGCCAAGATCCTCATCAAACCCTCATGTTGGGGGATTAGCTTTACCTGATTTGTGTGTGGAAATGAGTCATGTATCGTCTCTCCATTACTGTATGTTGGACTTCCATTGACCTGAGCATCCTTACACCTGTCTGTGTATGCTAATTGCCTCATAGCAGCCAGCTCAGAAAGCATTTTACATCTTGCATGCAATTCAGCTTTATTTTTAATCCAAGAGTTTCAAACTAGCGCCATCCAAATATCATTAACCTGGTGATTATGCAGTACAGTGTTTACACCTTTCATCTTTCACCCACTCCACGTGACCAAGACCCTGGTCTGACAACCAGAGAACGAGGCATTATTCCAACCATGTGCTCATATTTACCACGTTCATCCGGATAATGTGACATTGAGAGGGACAAGCAGAACCAGATTAAGGCCCCAGTTATCACCTGTGCCTTCAAGACATCCGTGACTTCACCACACATCCACATGGGCAGGAAATCTGTCGAGAAGCAGACTTTGAAAACAACCTCTTACGACTTTGAAAACGCAAGATGCCGCTTACCTGAGCAGATCATCTGTTGTCACTACATGTCTTTCTGGGGAGGGCGATCACATCCGTCAGAGTGTTTAGGAGGGTTCGTATCAAGCGGAACATTCTTTCATCTCGCTTAAGGAGGAGCGTTCGTGCCTCCAGCTAAGCTCTGAACTGACACTCTGTCCTGATGGCGTGGCCTTAACTGGGGGTTGATCAGCAGCTCTCACTTTCAATCAGAGTGGAACCTCCTGTCGGTGTCGGAGTTTATAATCCGGACAACTTCGCGTCTCGGTGACGTCGTTTCAAACCATAGCTAGAAGTGGGTGAAGCTAATCTGGATATGGAAATGCTATCATGGTTTTCTGATTGGGACGTCAACAATATAGCGATATTTTGTCACTGCTACGGCTAAAGCTTGTGTCAATGCATTGCTTTTAGATATTGGGAAGTCATTCTGCCTAGTTCAAAATGGACAAGTGCATGCTATGTATTTACTCCTTTCTATTGTGTTGATGCAGGAGTCGCATAAGCAAGAACTGTGAAGTTTATCTGGAAATTTAAACGGTATTTTTGATGGTTTTCATCGGAAAGTCAATGTTATAGCAATATGGTGTGATTGCTAAAGCTTCTGTTAATTCATTGGTTTATTATGAATAATAGTAATTCTGCCTCATTCAAAATGGATACAGGCTGTGCTTGATGCACAAGTCGCAAAAGCAAACGGGGTAATCTGGATATGGAATTGGTACTTTTGAGGGTTTTCTCATTGGAACATATAGCAGACAAGCTTTAGTCGACTAAAGCTTGTGTCAATGCGTTTATTTGACCGAAAGATAGTCATTCTGCTTCGTTCAAACTTGCTAAATTCACGCTAAATAATAACTCCTTTCTGCTGTGTTTGATTCAGAATCTCTCTAGTTTTTTTACAATGAATTTGGGACACATTTTCAGGATTCACTGATAGCATACATAACAGTTTGCACACATTGATATCCTAATAATTACATAATTTTCCACGCCAAAAGTCTGGTGCCTCTAGTCTTAGATATCGCACCTACGCCAGGGTGTAGAGCCTCTCTAGTGAGACTGTGACATTCTTTAAAGATCGCTGATAGAAAAATGTGTTTTAAATTCCCAAGTTGACACCTCTGCTACAGTGGGATCGTGTGTCTGTGGGACGGAGCGGATGTCACAGGTTATGAGGCGACTTCCTGCAGCTCACGCAAGAACGCCTTCATTAGCAGACGTTTCCATTTGATGTAGCATATATAGGTTGATCGACTCTCCCCTGATAGCACTGATTACAGAGTGTTAAATACAAGCGGGGAAATGTTGTAGGTGGATAATGGTGTGCTTAGGGGATAAATGGAGTTGTAAAAGCCATCTGGTACATTTTATAGTAAAATTAAGGAGCATTGGAGGTTTGTTTGTGTTACTATTTACCTGAGAAGGAGTGGATTCAATTCAAAGGTTTTATTGTCATTTGCACAAAGCTACAGTGTAGAAATGGCAATGAAATTCTTCTGACCTGAAGAATGTTCCAACAATGCAACATATATAATAAAATACAAAATAAAAAGTAGTGCAACAAGTCTATATGTAAATAGAATATATGTACAAGAACAGAAATAGTGTGTGTGTGTGTGTATTCCCTGGTGGTCGCCTGGTCAGGGGAGCAGGCCAGCGTCAGCAGCAGCGTCAGGGCTGAAGTCTATGTGCATGTAAATAGTACTGAAAGGCATCTAATATGTGTATTTAGCTCATTGTCTTCCATGACGTACAGCACTGAATAGTAATATATATAATATATAAATGGCCCTTTGAGTGTGTAAAACCCAGACTCAACCAACTGGGATGGTTTTTAATGCCACAACATGATTTGCATTTTTCCATTTGCTTTACGTATGACTATGTTAT